>OY728146.1:815532504-816132504 GCA_963277665.1 Viscum album | reverse complement strand
TCGGTAATATATTATTTGAAATTATTTATTTTATCCAAATTGATTCAAAATTTTTAATTTATGAAACAACAAAAGAGTGCTGAAAATAAAGAACATTCATCAAAACCAATGTACCACTATCACAAAGCAAGGATAGGGTGCGCTTCATTATAAAAGAAATTGGTATGTATTTTAAACCAACAATAAAAGTTTAATTATGTGATATGAAACATCATATGTTCCTTTGTTTATATGCATATTGATGAATCAAAATATAAATCCACTTCCATCCCATGTAACGTGCTATGGAAGGGGGATTGTGTAAATAAGGAGGGTAAATTAGTTGATGAAAACATAAAAATAATATGGTAAACATGTATAAGTATGACATAATTGTAATTTTTTATGCTTTATAACAATATTACAGAAAAATATCTATTTATGTTCAAAATTTTTTATATGGTTTAGACACAAGAATCAGAAACTACCGTACTATAAGACAAGATACTTTCAGTAGCTTTGAAGTAGCCTAAACAATATAGTCACATTAGAGGATTAGGTTTTGGAGTCTCTCCTCAAACATATTTTGAGAAGATAAAACCACATGAATATACATATATTATGGTGAGATGATAATAGAAAAAAATTATACTCACAACAAGATATTATTGTTCGATCTGGTTTGGTAGAATAATTTATGACAAAGGATCAAATCGAACCGATAGTGGAGCAAAGATCTGAACATGAACCAAATGATCCCACTAGCTTTGAGGCTAGTCATCCCCACCAATCGAATACCTTACTTGTGGTAATAAAGTTTTTCATTACTCTTTATCCTAAATGTGAATCAAAGAACTTTAAATAACTTTATATTACTAAAATTATATAGGTTACAATTGTATGTGATTTGTATCTGTCAACACCCATGCACCGCTATGTTATGATGGGTACAATGTATAATATCTTGGGAGAAAAGATACACCATCAAGACCTCACAAAAGATCACATGAGAGTGGGGATCAATTTATTTCATGAGATAACTGTTGAGTTGCTTATTCCACTTGATGGTCTAGATATTACAATGGTAAATGATGCTATTGGAGCTTTAATAGCATGGACATCTAATCTTATAAAGATATATGAGGTATGTATTTAAAAAAAATTTCATATGAAAAACTTGTTGCAATTGATGGTAAAAGGTTGGAAGTGAGGTATGATATTATAGATGGATAAAGCAGTGGGGAAATAGAAGTTCGAATCAAGAAAAAATAGTGAATCGACCAAGAAAACAAAATGGCCTTTGAATAGTACCTTCTTCCTGCCAGTTCCAGAGAAACATTTATTATCATTACAAATTCATGAAAAACCACATTTAAAGATAAAACTATATCTTAAATTGAATATAAATAATAAATATATAGAAATTCCTTGATAGATGGAATTGGTATTGAGACTCTAAATGAGATTCTCAAGCATGAATGGTTGGGCATCTCAATTATGAATACATAAATAAGGTACATTTTCATAATGAATCTATCCAAATAGAGAGATAATATGTTTATTAAAGTTAATTACTATTCATATTTTATATAGGTGTTTATATTACAACTATATAAAGTTAAGATCGTGGAAATCACAATTTGGATTCATTAATCCCTATATCATTTCTACAGAAAAACTTACTTTGGATGATGAAGAAATTAAGAAGAAAAAAGATGAGTTACTCAAAGAGTTTAATAAAAAAGTATGAGATGACATACTCTTTTTGATGCCTACAATGAAAAGGTAAAACTCTATAATTTAATCACATAAAATATATTTTTAATTTTTTCATTACTTAATTGTTTTTGTTTTTTTAGGGTGCACTAGATGTAGATCACAGTCAATATGGATACCCCAAATAATTATTTTTTGGATCCAATGCATGGATATCCAACCAACTGACCATGACCACACATGATGTGCATTGTGAATTTGTAATACATCACAATCAACATTTTATAGATAAAATTCAAATTATATGTTTTTATCTATATTTTAACAAGAATTTTGTTATGATAGGACGATCGTTAAATATAGGCTAAATCATGGCATGAAGACGGTGTCTGAAGAGATAAAGCCCGCAGATTACTAAAAATGGAAAAAAATTAAGGTATATATAAAAATATTTAACTATCAAAACATTTCAAAACAATTTACTTATTTTGTTCAATGTTTTTTTAGTTTCAAATAAGATAATGACATAGATTGTGGATATTATGTTTGCAAATTTATGATAGAGATTATAAAGCATGAAAAGACCAGCATCCCCTAATAATTAATTTCCTAAGGTAATTAAAATTTCATTAAATATATTTCATAATCATTTTTTTTCTATATTTTTTCAGTACTATCGTGATTTCTGACAACCTAGATACTCAAAAGAAGAAATAAAACTTGTTTAGAGATGAGTGAGCAACATACTTTTTTTTTCAGAATGTATGCCGATAACAAATTTAGGTGATTACCTGCTATGTTTGTGATCTAGTATGAGTTACAACCTTCAAAATATATTTACTATGTGAAGAATTAGCGTTATAATACTTATATATTATTTTTTATCTCTTTATCAAGAAGAAGTATAATGGAGGAAATCAATTTATTTTGAAGTGATAACCTGCAAACAATAAAATTGTTGGGAAATGGAGAAGATGGAGGTAGAGGCAGAGGTAGAGTCGAAGTCAGAGACCAATGTGGAGGAGGAGGCAGAGGCGAAGATCGAGGAGGAGATGAAGTGCTGGATTGCAAAAAATTAACTTTTTGGGTAATGAAGTAGAATGAGGATCATACCAAGATTGTGTTTGTGAATAATTGTTGAAAAGTTCACACAACACTTATCACTTAAGATAAGATTCATTGTGTAAGTGTTTTAGGTGGATTATTGAAATAATGTTTTTTACCACTTGTTTAAGTGATTTTATATAGGGTAGTAATCCTCTTATAAGATCATTATGTATTTTAAGCTTCAATTTATCCACTAGTGTTATTGAAGAAACATCTTTACAACTTACAATCATTAAACATGTATATAATACAACTTAAATGTTTGAATCAATATGTGTGTAATCAACCACAAAAGTCATCAGGTGTATAAGAGAACTATTGGAGGAAAACCAACATTGATATATTATGGTCATCAAGGAGGGATGGTACCAAAGTGTTCGTTATCAGTTTAAAATTGACATTTTAATACAAAAAATTATCACTCACTAAAAATCAATAAAACATGCACATATTGTCTTAATAATTTAGTACACTGATTTATAATTCATTTTTGATGTGTATAAATGAGTCTCATGTAAAACCCACACATAATACGACTTGTATAACTCAAAGTGTGTGTTTACAGTTTAAAATGACATTTTAGTAAAAAACATAAGTGTCATACTCAAAACCAAGGAAACAAATTCATATTATTTTGATAATTTAGGATAATGATCCATAAGTCATTAGGATGTGTAAGAATTAGTTTCACCTCAATCCGACACACAGTGTGATCGATATGACTCTAAGTGCATCTTTTTATTCTAAATTGACATTAATTTTAGTGAAAAAAACAACTAACATACTCAAAACTGAGAAAAAACATTCAGATTGTTTTTTCACTTTAGGAAAATGATCAATAATTTATTTGTGACGTGTAGAAATCTTCCACACCTCAATCTGATACATGATGTGCCTGATATGACTCAAAGTGTTCGTTATCAATTTAAAATCGACATTTTAATAAAAAAAGTGTCACTCATTGAAAACTGAGAAAATTCATTCATATTTTCTTGATAATTTAGGAAAAATATTCATAATTTTTTTTGAAGTGTAGGAATCAGTCTCATGCCAAACCCATACATGATGAAACTTGTATGACTAAAAGTGCATGTTCACAGTTTAAAATGACATTTTAGTAAAAAACATAAGTGGCATACTCAAAACTGAGGAAACACATTCAGATTGTTTTCATACTTTAGGAAAAAATACATAAGTCATTTGAGACGCGTTGAAATCAGACTCACCTCAATCTGATGCATGGTGTGGCCAATATGACTCAAAGTGCATATTTTTATTCAAAATTAACATTAATTTTAGTGAAAAAAACAATTTACATACTCAAAAATGATAAAAACCATTCATATTATTTTGGTAATTTAGGAAAATGATCCATAATTCATTTGTGATGTGTAGGAATCATCCACACCTCAATTCGATACACGATGTTCCCGATATGACTCAAAGTGTCTGTTATCAGTTTAAAATCGGTATTTTAGTACAAAAAAGTGTCACTCACTGAAAACTAAGAAAACATAATCATATAATCTTGATAATTTTGGAAAAAGATTCATAATTCATTTTTAATGTGTAGGAATTAGTCTCATGTCAAACCCTCACACGATGCGACCTGTATGACCTAAAGTGCCTATTTCCATTTTAAAATTACATTTTAGTAAAAAACACAAGTGACATACTCAAAACCAAGGAAAAACATTTTTATTGTATTGTTACTTTATAAAAATGATCCATAAGTCATTTGGGACATGTAGGAATTATCCACACCACAATCCGATGCACGGTTTGACTGGTATGATTCCAAGTCCATCTTTTTATTCAAAATTGACATTAATTTTAGTGAAAAAACAACCGACATACTCAAAATCAATAAAATGAATTTGTATTATTTTTTTACTTCAGTAAAATGATCCATAAGTCATTTTTAATGTTTAAGAATCAGGTAAACCTCAACCCGACTCATGGTGTGACCGATATGACTCAAATTGTCCGTTATCAGTTTAAAATTGACATTTTAATACAAAAAACATCACTCACTAAAAACTAATCAAACACACTTATATTGTCTTGATAATTTATAAAAATGATTCATAATTATTTTTGTGATGTGTAGTAATTATTCTCACTTCAAACCCACACACGATGCAACATGTATGATTAAAAGTGCATGTTTACAATTTAGAATGACATTTTAGTAAAAACCACAAGTTTTATACTCAAAATTGAGGAAACACATTTGTATTGTTTTGATACTTTATAAAAATGTTCCATAATTCATTTGATACATTTAAAAATTAGTCACATCTCAACCCAACACACGGTGTGACTGGTATGACTCCAAGTGCATCTTTTTATTCAAAATTGACATTAATTTTAGTAAAAAAACAACTAACATACTCAAAACCAAGAAAATGTATTTAGATTTTTTTATACTTTAGGAAAATGTTCTATAGGTCATTTTTGACATATAGGAATTAGCCTCACCTCAATCTGATACACGATGTGCCCGATATGACTCAAAGTATCCATTATAAGTTTAAAATTGACATTTTAATACAAAATGTGTCACTCAATGAAAACTGAACAAACACACTTAGATTGTATTGATAATTTAGGACAATGATTCAAAATTCATTTATGAGGTTTTGGAATCAATCTCATTTCAAACCCACACATGATGCAACCTGTATGACTCAAAATTCCCATTTCCAATTTAAAATTACATTTTAATAAAAAACACAAGTGGCATACTCAAAAATAAGGAAACATATTTGTATTATTTTGATAATTTAAGAAAATGATCCATAATTCATTTGAGACATGTAAAAATCATCCGCACCTCAATCTGACACATGGTGTGATCATTATGACTCCAAGTACATATTTTTATTCAAAATTGTCATTAATTTTACTGAAAAAAAAACTAACACACTCAAAATTGAGAAAACACATTCAAATTATTTTGTTACTTTAGGAAAATGATCCATAATTAATTTTTGATGTATAGAAATCATCCAAACCTCAATATAATATAGGATGTTCCTGGTATGACTCAAAGTGTCCGTTATTAGTTTAAAATTGACATTCTAATACAAAAAAGTATCACTCATTGAAAACTAAGTAAACGTGATCATATTTTCTTGATAATTTAGAACAATGATTCATAATTCATTTTCAACGTGTATGAATCAGTATCATGTCAAACCCACACACGATGCAACCTGTATGACTCAAAGTGCTTGTTTCTAGTTTAAAATGACATTTTAGTAAAAAAAGTGGCATACTAAAAACTAAGGAAATGAATTAATATTGTTTTGATACTTTATTACAACTATCCACAAGTCATTTGTCACATGTAGAAATTATATTCATCTCAATCAGACACATGGTGTGACCAATATGACTCTAAGTACATCTTTTTATTCAAAATTGGCATTAATTTTAATATAAAAACAACCCACATACTCAAAAATAAGCAAAAAAATCAGATTGTTTTGGTACTTTAGGAAACGATCCATAAGTCATTTTTAATGTGTAGTAATCAGCCACACCTCAATCCGACTCATGGTGTGGCTAGTATGACTCAAAGTGCATCTTTTTATTCAAAAATGACATTAATTTTAGTAAAAAACAACTAACATACTCTATAATAGTGCTTTTTTTATTTGTGTTGGAAATTTTATTTCATTTAAATTCTGTACTTGTATATGATTTTTCTAATTTCTACTGCTATTTTTGGTGCTGTTTTTGGTTATGCAGTGAGTTGTTACAACATACTGCATACCTTGTTTCCAGTGCTGTAGTGTGTTGTACCATCACACTGTAATATTTCCCTTTATTAGTGCTACTAAATGCATTGATAAAAGGATTCCATTGTCTGTTCTTGTAAATGTATTGATAAATGGTGTCTTTTATCAGTGCTTCTAAAAGCAATGATAAAAGTGTGATTTATCAGCGCTTTTTTTTGCTGATAAAGCACCCCTTAATCAACGCTTTTCTAGTGTTGATAAAAGACTTGACCTTTTAACCGCACTATGGTAGTCAACACTTTTTTGTGCTGGTAAAGGTCTATTCTATCCCTGCTAAAGTCCTATTTTATAATAGTAGATGTAATGAGTTGGAAACCATGCCAGATGCATCATTTTGGAGATAATAGGTGTGTTTTGGGTTTATCTAGGGATTTTCATGGAAATGCTGGCATGATGGATAGGTGCACAGACGACGAAGGCATGCCTATTTTGGATTGGAAATGAGAATTGAGAGTGGGTAACTTTATTTGACTGACACTATCACATGGGCTGAGGTATGATGTGTCAGGACCACACCAAGTAGGTCGGAGGACCATTGAGAATGGGGTTCAATAGAAAATTCTAATGGTGGGGAGTCATTTTGGATCGTAGTTGGATCTCATGAACTAAGTCCTACTATGGGGATAACCATATGATAAGTGATCAATTGGATGGAAACACATGAGTGACTCAAGATAGATGGGTGCTGGGGAGCACCATCTTGGTGTTTTAAAAATGGATTATAGGGATGTCCCATGTTTTTGAGGGTTGAGTGCTTTATGTTGGAGTATGATTTAGAGGTGTGTTGGTGTTCAGGAATAGAGAGAGATCATTGGGATTTAAATTTTTAACCCAAGTAGGTCATGACCAATGATGGAGTGCTCAATGAGACTTCTCAGGGATGAAAAGTTTTATGGTGGGGAGATTGTAAGACCCATCATCCACAAGGGTTGAAAATTCTTGAATGAATTTGTGTTTTCAATTTAGTGGACGGACAGATTTTGAATAGAGATTCAAAATTTAATTCTAAAGGTCTGAGTTCCCTAAAAGATATATCTTAGAAATGTAATGGAAATAAAATAGAGTCTGAGACATTTGGGAGAGCACTAGAGGTATGCCAATCTATCTAGGCTTTATTCTATAGCCACCGACTAGCTGATGGGGCCAATAGTGGCCTGGGTGCCATAGACTAGCCAGTGGCCCAATGACGGATTTCTAGTGGGGTTAAAAGGGAGATAAATTACTTTCCCCTTAAATTTTTAATGGGGACTAACCCTACCCTCTATTTTCTCTTGCACAGCTAGGGGTATTCCCCCCCACCTCTCCTCTTCTATCCCCTTCATGGGGGAGTGTTCTAGGTGGGTTTTATCACCAATCCAAGGAATTTCTTCTACTTTTATGGCCTCTATTGTTCTTATCTCTCTTTCATTATAATTTCCCACTTCTCCAGCTTATATTTTCATTAGATATTCCACTAAAGCATGGTGGAATCACATGATTATTACAAGGCTTTCATTCAACCTTGATAAAGGATGTCCTGGGGTGGCATTTTCCTACGATGGATTAACATTTTGTTAAGGCTTTACATCATAGTTATTTTTCTTGGATTTTTCATTAAATTAGACTTAAATTTATTGTGTAATCGACAACGCATGTTAGTGTAACATCTTAAAATTTTAAAGACAATAAAAACACACATTGATAATAATTTATGGTTATTTTATGTGAAAATGTAATTTTTCAATAAAAATAACTTAATAGACGATTTAAAGTCTTTTTTGTAAAGGTGAAAGCTTAGTTAACACCTTGGAATATTCTATTAAATATTTTTGGAGTTAGGCACTGAGTTAGTGAGAGATTCCAAGGCCCATATAACCTCAGAGTAGACAGAATAAAAATAATAAAAATATTATATTATGTGTGTGTGATTTAAAAATAATAATCAAATATCTCCTAAATAGTGCATCGTATGAGAAATATGATACCACTGTTATGTCTGGGATAATAGGTTTACCCTAGGAATGACATAACATTTGTACACATCAGACTTTTAGTAAGATCACACATGAGGAAAACTTATTTAATTTTTTTATTATACTGCTTTTCCAAAAATAATTTAGCATCTCTGAAATAATACATCACCTGAGAAATATGAGACCACTTTTAGGTCCAAGATATAAGATTTACCCTAGGCAGGACATAACATTTTCATGCATTGAGCTTTTGGTTAGATCACACTTATTGTTAAGTTATTTAATATTTATTATATTATTAAATTAAATTAATTAATTGAAAATTCGTTTTATTAAGGGGTTATCTTCAATGGATAGTTATGACCATGGATGCACGTGGATTTGATCTGATTCATGAAAAATCAACCATTTGACTCGTTTTAATTAGCAGTTCCCTAATGAGATGAATTAAAACCATCCATAATCAATTTTTAGTTGAAACAATACTTAAAATTGGGTATTGAAGATTCCACTTTGGAATGTCGTGCATATGTAGGATGGGTTCATATCAACCAATTGGATTCCGACTTTTTGTGGATTCAGTCAAGCCTGGAGTATCCCAGAACTCCTTCACTCATGATCTGGAAAACTCTATTGATCCAATACAAGTTTCTTCTCCGATTTCAAGCATGGTAGAGACACCCATTTCTTCTTCTTTTTAGCGCATCACCTCTCCTACCCAGGTTAGTTTTATTATTTTTTATTTATTTTTAATTCTTTTTATCCCACTTTTCAAAATTGGGATTTTTTTTTAAATTTAAATAAAATAATACAACCCAAATAAATTATATAAGGATATTCCCATGAATTATCAAATGATAACTCTGTGAAATTATCTAATATTATTGCAAGTTTTTATAAGATGATATTTGTGTGAAATTATCATAGATAATTGTAATGAATCATAAAATGATAATTATTATATTTTTTTCAAGGATAATTATTAAATAAATTATAAAATATGATTATGAAAAATTATTGATGAATAATTTATAAAAAATATTAGATGATAAATTTTATGAATTTATCAAAATTTAATTATCAAATGATAATTACAAAGAATTATTAGATGATAACTACATAAGATTATCAAATATTATATTATATAATTATCAAAGGATAATCTATTAATATTATCATAAGATAATTATTAATGAATAATTATAAAGGATAATTTATTGTTAGGTCCACAAGGCTGAATACCCTGAGGGGGGGGGGGTAAATCAGGGTATGACTAATTTAAAATCAACGCCCGTTCAGATCTTATTTCACCGCTAAGAAAAACACTCTTCTCTCTTTTTCCTGTTGCACAATGTAAATAGAAAGTAAAGAATGCACATGACACAACGATTTTTACTTGGTTCACCCACACTGGGCTACGTCCAAGGAGCATACACCGACAAGTTTCCGGTCGTACCAAATTCCACTAAACTTCACTAGCTGTGGATTACAAGGTTCGGGCTAGATCACTTCTAAGCCCAGGCTCACTACCTTTACAAGTTTAGGGTCATCTCACTACTTTCCCAAGGGTCACTCCCTGTTTCTCTCTCTCTGGATCACTGCCAGTGGAGAGGATCACCTTCTTCCTCTTCCTTCACTCACTGCTCTAGAAAGGATCCACTCACAGTTTATAGACCTGTAGGTCTCTTCATTTTCATGAAGGAATGCATCTTCCTCTGTATGTAGATGCTCTATTGAAGTCCAACTTTTACCCGTAGATGAATCTCTCTTTGCACCAAAGGTATCGAGCAAACTTCCAGCTTCCACGCAGCCCAAAAATCACTGCTAGAAATGAAACTTACTTGGCACGCAAGTCTATCTTGGCGCGAAAGTATCGATGAGCAAGTCACAACTGGCATACAGGTCCACCTAACACACTTGTGCGACATAAGATTCTTCAGCTCCAATTTTGTGCTACACACTTCCTTTTATGCCCAATCCAATATTGGCGCGCAACCACCAACAATCGCCCTTCTTCAAATCTGGCACGCAAGTCCCACTTGCGCGACACACTACCACTTGCGCGACTTCCACACCTGCACGACGGGAGCTCTGATTTCTCAAAGTGTTGAACTCCGGTGAGAAATGAGGAGGGGTGGTCTAGTATTTATAGGCAATTTGACCACCCTGCGCGATGGCGCGCAAGTCAACCCTCGATGCGCAAGTCTCGGCACGCAGGTCCTCTGTCCCCCAGGACACTTGTGCGACCAAACCAAATACCTACGCGACCATGTTTCCTTTGCCATATTTTGATCTTCTGATCTTGAAAAACAATAGGCGCGCAAGTTCCCAAGCCTCCCAGTCATCAGCGCGCATGTCTATTCATGGCGCGCAAGTCACCTGCGCGACCACACCAATACTTGCGTGACCCTTATGGTGTGAAAGTTTCCTATCCTCCAAGACCTCGGCGCGCAAGTCCCTTATCCAAAAACACTTTTCTTCATTTGTCGATTTTCAGGCCCAAAAATTTGGCAAACACTGGAAAATAGTGCCACCTTGTATCAGTTCTTTTTTTGCCGCCTCCAGATCATCCATTCCTTTGTCGACGTTCTTGAATCAAACATGGATCGTCGACCACATCTCTTGAACTCGACATTCCACCATGAAATCCCCTTTGTCAACAAATTTGTATGTCATGGTTTTCATTGTCAACAATCACAGCACAATTTTCCACTTTGTCAACAAACACAATCTCCTCAAAAATACTTCAATGATGCCTTGAGGGATTTTTTCCCAACAATATCCCCCTTTGGGTTTGTTGACAACTCTTACATAAAAGGATATAACATTAATTATTCAGCCACAATTCTCCTTTGCGATTCCTGATAGCGATCAAGGATTTACTCAACACATACTCTAAGCCCACATGAGCAATGCTCGGCGTGAGAAACAAGAGTAAATGAAAAGTTCATCAATGAATCACTTCATCTCTAACATCCACTGTTGACACCAAACTGATACCAATTTTTACCAAACTGATACCAATTATTGGAAATCTTATTACCACATTCCAACATCTCTCTTTTGCTTTTATCATGATCCTCAGCTGTCGTGACATCTATTCTTTGATCAATCACTTCTAGCATCATCAGATTTCATTCGCTCCCCATTTCTGTTCACAACTTCATCCCTTGTTAGCTTCAAAACCTCTTTAGCCCTATTTCCTATGTTGTCCAAGCTAAGATCTGGCTAAGCACGTTCAACTAGCTTCAGCTCCCCCTATCTGGCTGCTCCACCTATCAGATTCTCCCCATATCATTCATGATTAATCAAATATCCATGTTGTCTCCCCCTTGAACAATTACTATTTTCTCCCCCTTTGTCAACAAACCCAAAGGTCAATCCTTTGCAGTCTGTAACAGAGTAGATAACACATCAACACATTAGGGAAAAATACATCTTACCTCAGGGAGAGGGGTAGGGGGGTTCCACATCCACACTATTTCAAGTGTGTGGAGTCGACTAAACTCCCAGAGCCAGTCGATGCCTCTCAAAAGCTTCCTTGGGTAAGGCCTTTGTCAGAATGTCTGTAACCTATAGCTCTGTAGGCACGTACTCCAACTTCACAATTCCCTTATCAACTTTCTCCTTGATAAAATTATATTTTATCTCAATGTGATTTGTCCTTGAGTGATGGATTAGATTTTTTCTAAGATTTATAGCACTTGAGTTATCACACTGGATTCTGATCGGAGACTTCACTTTAACTCCCATATCTTCAAGCTGCTGCTTCATCCATAATAAATATGTGCATGCTTGAGTGGCCATAATATACTCAGCTTCCATGGTACTCAACGAAATGCAATCTTGCTTCTTGCTTAGCCAAGAAATACACAATCCACCAAGATAGAATGCACCACCTGACATTGATTTTCTGTCATCTGCTGAACCGGCCCAGTCTGCATCAGTATATCCCAACAACTCTGTCTGAGATTTTTCAGTATATGTCAAGCCGAAATCCACTGTGCCCTGGATATACCGGAGTATTCTTTTCACTGTAATCATGTGGATTTCCTTAGGATTACTCTGATATCTCGCTGCTTGGCATGTGGCAAAAACAATATCAGGCCTTATCGCGGTCAAGTACAACAAAGTTCCAATAATTTTCATGTATTCTGTGATATTAACTACCCCGCCATCCTCATCTTTTGATAATTTCATCTGGGTAGCAACCAGAGTCTTCATCTCCTTGGAATTATCCATTCCAAACCTTCTCAGAACCTCCTTGGCATATTTGGATTGAGAAATGAAAGTTCCATTAGTTCCTTGTGTCACCTGTAATCCAGGGAAAAATGTTATCTCTCCAATCATTGACATTTCAAACTCATTTTTCATGAATTCAGAAAACTATCTGCATTGATCTTCATATGATCCGCCAAAAATTATGTCATCGACATACACCAGAACCATCATCCTTTGATTACTTTCATTGCTGAAATAGAGATTGTAATTAACTCCTCCACGCTGAAAACCAATCTTCTTCAAGTACTGATCAAGCCTTGAGTACCATGCTCTTGGTGCTTATTTCATCCCATACAATTCCTTCTTCAGCCTGCAAACTTTGTTCTCATCCTCATGAATGAGAAAACCATCTGGTTGATCAATATACACCTGCTCTTCTAGAACTCCATTCAAGAATGCAGATTTGACGTCCATCTGGAACACTTTGAACTTTCTTTGCACTGCTATGGAAAAAAATAATCTGATTGTCTCCAGCCTCGCAACAAGTGCAAATGTCTCATCAACATCAATAACCTCTATTTGGGAGTACCCCTTGCACACTAGTCATGCTTTGTTCGGAACCACTGCACCATCATCATTCATCTTGTTACGAAAGAACCTTTTAGTCCCGGTGACATTCTTATCTGCTAGTCTCGAAACAATCTCCCATGTCTGGTTCTTCTCGATTTGATCAAGATCTTCATTCATATCCTGAACCCAATTTTCATCTTCAACTGCATCGGAAAAACATTTCGGCTCCAACTGAGATAAACACAATGTTTACTGTAATGATTTAATTCTTCGAGTCTGAATTGGAGCTGTTTGATCACCAATGATATTCTGCCTATCAATTTCAGCTCGACTTTTTGGCTTCCTTGCAGACACAAACTTGACACTTTCTTGTTCATCATTAGTATCTTCTTCTTAGTCAGCCTCTGCCACTTCTACTCCCCCTGTGACGCTTACCTCATCATCACTTTCATCCAGAAACTGCTCACTAGGTCATTGACCATTCTGTTCATTTTCGACTATAGTGACATCATTGATCTCAAAAAATTTTCCCAACCTTTTGTTGAAGAATTTATATGCTTTACTTTTCCCTGAATAGCCAAGGAATATCCCCTCATCTCCTCATGCCTCAAACTTCCTGTTATTTTCTTTGTTGAGAATGAAACACTTACTTCCAAAGATTCATAAGTATTTCAACGTTGGCTTCTTTCCATACCACAGTTCATATGGAGTCTTCCTTTGCTTTGGACACAACAGAGACCTGTTCGAAACATAGACCGATGTCAAAACCACTTCCTTCCAAAATTTCTGTGGTAGGCCTTTATCAATAAGCATCATTCTGGCCATGTTGTTGATGATTTTGTTTCTCCTTTCAACCACTCCATTCCGTTGGGGAGTTCTCACTAATGAAACTTGATGCCTTATCCCGTGTTTCTCGAGATAGTCTTCGACTTGACTGTTTGTGAATTCCGTACCGTTATCAGTACGAAACTTCAGAATTTTCTGCCCAAGCATACTTTCTGATTCCCTCCTATACTGCTTTATTCAACTGAACACCTCTGTCTTATGGGTAATGATGAATACCCAGGCCATTCTGCTATAATCATCAATGAAAAGGACATAGCACCTTTTCCCATTTATAGCTCGTGGTGAAATAGGTCCACATACATCAACATGTACCAATTTGAGCACTCTGGATGATTTCTATTCCTTTGGACTGTATGTCTTTTTGATGATCTTCCCTTGTTGGCAGGCATCACACGTATGAGTGCGATCACGTGATAGTTTGGGAAGGTCTCTATCAGCATCACATTTTACCAGATCTTCTATAGATGGTTGACATAGGTGACCAAGTCGCTTATGCCACAACTAGTTTTCTTCCTCTCTGGATAAAAGGCACATATCTTCTTCCCCACTTATAAGGTAAAGATTTCCCTTTGTCATTTTTCCTTGTAGAACAACTGATCCATCTTTTACTTTCACAACAAACATCTTCTTGGTAAATCGGATAGAGTTCCCAGAGTCACATAGTTGAATGACACTGAGCAAGTTATGACTAAGACCCTCTACTACCAATACATCAGTGCGTCTCATTTCTTTGACCCCAAACTTGGATTTCCCTAATCCAACAATCTTCATGCCTTCATCGTTTCCAAATTTGACAACTCCTTCTTTGTCATATTTTATGCCTGTAACAAGATCATTATTGTCCGTCATGTGGGATGTGCAACCACTGTCAAGGATCCACACACCAGAATGATCTGATGCTTTAAGGGAAATTTCAGCAACTACTGCCTTATCTACTCTCTTCTTCTTGGTCCATAGTTTTGTCTCCATACTCGGTATAGATTGAGACTCATGATCATTCTCAGAGTACGATGGACCAACTTCATCTTGCAGAGCTGCAAATCTGTTCTGAACTTTTAAATCACTTGTCGGTTTATTGATCTGCTGCTTGCGAACATTTTGATTCTGCTTTGGCACATTTCTATGAATGATCGAAGTGCAGTACCTAGCCATGTGCCCAAATCCTCCACACCAAAAATAGTGTCCTTCAAAATATGTTCTGGAAAACCGTTCTCTGTTTGGCTTCCACCTCTATTCTTGTTCTCTTCTATATCTCTTGGCTATGGAACACACATACTATGAATGTCCCATCTTCCCATAACAATAACACCTAATATAGGGTGCATTCCTTCATATTACATCATCACTACGATTTTCCCTTTGGGATCTCTGAATATTCTGATTCTGTTTTGTTCCCAAATCAACCTTCAATTTCGGGATGGGTGATTCCGGTCTGACATCAACTGCCATAGATTTTTGTTTCTTATCAGGCTCTGAATCAACCTTAGCATTTGATCTTTCTTACTACTTCACTCCTGCTAAACTATGAGCCTCCTCTTTCATCTTCTCTGTCTTCTGAATGACCTGATTTTCTGATATCACATTGGGGGTCAAGAGTTTTTCTTGATCCTTAATTTTTCATCACCGACTGACCACTTCTTCTTCAATCTCTTTGATACATCTGACCTACTCCTTTCCTGTGTTAGTCAAACAATCAATTTCCTTCTTTTGTTCCTCAATTTTAATCTTATGCTCAACAATACTTTTTGAGCTCTCTGGTGTTGAGGATTTTAGTCTTTCAATTTCTTTTAACAAATCAGACTTTTCTTCATCCTATTGTTGCATATAGAGTTTGGAATCACGAACCAATTTATTGGATATATTCATTTTGTCTCTCCAAACGTCTATCTCCTCAAGAGCTGCTTCCAATTTGGCTTCCATATCAACTCTCCCTTCAATTTCTCCTTCCATTTTAGCATCAGCTTCTTTCTTTTTTTTGAGAACTACCAACAATCGCCACCAAGGCATTTACCCCACGATCTCTACAATTTTCTATCTCCTCAACCTCTTCATCATCAGACTCATCTGAACTTTCAAGTTCTTATGAAAGAAGATTCTTCTTCTTGAATAAATTTCTCTTGAATTGTTTTTTCCCTTTCACAAATGCTGAAGTCTTATTCGTGGGAATTTCAACTTCATCATCATCATTATCATTATCTTGAAACTTCTTGGGGAATCTTGCCACAATATGAACAACCTTTACACATTGAAAGCATGCTAGTGGAAGTTTCCCTTTAAACTTTCCTCTTCCTCTTTGCAGATTTGAAGAAAAAAATGACATTACCTCATTTGTCTCTTCTTATTCTTGAGAATCTTCAATGGTGAGCTTCTTCATGGCCTTGAATGCCACTTCTTTGGATTTCCCCTTTTCTACAACATCATTATCATCATTTCTCATTTCATATGCAATAAGAGTGCTGTGCAGGTTATCCAATGTCAGTTCTTTTGGGTCTTTATCTTCCAAAACAGAAACTTTCGGATTGAACCGTGGTGGATGTTTTCTCAATATGCGCTTCAAAATTTTTATATCTTCGATAATTTCTCCAAGACCCTGCATGTCTTCTACCAAAAAATTTACCCTGTCAAATAATGCATCAATAGACTCATTCGGGTTCATTCTCAGATATTCATACTTGTTCCACAACATTTGCAGCTTTGCCTCTCTCACCTTTGTATCCCCTTCATATATATTCAATAGTTTTTCCCACATGGAATGTGAAGTTTTGCAAGACATAACCTTTGTATATATAGGATTGGATAGGGCTCCCCCTAAGGCATTGATTTCTTTGGCATCAGCATCCAACTCTCTATGCTCAGATTCTGATAATACACCACTATTGATGTCAGCTGTTATACCATTCATTGCTGCTGTGAACACATCCATTCCTAACGATCAGAAGTAGTGTTGCATCCGATTCTTCCATAGCTGAAAATTGTTTCCATCAAAGATCAGAATCCCTTTATGATTAGTGACCTCCATTGAGAGAATAACTACTGTCAACCTTTCCCTCTGATACCAATTTTTAGGTCCACAAGGCTGAATACCTTGAGAGGGGGGTGAATCAGGGTATGACTAATTTAAAATTAACGCCTGTTCATATCTTGTTTCACCGCTAAGCAAAACACTCTTCTCTATTTTTCATGTTGCACAATGTAAACATAAAGTAAAGCATGCACATGACACAACGATTTTTACTTGGTTCACCCGCACTGGGCTACGTCCAAGGAGCATACGCCGACAAGTTTCCAGTCGTACCAAATTCCACTAAACTTCACTAGATGTGGATTAAAAGGTTCGGGATAGATCACTTCTAAGACCAGGCTCACCGCCTTTACAAGTTTAGGGTCAGTTCACTGCTTTCCCAAGGGTCACTCCTTATTTCTCTCTCTTTGGATCACTGCCGGTGGAGAGGATCACCTTCTTCCTCTTCCTTCGCTCACTACTCTGGAAAGGATCCACTCACAGTTTATAGACCTGTAGGTCTCTTCATTTTCATAAAGGAATGCATCTTACTCTGTATGTAGATGCTCTGTTGAAGTCCAAATTTCACCCGTAGATGAATCTCTCTTTGCACCGAAGGTATCGAGCAAACTTCCAGCTTCCACGCAGCCTGAAAATCACTGCTGGAAATGAACCTTACTTGGCACGCAAGTCTATCATGGCGCGCAAGTATCGATGAGAAAGTCACAACTGGCCTGAAATTCCACCTAACACACTTGTGCGACACAATCTTCTTCAACTCCAAACTTTTGCGACACACTTCCTTTTACGCCCAATCCAATATTAGCGCGCAACCACCAACAATCTCCCTTCTTCAAATCTGTCGCACAAGTCCCACTTGCGCGACACACTACCACTTGCGCGACTTCCACACCTGCGCGACGGGAGCTCTGATTTCTCAAAGTGTTGAACTCTGGTGAGAAATTAGGAGGGGTGGTCTAGTATTTATAAGCAATTTGACCACCCTGTGCGACGGCGCGCAAGTCAACCCTCGGCGCGCAAGTCTCAGCGCGCAGGTCCTCTATCCCCCTAGACACTTGCTCGACCAAACAAAATACCTTCGCGACCCTATTTCCTTTTCCATATTTTGATCTTCTGATCTTGAAAAACAATAGGTGTGCAAGTTTCCAAGCCTCCTAGGCATCAGTGCGCATGTCTCTTCATGGTGCGCAAGTCACCTGCGCGACCACACCAATACTTGCACGACCCTTATCCCTTTGCCATCTTTTGATGATCTGATCTTCAAAAACATATGGCGCGCAAGTTTCCTATCCTCCAAGACCTCAGCACGCAAGTACCTTTTCCAAAAACACTTTTCTTCATTTGTCGATTTTCAGGCCTAGAAATTTGGAAAACACTGGAAAACAGCGCCACCTTGTATCTGTTCTTTTTGTGCCGCCTCCAGATCATCCATTCCTTTGTCGACGTTCTTGAATCAAACATGGATTGTTGACCATAGCTCTTGAACTCGACATTGCACCATGAAATCCCCTATTTCAAAAAATTTGTATGTCATGGTTTGCATTGTCAACAATCACAGCACAGTTGTCCACTTTGTCAACAAACACAATCTCCTCAAAAATACTTCAATGATTCCTTGAGGGATTTTTTCCTAACATTTATAATAAATTATCAAAATATAATTATAAAGTTTAATTTAGGATAAATTATTAGAGATAATTATAAAAGGGTAATTTATGATGAATTATCATGAGATAATTATAAAAGGATAATTTTGGATAAATTATCAAAAGATAATTATAAAGTATAATTTATAATAAATTATCAAAAGATAATTAAAAAGGAAAATTTAGGATAAATTGTTAAAGATAATTATAATAGGATAATTTATGATAAATTATTAAGACATAATTATAAAAGGATAATTTATGATATATTATCAAGAGATAATTAAAAAAGAATAATTTATGAGAAATTATCAAAAGATAATTATTCTTAAGAATAATTTTTCTAGTGCATGCATTGTCCTAAAATGATAATTTGGAAATTATCCAAGAGATAAAATATTATCACATGAGATATTTTATTTTCTTTTGAAATAAAATAGTTGGTTTTGGTTCTAGGAACCCTTGAAGAACCTTGAGATTTCATGTGTTGATGTCTATGATAATAAGGCCCAAGAGCATGTATTATTGACTATTTAGGTTTTCACTCTAGTTATCGAACCACATAGGGTGGTTTATCCTTTCCTTTGACATAGAAAACATTGAGGTAGGAAGTTCATTACCATTTTGTGCCATGTATATGATTTTAGCATGATATGTGATTTATGTTGGACTACCATACTTTTTTATGTGATTCATATGGGTGCGTGTGTAGCCATGAGGCTTACTTGATTAAAATATTATGATTATGCATGTTAATGTGATTTAGATGATGTTGAGTTTTTCACATGTGTGTATGTGTAACTTTAATCACACTCATGATATGTTATGTATGATTCCACTATTTAATTGTGATATTCTTGGTATATGATATGATGTTGTGTTATCCATGATACCAAAGTGACAAGTAGGCCTGTTGTGGCTTGGTAGTTCTAGAGGGGGAGCGTGTTCAGACGCTACATGTGACTTGATGATAAGATCGAGATGGATTATGGGGAATGATGGCCTAGTGTGGATTGATCAGGGGAAATGATGATCATGAGTGATTAGACCCATATGTGATGATTCCAGGGCATGAAAATCATAAGTAATCAGACCTACATGACAACCAGGGAGCATGATGATCATGAATGATTAGACCTGTGTGGAAACCTTGGGGTATGATGATCATGAGTGATCAGACCTACATGAAAATAGTAGGGCATGATGGTATATGTGATCTGACCTAAAGATAGTGATGAGGCATGATGAACAACTGTGGTTTGACCTGAAGGTCTAGGACATGTATAACTATTGAGCATCTTGAGGCTGCCTCTGACATTGATATGTTTTCATGATTGTTCTGATGTTTTCTGATATTTCATCGAAGCAGGTATAACTGAGGTTTTTGGCGGATTGGTGAGTACACAAATTATCAACACAATTCTTTCTTATGTGAACATTTATTTATTATTATATTATACACTCTTATGCATGTGAACACTTGTTAAGGATGCATTAGTGGTGTCTTACTGAGTCTTCGTACTCACATGCTACTTGGGAATTTTGGTGTGCTTGTATATTTTATGACTCAAGATTTGGAGAAGGGAAATGGCCCTATGGTGGATGGGTGAGCAGTGGAACATGGGGTGGGAGTGAGCCATGATAGACTCTAGAGTATCCACATATGTTTATTTATTTGTTTATCCCTTTATGTTTCCATTGCTTACTTTATGGATAGGTTTTCCACATTGGGAGTTGTTTTCATATATGTATATAATTTATTCAGTTTTCTCATTTACTATGATAGTTTATTATTTTATTTATTGATTATTATCAATCCTATGACATGATATTGAGGGTATATTCTCCCCACTATCAGAATTAGACCCTTGCTGCTAGTCGGAAGCCTCTTGCGTACAAAGAGGAACACATGAGGACACATAACATTCTGAATCGAACCTAGTGGTTTAGGTTGGGATATTAAAAAATGATATAAGAGGATTGGGATTCACTAATTTTTCTCTCTCTTTGTCTTGGTATGGGATAGGATAAAAAGAATATAGGAAATTTGAGACTTGGGCATGGGAACTATGACAGTGTCTGACCAGCACTGTGTAGTGGAACTTTGAGTTTCCATAAAGTGGGGAATTTATGTTTTTCTATTATCATTGATTAAAATCACCTTGGGTGATTTAAATGATGTTTATATATGTTTTATGAAATTTCATGTGTGTTCATGTATCATTAATAGGCATGCAGGTTCACATGAAATATATATACATGTTGTTGTATTTCATAGTAGTTTATTAATTAAATGCATTGATTTGTGCTATCTGTTCAGGATAGTTTCCATTTGTGTGATATATCTATGTTTCATGATATTGTGATATATCTTTATTGGTATTAATTAGCTTAACTAAGAATAATGTTTTTTTTGTGTATGTATGATGACTGTGACTAATGAGAAGGGATGGAGAACATGGTTAATGTTAGGAGGGGTATACCTTGGGTTAAGGGTAGACTCCTAGGATAACCTGGTGTGATTTTATAGACGGAATATGGTCTACTTATGTTCCTAATGATCCTTAATTTTATATAATATTCTACCTTTATGTATTCTTAGGAAACTACTTATGAAGCAGGGTTAGAATGCTTCTGCATGGTAGGATGTTTTTGGTTTACCACTAGACATAGAGGAGAATGCATCTGAGCATCTTCCTACACACACTATGTGGTTTAGGTAATAGGGTCACTTCAATTAGAAGTATTTATATTAGTGCTTTTCCTAGAAATAGGAGTTAAGAACTATGGTTAAATATTCCATGATTTTCAACTCTAACATTCTTCATCCTTCCAGAGCACTAGAGGATCTCAGGATGTTGAAGAATGAGTCCAATTTTTTTGGAATCTTTGAACTAGTAGAGACTCTAAAAGAATGAAAATTTAAGATGAGATTGAGATCATACCAGTAACGCAACCCATTTCAATACCCAGTACCATATGGTTCTAATCGAGATGAAGGGTCTCAAGGTATAGTTGGATGACTTAGAGCTAATCGTTTTGGTTCATACTCGAAAATGATGGCGATATTACCTCTTTGGTGAAAGATTTATTGTCTACACGGACCACAAGATCCTTTGTTATATCTTTACAAAGAGGGACCTGAATATGAGACTAATGTGATGGGTTTAGTATCTATAGATTCTCGACTTTGATATGGTGGATGCACTAGGGAAAGGTAACATCAGTGTGGATGCTCTTAGCCATAAGACACAGGTGGAGATAAAACTTGGTGAGAGGTCTTTAGAGGAGTGGTGACACTTGATGATTCTATTGTCTAACCAGATAATGGAAGATTATAAGGATTATGGATCAATTAATTGTTACCATTTAGTGACCACATCCTCACTTTTGGAATGGGTGAAGATTGGTCAGGAGTCAGAACCAAAGTGTGCTGTGGTGAGAAAATAACTATCTAGATGTGTCTTGATATCCAAATGGTTTATGGAAAATGAAAAAGTGATCATGGTATATTAGGGAGTAGTACTACTTTCTTCCATAAAAGAGGATATTATGAGATACTTCCACACCTAAATATGTGTGGTATATCCTGGTGTGATGAAGATGTACTATGATTTTAAGCGGTGGTTTTTCTGGAAAGTAAGGAAGAGAGACATTTCTGGTTTTGTCTCCTGATGCCTTACCTGTCAGAGGGTGAAGGCCGAGCACCACCATCATGGTGGGTTTTTTAGCCACTCTCAATACCTATGTGGAAGGTGGAGGACATAAATATGGAATTTTTTAAGGGGTTACCCAGGACCTTGAGTAGTCGTGATGCAATCTGGGTGATTTTCAATAATGAAGTCTGCACACTTCTTACTGATCAGAGAGACTCACTCAATAGAGGATCTAGGAAAGATCTATGTTTAAGAGATCATATTCCTGCATAGAGTTTCCTTGAACATTTTTTTTCAGACAAAGACACACATTTTACATTGCACTTTTGGCAGAGCTTACAGAAATCCCTAGGGACTTAGGTAAGATAGAGCACAACATACCATCTTCAGACAAACAGACAATCCAAGTAGACTATACACATATTGGAAGATATGTGTTGAGCTTGAATTCTATACTTCAATGGAGTGTGGGAAGATCACCTATCCTTGATTGAGTTCACATTCAATAATATTTATCAAGATTTTATTTAGATGACACCTTATGAGGTTCTTTATGGGAGGCCATATCACTCACCACTCTGTTGGCATGAGGCATGTGAGGTAGTAGTTGTTAGACCTCATATGGTCCAGGATAAATTTGAGAGTGCAGATGATAGGGAAAAGGTTGATCACCACTTAGAGTAGATGAATATCTTATTCCAACCATAGTAGGAGACCCTTTGAGTTTACTATTGAGATTAGTTTCTCTTGTGAGTGACTCCTTGGTTAGGGCACATACATCTGGGGAAGATGGGAAAGCTATCACCTCGTTTTATTTAACTCTTTGACATCACCGAATGAGTGGAAAAAGTGGTGTATCATTTGGATCTTCCTCCTTGTTATGAAGGAATGCATGATGTTTTTCACATTTCTCAGCTTCAAAGCTATATGCCCAATCCTGCACATATTATATATTGTGAGGATGTTGAGTTGGATCCTGATTCATCTTATGAGGAGTGTCTAGTGTGGATTACAGAATAGAGTGAGAAATTCCTATGAGTAAAAATGGTACCTCTAGTTTGGATTCATTGGAAACATGGAAAGATCTAGGAGGATATGTGAGAATGTGAGTTTAATGTTTGAGCTTAGTAGACTGAGTTGTTTGAGAAAGACCACTAGAGATAATTCTCAAGGAAAATAAGATGATAAAGGGAGGGAATTGTAACATCCTAAATTTTTAAAGATAATAAAACCCTCATTGATAATAATTTATGGTTATTTTTATGTGAAAATGATTTTTTTCAATAAAAATCACTTAATAGATGATTTAAAGGCTTTGCGTAAGGGTAAAGCTAAGTTAACACCTCAGAATATTCTATTTAATATTTTTGGAGTCAGACACTGTGTTAGTTCAAGATTTCAAATCCTGTAGAGACTCAACATAGAAAAAATAAAAATATTAGATGTATTATATTACACGCATGTGTTTTTTCCAAAATAATAAAATATCACCCAAATAGTTACTCATATGAGAAATCTAAGAGCACTGTTATATCCAGGATGAGGTATTTACCCTTGGCACGATATAACATTTGTGCACCTCAAGTGTTTTGTAAGATCACATTCGAGGAAAACTTATTTAATATTTTTATTATATTATTTTTCTAAAAAAATTTGAATATCTCCTAAACAGTGTGTCATATGAGAAATCCAAGAACATCGTTAGGTTCGGGATGTGGGGTTTACCCTAGGCAGGATATAACATTTGTGTGCATTAGGAGTTTGGTCAAATCACACATAATGTTAATTCATTTAATATTTATTTATATTATTATATTAAATTAATCAACTGAAAATTTGTTTTATTAAGGGGTTATATTCTTCAAACGTTTACGACCATGGATGCATGCGACTTCAATCAAATTTTTAAAAAATCAACCGTTTTGGCCCGTGTTAATTAGAAACACCCTAATGAGATGAATTAAAACCCTCTATAATCAATTTTCAATTGAAACAAAACATAAAATGGGGTGTTGAAGTTTCCAATTTGGAATTCCGTGCATACACAACATGGTTTCATATCAGCTGACCTAATTTTGGCTTTTAATGGATTCGACCAAGCTTAGACTATTCTGAAACTCCTTCACACATGATTGATGAAACTCGGTTGATCCGATATAGGATTATTCTCCAATTTTAATCATGATAGTAACTTTAATTTCTTATTCTTCTAAGCGCAACACCTCTCCTACCCAGATTAGTTTATAATTATTTTTATTTATTTTTAATTATTTTTTCCCACTTTTCAAATTGGGAATATAATTTGAATTTAAATAAAACAATAAAACCCTAAGAAATTATCTAAGGATATTCCCATCAATTATCAAAAGATAACTGTGTAAATTATCTAAGATAATTGCAATTTTTTATATGAAGTTGTTTGTGCAAAATTATCATGGATTATTATAATGAATCATCAAATGATAATTATTATTTTTTGATTATCAAGGATAGTTATTAAATAAATTATAAAATATTATTACACAAAATTATTGATGAATAATTTATAAAAAATATTATACAATAAATGTTATAAATTTATCAATAGATAATTATCAAATGATAATTACAAATAATTATCAAATGATAATTGCATGATATTATTGAAGATAATATTATATAATTATCAAAGGATAATATATTAATATTGTCATAAGATAATTATAAATTAATAATTATAAAGTATAATTTATAATAAATTACCAAAAGATAATTATAAAGGATAATTTAGGTTAAATTATTAGAGATAATTATAAAAGGATAACTTATGATAAATTATCAAGAGATAATTATAAAAGGATAATTTAAGATAAATTATAAAAAGATAATTATAAATGATAATTTATAATAATTTATTAAAAGATAATTATAAAGGATAATTTATGATAAATTATCAGAGATAATTATAAAAGAATAATTTATGATAAATTAATAATAGATAATTATAAAATTATAATTTATGATAAATTATCAAGTGATAATTAAAAAAGGATAATTTTTGAGAAATTATCAAAAGATAATTATTTTTAAGGAGAATTTTTTGAGTGCATGTGTTAACCTAAAATGATAATTTGGAAATTATTTAGGAGAGGGAAAGTATTATCACATGTGATATTTTATTTTCTTTTGAAATGAACTAGTTGGTTTTGGTTCTAGGAACCCTCGACGAACCTCGAGCTTTGATGCGTTGATGACTATGATAATAATGACTAAGATCGTGTGTTCTTGACTGTTGAGGTTTTCACTTCAGCTATCAAGCCACAAAGGGTGGTTTATCCTTACCTTTGACATCGATGACTTTAAGGTAGGAAGTTCCTTACCATTTCGGGCCATGTATATGATGTTATCATGATATGTGATTTATGTTGGACTAACCCATGCTTGTTATGTGATGTACACTGGTGAATGTGTATCAATGAGGATTACTTGATTAAAATATTATGATTATGCGTGTTGATGTGCTTTAGACCATGTTGAGTTTCTCACATGTGTGTATGTATGGATTTTCTCACACTCATGATATGTTATGTATGATGCCACTATTTATTTGTGATATTCTTGGTATATGCTATATTGTTGTATTATGCATGGTAACAAAGTTAGAGGTAGTCCTGTCGTGGTTTGTTAGCCCATAGAGGGAGAGCATGTTCAGACACTGCATGTGACTTGATGATGAGACTGAGATGGATGATAGGGCATGATGGATTAGTGTGACCTCACCTGGGGGATTGATGACCATGAGTGATCAAACACATATGTGATGACTGTGGGGCATGATGATCATGATTTACTATACCTACATGGAAACCGTAGGGCATGACGAGCATGAGTGATCATACCTATGTGGAAACCGCGGGGCATGACGATCATGAGTGATCAGACCTACGTGGAAATAGTGGGGCATGATGGTCTATGTGGCCTGTCCTAGAGATAACACCGAGTCATGATGACCTATTATGGTTTGTATTAAAGGCCTGGGGCCTATGCAAATATTGAGAAGCTTGAGTATGGCTCTGATGTTGATAAGTTTCCACGACTTTCCAATGATTTCCTGTATGACACTAGAGTAGGTATAACCAAGGTTTTTAGAATCTTGGTTAGCACATGAATGCTTGACATGATTGTTTATTGTGTGAAAATTTATGTATTATTCTTTTATACACTCTTATGCATTTGCACACTTATTAAGAACAAATTGGTGGTGTGTTATTGAGTCTTTGTACTCACACCCTACTCAGGAATTTTAGTGCACTTGTAGATTTCATGACCCCAGATTTGGCGAAGGGAAAGGTACCTATGGTGGACATTTTAGTAGTGGAACATAGAGCGAGAGTGGTATAATATAAAATCTGAAGGACCCACATATGTTTATTTAATTTTTTATCTCTTTATGTATATACAACTTAATTTTTGGACAAGCTTGCCACATGGGGAGCTATTTTATTATATGTATTCCATTTATTTAGTTTCCACATTTACTTTTATTGTTTATTATTTTGTTTATTGATTATTATTGATCTTATGACATGATATCAAGGGTATTGTATCCCCACTGTCAGATTTAATCCCTTGCTGCTATTCAACCGTCTCTTGCATATGAAGAGGCACACATGAGTTCATGTAGCATTCTGGATCAGACTCAGTGGTTCGAGTCGAGATGCTAACGTTAAGGCTTTATCACATGATTGTACTGGGAGTTCCCATTAGACCTTTTGTAGGTTTTCGGTTATAGTTCTGATGTGATGGGGTCATCAGTGAGTGAAATAATGGTTATGACTCTTTTATATTAATTTTTTAATTGATTATAAATTATATAATTAATTGTTGGGTTTTTTTTGGATTGAGTTAGAGCCTAAGATGTTTGGGAATTAACTGATTGATCATGGATGACCTTTAATGAGTCTTGGGAAGAGCAATTAGATAGTTTCAAAAATAAAGAATCTTTGTAAGAGGTAGGTGGTCCTAGTACTATCCCTTCAACTTATTACATGGTGTTTATTGGAATATGTAGGTGTTGTCTCTAGATAGAGTTGATGAACCTTTTTATAAATTAAAATGTTAATATAATTAAAATGGTTTAATTTATATTGAAATGTAAAATTGTATGAACACATAATAATCGAGGGAATGAGGTTCCCGAGACACCATGGACCTAATGCACTCACTGTTAGAAACATAAATTATACCAACGGTTTCAAACCATTGGTAAAGGCCTAAAAATCATTGGTATAAACTATACCAACGGTTGTTCAAACTGTTGGCTAGTTAGCCATCGGGATAGATATATACCAATGATTATAGTATAACCATTGGTATATAGCTCTGGAATTCACATTATACCAATGGTTTCAGCTAACCGTTGGTATAAATTTATACTAACGGTTGATAACCATTGTAAATTAAGGAATTTCAGACATATTCCAATGGTTCTGAAACCATTGGAATAAACCTTTACCAATGGTTTACATAAAACCGTTGGTAAATACTAATTACAGGTTCTATACCAATGGTTTACTAAATGTTGGTATATAGTTTTACCAATGGTTTTATGTAAACTGTTGGTATAAAGTCACTTTTCCACACATATACCAACGGTTTAGAACCGTTGGTATAGCCTTGCTGCAATTGCAGCAGCAGGCCGACCTGCCTCCCCCTATGCAATCCCCTGTGCACCTGCAAAGTATGTATATGCAGAACTAAATACATAATTTATAATTTCATTGAATTCATAATTCAATTCAGAACCCAATTAACCTATGCAATACAAAATTCAAAATTGAATTCTCAATTGAATACATATAGAATGAATTATGTACTGAATTCTAAATTATGAATGAATAACACATACAAAATGAATTATGAATTACATACAAAATTCTGAATTACATATAGAATTCTGAATTACATACAGAATTCTGAATTATGTATAGTGTATCCAATACATATAGAATTTAATTACGTATAACACATACATAATATGGCATACAAAATTTAATTCAGAATATGGCATACAAAATATGGATAAATGACTAATATGGCATACAAAATAGAATATAACTAATATAAGATACATAATATGACTAATATGGCATACAAAATATGGAATACATAATATGAATTCAAAATTGAATTCATATCCATGGGTGATTTTAGATTAAATTAGCGTGATTTAAGATTAATTAATAGTTTTCACATGTAATTAGGTATGAAAATGGATAAATGACTTCAAAAATTTCATTTTCCAGGGGGGTGGGTGGAGGTGGGGGGGCTGTCCAAGGGGGTGGGGGTGTCAGGGGGGGGGGTGTCTAAGGGGGTGGGGGTGGGGGGGCTGTCCAAGGGGTTGGGGGAGCTGTCTAGGGGGGTGGGGGGGGGGGCTGTCTAAGGTGGTGGGGGGTTTCTGGGGGGGGAGGGTTCCAAGGGGGTGGGGGTGTCCGGGGGGTGGGGGGTGGGGTGGGGGGTGTTCAGGGGGGTGGGGGGGGGGGGGTGTCCAAGGGGGTGGGGGGGGGGGTGTTCAGGGGGTGTGTGGGGGATGTCTAAGGGGGTGGGGGGTGTCTGGGGGGGGGGGTGTACAGGGTGGGGGGGCTATCCAGGGGGTGGGGTCTATCCAAGGGGGTGGGGGTGTCCGGGGGGGGGGGGTGTCCAGGGGGGTGGGGGTTGTCCAAGGGGGTGGGAGTGTCCATGGGGGGGGGGGTCTCTCCTTAGGGGGTGAGGGGTGTCCAGGGGGTGGGGTGTCTAGGGAGGGTGGGGGGTGTGCAGGGGGTGGGGGGTGTCCAATGGGGGGGGGGTGTCCAAGGGGGTTGTCTAGGGTGGTGGTGGTGGTGGGGGTGTCTAGGTGGGGTGGGGTGGGGGGTGTCCAGGGGGTGGGGGTGGGTGGATGTTTAGGGGAGGCAATACCCATATAATACCTTGAAAATTACCTATATCCAATCCAACCAACATCACAATTCCAATCTATAACCCAACCAACAACCAATTCATCCTCAATATTACCACCCTTCCCATTATTCCTTGAAAAAAAAACTATAAATAAAATATCCAAATCCAATTTTCAACTAAACTAAAGTCCATAGAAACTACTATATCAACCCACTAAAAAAATGGAAAACCACCTACACCACTACCCAAACCATCCCCAATCCCTTCACATGGACCATCCTTATATCCATTACCCAACTTGAGACAATATGACTAAACAAACCCTTTACCATCTTTGAGTGGGGATACATCTCACCAGCACCTCCATTAGTTCATACGGTTCACTAACTCTACACAGAAGGAGTGCTTATGAAGAATTCAAATAAAGGCGATTCACACAATCATGACACTTCAAGTGTAGAAAAAAAATATAAAACAAATCAAAGTTCACTTATTGGGTATACCATGACATAGACTGCACAGACCTCTAGTTTAGGCCAAATCAAAACAAAAAACAAAAAAAAATAGATGCATAACATTAAAACTAAGGTTGAACTTACATATTTGAAGTTTATAACTAAAATATTTCTTGATTGAAGATGGATCTATCAGGTGGAAGGAGTTTCGCAACCTAGGGTAAAGAGAGAGCTTTGGGAGAGCTTCAGTTTAGGGCCACAGGACTACACTTGCATGGACAGGGGGAACTGGATCTGTTGTGTATTTGGGGAAAAACTTTCCAAACAGTTTTAAGAAACCATTAGGAAATATAGTCTTTACCAATAGTTTTTTAAAACCATTGGTATACATTAGAAAAATGAAATCTTTCCTAATGGTTTAATCAAACTGTTGGGAAAGTTTGATTGTAAAACCAGTATACCAACGGGTTTTTCAAACCATTGGCATAAAAGTGTTGGGAAAGCCTTCATTTCCACCAGTGACTGTATCAACAACTCAATCATTCTTTTCCAAGGCCTGGAATAATTAAAGGACTTGGAACATGAACCCCTTGAGGGGTGTTACTCAACTATCTTGAGTGAAATGTACTGATTAATCCCTATAAGGAATCTTGGGAAACCTTAGAGTCATTTGTCTCATTAATATGGTATGGGTGAGTGGACCATCCTAGAATAACTTAAGAAATTGGGATGGTCCATGAGCCATCTTTAGTGAGTTTCCTATAAGGATTTACCTATCAGGCCATGCTATGTATATGAATCTAATGAGGAGCATGAAATCCTCCATGATACAGTCTATCACCTGAGTGGTTCGATTGAGACTGAGGTCCCAAGTGAGGTTCCTCCACCCTTATGTTATCAAGAGAAACCCAAATAGGGTTCCTCTCCTATGCAATACCTAGGGGACCCTAGTAGGTGCCCGATGACAAACCAAACCTAAGAGGGTGTTTTTGGTCTTGGGTAGTGATGGTAGAATGTGTCACCTTATAACCCTTACTGAATATATAATACTAAGGGGATATGGAAAATGGGGATGGGTTTAGCCATTTGACTATCCCATATGTTTCTTTTACACCTTCCCTTGTTTATATGGATGCATCTACTGTTACCCAAATGTATTTCCTATGAACCATCCTATGAACCCGAAAAATGTGATGGTGACGTTGAGGATGCCCGAAGGTGCTTTCTGGGTTTCTAATTTTGACACTTATGTGACACAATGTGATATGTATTAGACATTATTACATCTTCATGGATACCCAATGTGTATCCTGATAATCAGCTATTGTTTCATGTGAAGAATTCCTGGGACACAGGGATTCAACCTTGGGTCTGTATGGGATACCCTGGATACCACTGGTCCTTATAATTCCTAGATTATCTAGGATCCAATAGTTTATACTTGAGGATTTTTATTGTTATGATTATTTTTATTATGATATTCCTAGGTCCTCCCTAAAATCCTACAAATCTATCATGATGGTATTATACATTCTTTATCAGGATTCCCAAGATGCTCGAGATCTGAACATTTAGCATACTGACATGGAGGATATTTTAGATTCAATGATTGTATGAGATTCTGAGGAATTGGCTTCAATCCATTCATTTTATTGGAGTTTTTAGAGATGCTCGGGGCACTTGTGATCTGGCTATGGAGTCGTTCATGATGATTTGTTGGCTATTTGATCCCGAGAATTAGGGATATATGGATTACACCCTATTATCCAGTATTTATATGGTTGGAATGATATTGTGACATACTCAGAGACACACCAACATTGTCCAAAGAAGGTATAGTCGATCAAGGTCCTAGACTCAAGGATCAATGATGGTTTATTTATTTACTATTTTCCTATAGTTTATTTATTGTTTCCAACTAAGTATGTCACATTCACATATCACTACATTACTGACATATACGAGACTATATTGGTGGTACCCTACTGAGTTATGTATTCACACCCTACTTCAGTGGCCATTTCACTTTGGTACCTGATCAACACTTACTTGTTGTGGGCACAAGTAGGGATGAGGTCTGGGATCAAGATTATCATGGTTGGTTAGGATATCTCAAATGATATAAGTAGATCAAGATGTGGTATGGCTCGGAGTAGGGTAAATCTTCTTGTCTTTCACTATTTTGTTTATATTATATTTATGATCGGCCCAGTGGGCCATCTTCTATTTATTCCTTGGATGCCCATATGTTAGTTTTTATTTGTTATAGCATGTTCAATATATTTTTTATTTATGCGTAATCTAATATGTATGATTATTTTATATTTATTATGTTTTCTCACTCTGATATGGAGGTATAGTCTCCCCATGATACTACCTTAGACCCCCACTGCTAGCTGATAGCCTCTGGAATATGGGGAGGCATGCTTGAGGTCATATGGTGAACCGGGTCGAGGCATCAATCGAGTGGCCTTAAGATTAGTATGCTATAGAACCAACGAATAGAGCTTGATAAAAAAGTAGATAAAGAACTCTATATTATTAACATTTACGCAAGAAAATGTTGTAGAAAAACCCAATTCTAGTTGATGATGACTTGTAAAATAATCCTGGATGGTCACTTTGACTATTTCATCACTACCACTTTACCTAAAATAAAGAACATATCATTGTATGGATTATGAATTGATCCAGTAGCAAACATCTACTCAACCTCCACTCATAACCATGGAGTCATTTTTAAATATCGTGATTCAACCCCATATACACTACCTAGGTTTTCATCAATTCATTTAATATTACCCTCATTTAATAATGACTCAAGGTCATCAACATATGTAAACCATTCAATATAGATACTTTTCTCATTTCTTATTATAGTCATCCATCTTTACTAGTCAAGGAGATCATATCATCATTTATAACTTCCAAATTAAAAAAATCATCAACCTCATTATTTCCCCAATTTTTTGTCACACACACATTAATAAACTACAATTTCACCTCAATTTAAATCATGACCAACCCTCTTTACAATTAAATATTGTTCACTTTAGTTAGTCAAGATTTCATTAACAACCATAAAATATCTTGGTAAAGTCATGATCACTATGTTGTAGAAGTTATTGTTAGGGAAGTATCATAACTTTTATGCATATTGTTTCCTACTAAAAATATTATATAAAATGGTTAACAGTATATCAGAGAACTATACTACCGTATTTAAAATGAATAGTCCTAAATACACAAAAAATGACCATGATTTGTTCAATCTAGATTCTAGAATAATACCTAAAAAAATGAAAGTGACATAGGATATAAAAATATATATTAATCAAACTTCTTATCCATTCACCACAAGATTTTAGATCTTGTTCTCCTATTTTGGAGTCATGTTTAAAATTTATGATGTCAAAAATTTGATACTTAAATCATAATGCTTTATTGCTAATCTACACCCAAGGAGATAATCCCATTCAGATATTTCACTAAGATATCTCAAAGAAAAATATGAATATAAAATCATCACCAAATTCCCTTTCAATGAATTGGTAACCATACAAATGATCTATAAAGATTACCCCTTATATTCTTATAGAAATATCACTATTCCTCAAAGTACATTCTTAATAACTTCACAATCCTACATTAGTAAATAAGAAATAACCAAAATATAATTATTAAAACATAACTTTTATGGTGTTTACATATATGAAACTCTAATAGATGCATCGGTTAACTTCACTAGTTGAGCTTTCCTAGGCTAGCTACCATGTTGACTGTGAAGACAAGTCGAAACCTATTTCCCAACCTGCCATGGAATTCTTGGAACTCTCATGCCATGGTATCCCTTTAAAAGTACAATAACAATGAATAAAATCAGATCTGCAAAGATCATCTCCTATCCACCACCGGCCATCACCAAATCACAACCTTCCGTAAGAGATAATGGCCAACCACCATGTCGAGACCCCAATTGGGTGTGAACCCGCACTTCGATCTTCGTCACCTAGAAACTAAATCTACTCCACCAGGACAAACCCACCAATGTCGAACCATGAAACCCTAAACCAAATATGTTCATTGAAGGTTAGTGGCGAACATGATTCCCGTGGAAGCCAGTCTACATGGAAAGCAAAAAAAATGAAGATGAACGTCGAATGAAGCTGAAAAGACACCCGATAAAATCTCTCTCTCCTTATCAATAAAAAAACTCAAAAATATTAGTATTAGACATCATAACACATTGATATAGATATTAATGGATCTTGCATCAATCTATCCCACACACACTATTCCAAAATTCAATCAAATCAAAAACATGAATATGATCATGAATATGATCATGAATTGTATCTATATGATGTGTGATTACTTCATTTATAGACAATGATTCTTTATTTAAAGGTTTCTTAGTCATGATTTATAAATAAGAGTTCTGCTCAGAAATATGTCGGCTGCTCATAGAACTTGTGACTCAATGAACTATATCACTTAATAAAAGTTATCCAAAATAAATCTCACATGTGTCTAACTTCTAATTTTGACTCCATGTTTGGAAACCAATTCTTCACATCCCAACCTACCAGTAATTGAAATCCCTAGAACCTCCTATAATAGTCCAGGGGTTAACGACCTTTGTAGAGGTATCCACTCGAATGCTGAGAAAGAGGCATTAACTTAAATCACAACATATCTCCTTCTAAAATAAAATATCAACCACTATAATACAAATAAATAACTAATAATTCAATATAGCACATGAATATATAAAAAGTATCTCCAAAATATAATATAAAATAATAAAATAAATCTCTAAATAAAAGTAACACAAAAAAATAGATATAAGTAAATTAATCGATGAAACCAATGTGATCATCTCAACACAGACTCTAAGAAATTAACTACCATATATCCTATCGATCTCCTTTATCCAAGATTCTCCACTATTTTCACCAGCTAATCTGTATGAACATCAGAGTGGAAAATTAACAAGTGTGCATATAGAGGTGATCAATAATACTCAATATTATCATCCCAAGTTGCTCATAAACTAGTAGTGTCTATAGGAATCCTTAATAAATAAAATATTGATAAAAAACCTCATGGAACATCATTATTAATCATAATAATATTTATGATGATTTATTATCAAACTAATCATAACTCTCCATCATCACACTCACTAAATAACAATGTATTCAATTATATATATATATATATATATATATATAAAATTCACATTTCAAAATATCATAATAAGGACCCCTATGGACTACATCCTAGTAGAGGACACAAAAAACCTGGGCCCTCAGCCCAATGCCTCATCTAGTCCTTGGACTGTTGGAGAGGGGTAATGTTTATAATGTTCTATCCATATAGAGAATTAATGTATTCCTCCCTCAAAAGTTGCTGGATATCATTCACCGCACATGTTAATGGTGTTCATGTAATAAAATAACATATTAAGAAATAATATCACATCGAATCCCATCATAAATTCCATGTCAAATAAATTACCTTATATGTATCATCATTTCATGCTTGATAAGTACCTTTGCAAATATTTTTCGTGTCAGAGAAACACCTTTATAACTAGTCTAACTTAATCCTAGAGCTATGGGTGAGAAATGAGAAAGTATTCAGTGCATCATTGTCCACCTCAATCCCAGATCCATGAGAGACAAAGGGTTTAAACACTTGAGCGAACTATTGACTATCTCAAACCCAGGTTAGTGGGTGAGATTATGATCAAATACTCAATTGTATAATCAATATCCACTAACTTGGATCTATGGATAAGAATAAGAATATATAGATATATATGTCAATGCCAGTCTCTAACCCTAAGTAGTGAATGAGAAGAGAATGAATACTCAGATGTTGTTGTCTAGTTTTAACCTAAGTTGGTGGGTGGGCATGAGATTAATCACTGTAATGAATCATATCCATCAATATCCACCAACTTTTATACTAAACCACACACCAAATTTATAAGGAACCATCCTTAAAACAATACATAATCTTGAGTTTTTAGTCAAAAATTCACTTTCATGCATTCCTGAGGATCTTTATGGTTTAGAGTTTTATAGAATTAGGTCATATATATTACATATAAAACCCATATATTAAAAATTTGACAATTTTATTCAATATACATTTTCCACAATATAAATATTTTGAAAATATTTTTTTTTCTTTTCATGAAAAATATTCACAACTTTCAACTTGAATTATTATTTGTTCCTACCCATCCATAAATTTTGTGTTTTTTTAAAACATGGGATGAGCATAAAAATATTAGTAAGGGGAACAAAAGAAGAAATTAGTTAGTCTAGTGAAAAAACATGAATACCTTTATAACATTTTTTTGATCATATGAAATAAATCATTTCTATATGAAAAACAAAAAATTTTTTTCTTTGTTCAAAGAAAAAATTTAAAAATCATATAAAGAAATTAGAAACCCCTTTCAGGTAACCTAGAGCATCATATTCACAAACCATATTAAACACATGTTATAAATAACTGGAGCTCAATTAAATCCATAGGATAAACCTATTTGGTTAACTATTTCCTTATTGCATTTGAAGACAATAAACATTACCCAATGCATTGGAAAAATATAATGATAATAACCCATAATATATGATATATTTATCTCACCTATTTATCATTTATAATTATAAAGTACCATATAATGAATAAAATAGTTTATTATTTCACCTTTTCATCATAAAACCCTGGAAAAACTTTTTTAAACCCATATATAAAACACATTTGGATATCAAAATACCCTTTTATTTTTAAAAACTCATTTTAAATACTAAAATACCCCGAAAAAATAGAAAATTACTGTTTTCTTTGAAGAAAACATGAAATTTTATAAAGGAATCCAAACATCAAATAACAGTTATGATGGTGGAAAAAACCGTTGACACTATATATGTTAAAATAAATCATTCATTTTTCCTTTTAGTCAAAACATTTAGTAAAAATATTCCATTTTGAAAACATTTTACAGAAATTAAAAAGTGACATTAAAAGTCCTTTATAATTCATTTATGGCCATATAAAAACATACATAAAGTAATTTTAATAATATGAACATGGAATAAATTTTTTTAGAAAATAAATCTTTAAAACTTTTAAATGAGGTTTTTAAAGTAAAGTGTCCCTTACCTCAGGTCTGAATCATCACATACGTTCTTTATCTTCCTAAATAATAGAATTATTTAATTATTTATTTTCTTAATAACCTTTTAAAGTTAATTATTAATTTTATTTTATTTAATATCATGTTATATTCTATTACTTAATCAATTAATTTCACGTCATATGTTTTGATGATATTTGACTCATATATCCAAAATAACTTCAGTAGGTTGACTATAGTCAAAGTGGTAATTATTTAATCATTTAAATTATAATAATAATGCAATAATCATATTTTTTATAAATAAATTATACTTTTAAAATAAACTATGAAATATTATTATGAAAAATGAACTACATTACAATCATGAAGATGATAGGCTGTACGTACGTTAGAGCAACGTTTCCATTTTTCAAAGATCACTATGGAAAGAAGGTAGGTATTATTTTATCTTTAAATAATGGTAATTATATTATAAATACCATATTATTTATTTAAATACACTTATATATACCATCAATGTGATGTGGTAATGAAAAATGAATCACATCGCTTCATGGAAGTGGTAATCCACACATACGCACAAACGATGTTATCATTTTTCAATGAATGGAAAGGTGAGAAGACACATGATATATAATTTTTTTATAATTATAAATATTTCATGAATATAATATATATAAATTAAATACATCATTATAAACTATCATGAGATGCAATTATGAAAAACAAATTACATCGGTTCGTGAGGTGGTAGCCCGTCGTACACACCAATGATGCTTTTGTTTCCCATTTGATGGAAGAGGAGATGGATATAGGTTATTCCATTAAAATAAAAAAATCTAAGTATATGTAAGATAATGGTGTTATTATTTCATCATGTTTGAAGAAGATTTTAATGAGATAAAAGAATAAATAAAACAAAAACTCTTGGTTAAGAACTATAACTCTTCTTCAGATAACCTCTTAAGGTTTATAGAAAAAACTTTCCTAGGTTGATTTTATAATAAAAAAATACCTCTAGGACATGGATAGGGATGTAAATAATGTATTTTTTAAGGTATTTACTAAACAAAAAGTTTTTTTAAGTTTTAAGAAAAGAGGATAGGAGGCACCTTTTTATAAGAGAGGGGAGGGTCACTCTTGGGATTTCCTAAAGTATTAAATTAATATAAATTAATTTTCATTTTCAAATGGATCCAAATTTATATGATTTTAAGATAATATTAATATGAGTAAAAATAATCTCATAAAATAAAATTTGTATAAATTTCAATTATTTTTTACACTTATCTTTTTGTTTTAACCCATGTCAATACTTTTTGACGATTAAGGTGATAACAATTTTTTTTACTATTTAGGGGCCATGATATTTACTATAAAAAGAAAATTCAAAAATAAATCGACCATGGTTGATATTTTAAACCATATAAAAATCACCTAGATGAAGATAGGATGTTTATGAATCTTAAATCATTTAATAAAACATTATTTATCATAAACTATCATTATTATCATTTTTTGAACATTTTATTTAATTTGACTTTGAAAGCAACATGAAAACATAGGAATTTGAATATAATCCTTTCACAAACTCCCTGAAATGTTATATTTATATAATATTTTTTGGAACATAATCATTTAGTCAAATTATATTAATTTTAATATTTTTAGAATAATTCATTTTATTTTTCTATTAATTAAATAAATACTATGTTGGCCTTGAATAAGCATTTAAGATAATTATTTAATCACTAAAAATTATAAATAAACTACAATAAAAAATAATTTATATTTCAAAAAAAAATTTATTACAAAATATAAGTTATTTTTTCCCTATCATAAAATATTATAGACATTAAAAGAAAGAAAGTGACATTTTTGACTTCATATTTTACTTAAATATTATAAAGGTTAAAATAAAAGAAACATGACACCAAGTTCCCATATTATAGAAAATTGGATAGAAATGGATGAAATAAACTCAACCAATAGGATCAAGGAAGGTGTTAGAATAATTTTTTTGTCCTTATCATATTATTTTTAACTTTAATTACCCGATTTACTCTTACCTCAGTGATTTTTTTTACTAAGTTTACTATTCATAATGAAAAAATAAATGGGAAATATTTACTAAATTTAGAAATATTAATTAAAAATATAGAATCCATTTTTAAAGGTTCAATTTTTATAATTTTCTGGATTTAATTTTAAATTAAAGGTGTAAAACGTAATGAAAACAATTTTTTTTCTTCAGAAAAATGCCTTTTTGAGTATATAAATGCTTTTATACCAAATTCAAGTATAAAATTCATTCCAAATACTATAATTTAATTATGTTTAACCAAAATAAACTAATTAAATTTTAAAACTAATCCAAAATATAATTTCAATTTTTAATACTTGAAAAGAAAATATAGTTTTCAATGAAAAATATTATTTTTTACTATTCATTAAAAAATTAATATTTTCAAAAAACTCTCAAAAATTCATTCTAAAGTAATTTGGATATATTGAATTCAAAAATTTAATAAATTTTTTAAAATTAATTAAATTTTGAAGCTAATACAAAATATAATTTTAATGTTTAAATACTTGAAAAGAAAATACAGTTTTCAATAAAAAATAGTATTTTTCACTATTCATTAAAAATCAATATTTTAAAAAAATTCTCAAAAATTTAATCTAAAGTAATTTTGACATATTTAATTTAAAAATTAAATTAATTTTTTAAAAATTAAAATTATATAATTTTAAAATCAGTATTTTAAATAAAACCATATAATGCATTAAAACCCAATTTGGTTAGATTTAAAGCATTTTAATTTTTGACTAAAAAATTACCTAATAATCTTATAATGAATATATATCCATAAAATATAGTTAATTATTCTTAATAATACATGAAAATAATTTATCTTGACCTTACCCTGGTGCTACATTCTCTCCCCTTTAGAAATAACATCTTCATAATTTTATGCATTACTTAAAAAAGTTGCGACATCTTTCTCTCATATAATCTTCATATCTCCATGTTGGGTCTTCAACCATATGATTTCTCCACAAAAACTTAATTTGATGAATTACCTTATTCCATAACACCTACTATCTATGTTCAAGAATATGAACTGGATGTTCCTCATAAGAAAGTTTATCTTCCAATTGAACTACTTTAGGGATCAAAACATGAGATGATTCTGACACATATTTTCTTAAACTTGAAACATGAAATATATTATGTAATTGGGATAAACTCGAACGAAAGAAGAATCAATAGTAAAATGATCCAAAATTTTCTAGGATTTCATATGGTCTAATGGAATACAAACTTGGATTCCCTTTTTACCAAAACACGTAACACTTTTCCATGGAGATACTTTAAGAAAAACATGATCACATACCTCGAAAGATAGATCTTTCCTCCAATTATCTACATAACATTTTTACCTAATCTGAACTGTCCTCATATGTTTCTGAATCATCTTCACCTTCTCAATCATTTCCTCTACCAACCATGGTCCCATAAAATTCCTTTATCCTACTTCATCCCAAAAATTTGGTGTTGGATACTGTTGGGATGAAGAGTGATGGCAAGAGGGGGGGTGAATTGCCTTTTTAAAAAAGTTTAACAATTTAAGAAAAAGTTAAAGCGCAGCGGAAATAAAAGAGGCAAGACACAAAATTGGTAACGGAGTTCAGCCTAAATTCAAGGCCTACGTCTCCGCTCCCAACTCAACCGTTGAGAGATTTATATGACAGCTTTCTTTTTAATGGTTGTAGCAAGAAACCCACTAGCCTTCTTACAGGTGAAGGCTAGCTCACCAATGAGTCAAGTCTTTTACAGGGAAGACTTGACTAACCTCTTCACACCTTGAAGGTGGTGTGAAAACCCAAACAAAGAGAGGATGAGAGAAAGAAGGGTTTGTATGCACAAACTCAAAATAATGCTCAAAATGATAAAACAATAAAAACCATAAAGAGGAGAAGTCTTGGGTGCCAATGGATTGATTGGTAATGATGAAGAGCGCTCCCAAGATTCTATGGTGGTGTTTCTTGGTTGTGGAAGTGAGTTAGAGCAAGTGGGGATCCTTGAAGGAATGTGCCGGAGGTTTGCCAAATGATCGAAAAATGTTCTCGTGGGCTGCTATGTTTCCGGGGCTTCCTAGTCCTCTATTTATAGGAGAGGAACACTCAAATGGCCGTTGGAGGTCTTTGGAGCCGTTGGAGAGGCCTTCGGAGCCGTTGGGAGTCAAAAGTACAAGTCTGGTCAAAGCCCAACGGCTAGTTTGACTGGGCACACCGGCTGACCGGTGGTGTCTCACCAGCTGGCCGGTGGTCCACCGGCTGGCCGGTCCTGGGCCACCGGCTGGCCGGTACTCCAGACAGAGAGCATCTCTCTGCCCAGGTTCTACCGGCTGGCCGGTGGTCAGCCTCCGGCTGGCTGGTGACAATACCGGCTGGCCGGGGAGCTCACACCGGCTGACCGGTGGCTCTGGACAGAAACCATTGCTACTGCCAGAGACCACCGGCTGGCCGGTGGGAATCCACCGGTTGGCCGGTAGACTCAGAGAGTCTACTTTCAGTCTTTCTTGGCCCAACTCCTTGGCAACCTTTTGCCTATCAACAAAAACACTTGAAAACAAGTTAGAACAAAAAAAGAGTGATTGTGATCATTAAAATCCAAGAGAGAGGGGTACAAAAATCTCCCCCTATTTTGATGATCACAATCACCAAAACAAGCAATGAAAAATACTGAAATGAAAGGCATGCTTTAAAGGATAAATTGAAAAGTAAATCAAATAATGAGAGAAAAATTTCTCCCCCAATCAACCAAGGAAATCTCCCCCTTTGTGATTATCAAAATAGCACGGGGCATAAAATTTTATTGAAGGAAGGGATTGAAAAACAAGAGAGAGATTTTAAACCAATTGAAATTTTTGAAATTTGAATTGAAAGTTTTAAATTGAAATTTTTGAATTGAAAGTTTTGAATTGAAAGTTTTTAATTGAAAGTTTTGAATTGAAAGTTTTGAAAGAAAAACGCAAAAAGTCTTAAACGATCCTAACTCCCCCTAAATAAAAACAACAAATCACTGGGGAGAGGATTTTAGAACCGAGACAAATTTTGGTCCGGAGAGACTCGCTAAAAGGGATTTTTCAATCCAAACTTGTCTTGTGGCGGGTCTTCTCCTATGAAATTCATCGCTAAAGGAAATGGTTTTGGGCATTCCATACCGGGCATTTTTGCAGTCGCACTCGTAAATTAAGTGCCCGATCTTTTTGCAATAGTTGCAAAATTTATATTGGGAGCTCCCCCTTACAAAAATAGTAGGATCATGGGAAGAGGAAGCTTGCTTGGAATAGCCAATCCCTTGGGTGGTTCTAGATATGCATTGGGAACCAAGGAGCTTTGAAAGGTTATGTTCACCTTCGGTGAACTTAGCTAGGGATTCCCTTAAATCCTTGATTGTTGATTCCATAGAATCAACATCGGGAAGGTTTTGGATCTTGAGGGACAAGTCTTCCTTCTCTTTGAGAAGTTGATCCTTTTCGGAAGAAAGAATTTTGAATTTCTTTTTTAAAGCAATAAATTTGGAAGAAAGTTCGTGAAAACCTTCCTCCAATTGATCTCTCGCATGTTGGAGATCCTCGTAAGATAAATGATTGAATGAATTGGAAGAACAAGAGGAAGAGGAGTCAGAAGAGGTTACCACATGAAATGCCATTAGACATTTTTTACCGTTGTCTTTTGAGGAGGAGGAGGATGAGGAGCTATCACTCCAAGTGACCTTGAATGCCTTTTTCTTTTCCTTTTGCTTGTCCCTTGTCTTGTGGAGTGGGCAATCGGGCTTATAATGGCCTTTCTTGCTGCACCCATAGCATATTACCTCAGGCTCGGATTTTTCGTCGAGTTCTTCCTTTCGAGCCTTGCGAGATTTCTTCTTTTTGTTCTTCTTCATGAATTTGTGCATCTTGCGGGCAAGGTTCTCGATTTCTGAATCACCGCTTGAAGAGGAAGAAGATGAGGAGGAGGAGCTATCTTCTTTTTGAACTTTGAAGGCGATGTTCTTTGGAGTTTTGATGAGATTTCCTTCCTTTTCATCTTGCCTCCTCATGGTGATCTCGTAGGTCATGAGGGATCCGATGAGCTCTTCGACCGACATTTCTTTTAAATTTTTCGATTCTTGAATTGCCGTGACTTTCGGTGCCCATGAACTTGGTAAGATCCAAAGGATCTTCTTGACCATCATCTCTGCAGAAACATCATCTCCAAGAGACTTTCTCCCATTACAAACATCAGTAAAGCGAGTAAACATATCAGTAATATTTTCAGATGGATGCATGGTAAAAGACTCAAAATCTTGACGGTACATATCCAATCGAGTATCCTTAACTTTGTTGGTCCCCTCATGGGTAACCTCCAAAAGTTTCCAGATTTCATGAGATGAAGTGCATGTGGACACTCGATTGAATTCATTACGATCAAGGCCGCAATGAAGAGAGTTCATGGCTTTGCCATCAAGCTTGAAATTTTTAATATCAGCTTGAGTCCATTTGGATTCATCGGGAGAAGAGAGAGAGTAACCATGCATGACAATTCTATAAATAGGATAACCTATACTTCTAAGAAAAGTAGACATGCGGGTTTTCCAATAGGTATAGTCGGTTCCATCAAAAAAAGGAGCACGACCCAATGAATAACCTTCGGGGGCGAAAGAAGATGAAGCCATCACAATGGATCTTGAATTTGAAACCGGTTATGGTATTACACAAACACTAGCTCTGATACCAATTGTTGGGACGGAGAGTGATGGCAAGAGGGGGGTGAATTTCCTTTTTAAAAAAGTTTAACAATTTAAGAAAAAGTTAAAGCGCAGCGGAAATAAAAGAGGCAAGACACAAAATTGGTAACGGAGTTCGGCCTAAATCCAAGGCCTACGTCTCCGCTCCCAACTCAACCGTTGAGAGATTTATACGACAACTTGATTTTTAATGGTTGTAGCAAGAAACCCACTAGACTTTAAGGCATCCTAGAAACCTATTACAGCTTGCTTTTTATTGGTTGTAGCAAGAAACCCACTAGCCTTCTTACAGGTGAAGGCTAGCTCACCTATGACTCAAGTCTTTTATAGGGAAGACTTGACTAACCTCTTCACACCTTGAAGGTGGTGTGAAAACCCAAACAAAGAGAGGATGGGAGAAAGAAGGGTTTGTATGCACAAACTCAAAATAATTCTCAAAATGATAAAACAATAAAAACCATAAATAGGAGAAGTCTTGGGCGCCAATGGATTGATTGGTGATGATGAAGAGCGCTCCCAAGCTTCTATGGTGGTGCTGCTTGGTTGTGGAAGTGAGTTGGAGCAAGTGGGGATCCTTGAAGGAATGCGCCGGAGGTTCGCCAAATGATCGAAAAATGTTCCCATGGGCTGCTATATTTCCGGGGCTTCCTAGTCCTCTATTTATAGGAGAGGAACACTCAAATGGCCGTTGGAGGTCTTTGGAGCTGTTGGAGAGGCCTTCGGAGCCGTTGGGAGTCAAAAGTACAAGTCTGGTCAAAGCCCAACGGCTAGTTTGACTGGGCACACCGGCTGACCGGTGGTGTCTCACCAGCTGGCTGGTGGTCCACCGGCTGGCCGGTCCTGGGCCACCGGCTGGCCGGTGCTCCAGACAGAGAGCATCTCTCTGCCCAGGTTCTACCGGCTGGCCGGTGGTCAGCCTCCGGCTGGCTGGTGACAATACCGACTGGCCGGGGAGCTCACACCGGTTGACCGGTGGCTCTGGACAGAAACCATTGCTACTGCCAGAGACCACCGGCTGGCCGGTGGGAATCCACCGGTTGGCCGGTAGACTCAGAGAGTCTACTTTCTGTCTTTCTTGTCCCAACTCCTTGGAAACCTTTTGCCTATCAACAAAAACACTTGAAAACAAGTTAGAACAAAAAAAGAGTGATTGTGATCATTAAAATCCAAGAGAGAGGGGTACAACAATCTCCCCCTATTTTGATGATCACAATCACCAAAACAAGAAATGAAAAAGACTAAAATAAAAGGCATGCTTTAAAGGATAAATTGAAAAGTAAAACAAAGAATGAGAGAAAAATTTCTCCCCCAATCAACCAAGGAAATCTCCCCCTTTGTGATTATCAAAATAGCACGGGGCATAAAATTTGATTGAAGGAAGGGATTGAAAAAAAAGAGAGAGATTTTAAACCAATTGAAATTTTTGAAATTTGAATTGAAAGTTTTAAATTGAAATTTTTGAATTGAAAGTTTTGAATTGAAAGTTTTGAATTGAAAGTTTTGAATTGAAAGTTTTGAATTGAAAGTTTTGAATTGAAAGTTTTGAATTGAAAGTTTTGAAAGAAAAACGCAAAAAGGATTAAACGATCCTAACTCCCCCTAAATAAAAACAACAAATCACCGGGGAGAGGATTTTAGAACCGAGACAAATTTTGGTCCAGAGAGACTCGCTAAAAGGGATTTTTCAATCCAAACTTGTCTTGTGGCGGGTCTTCTCCTATGAAATTCATCGCTAAAGGAAATGGTTTTGGGCATTCCATACCGGGCATTTTTGCAGTCGCACTCGTAAATTAAGTGCCCGATCTTTTTGCAATAGTTGCAAAATTTATATTGGGAGCTCCCCATTACAAAAATAGTAGGAGCATGGGAAGAGGAAGCTTGCTTGGAATAGCCAAGCCCTTGGGTGGTTCTAGATATGCATTGGGAACCAAGGAGCTTTGAAAGGTTATGTTCACCTTCGGTGAACTTAGCTAGGGATTCCCTTAAATCCTTGATTGTTGATTCCATAGAATCAACATCGGGAAGGTTTTGGATCTTGAGGGACAAGTCTTCCTTCTCTTTGAGAAGTTGATCCTTTTCGGAAGAAAGAATTTTGAATTTCTTTTTTAAAGAAATAAATTTGGAAGAAAGTTCGTGAAAACCTTCCTCCAATTGATCTCTCGCATGTTGGAGATCCTCGTAAGATAAATGATTGAATGAATTGGAAGAACAAGAGGAAGAGGAGTCGGAAGAGGTTACCTCATGAAATGCCATTAGACATTTTTTACCATTGTCTTTTGAGGAGGAGGAGGATGAGGAGCTATCACTCCAAGTGGCCTTGAATGCCTTTTTCTTTTCCTTTTGCTTGGCCCTTGTCTTGTGGAGTGGGAAATCGGGCTTATAATGACCTTTCTTTCCGCACCCATAGCATATTACCTCGGGCTCAGATTTTTCGTCGAGTTCTTCCTTTCGAACCTTGCGAGATTTCTTTTTTTTTGTTCTTCTTCATGAATTTGTGCATCTTGCGGGCAAGGTTCTCGATTTCTGAATCGCCGCTTGAAGAGGAAGAAGATGAGGAGGAGGAGCTTTCTTCTTTTTGAACTTTGAAGGCTATGTTCTTTGGAGTTTTGATGAGATTGCCTTTCTTTTCAGCTTGCCTCCTCATGGTGATCTCGTAGGTCATGAGGGATCCGATGATCTCTTCGACCGGCATTTCTTTTAAATTCTTCACTTCTTGAATTTCCGTGACTTTCGGTGCCCATGAACTTGGTAAGATCCAAAGGATCTTCTTGACCATCATCTCTTCAGAAACATCATCTCCAAGAGACTTTCTCCCATTACAAACATCGGTAAAGTGAGTAAACATATCAGTAATATTTTCAGATGGATGCATGGTAAAAGACTCAAAATCTTTACGGTACATATCCAATCGAGTATCCTTAACTTTGTTGGTCCCCTCATGGGTAACCTCCAAAAGTTTCCAGATTTCATGAGATGAAGTGCATGTGGACACTCGATTGAATTCATTACGATCAAGGCCGCAATGAAGAGCGTTCATGGCTTTTCCATCAAGCTCAAAATTTTTAATATCGGCTTGAGTCCATTTGGATTCATCGGGAGAAGAGATAGAGTAACCATGCATGACAATTCTATAAATAGGATAACCTATACTTCTAAGAAAAGTAGACATGCGGGTTTTCCAATAGGTATAGTCGGTTCCATCAAAAAAAGGAGCACGACCCAATGAATAACCTTCGGGGGCGAAAGAAGATGAAGCCATCACAATGGATCTTGAATTTGAAACCGGTTAAGGTATTACACAAACACTAGCTCTGAGACCAATTGTTGGTACGGAGAGTGATGGCAAGAGGGGGGGGGGGTGAATTGCCTTTTTAAAAAAGTTTAACAATTTAAGAAAAAGTTAAAGCGCAGTGGAAATAAAAGAGGCAAGACACAAAATTGGTAACGGAGTTCGGCCTAAATCCAAGGCCTACGTCTCCGCTCCCAACTCAACCGTTGAGAGATTTATACGACAGCTTGCTTTTTAATGGTTGTAGCAAGAAACCCACTAGACTTTAAGGCAGCCTAGAAACCTATTACAACTTGCTTTTTATTGGTTGTAGCTAGAAACCCACTAGCCTTCTTACAGGTGAAGGTTAGCTCACCTATGACTCAAGTCTTTTACAGAGAAGACTTGACTAACCTCTTCACACCTTGAAGGTGGTGTGAAAACCCAAACAAAGAGAGGATGAGAGAAAGAAGGGTTTGTATGCACAAACTCAAAATAATGCTCAAAATGATAAAACAATAAAAACCGTAAAGAGGAGAAGTCTTGGGCGCCAATGGATTGATTGGTGATGATGAAGAGCGCTCCCAAGCTTCTATGGTGGTGCTCCTTGGTTGTGGAAGTGAGTTGGAGCAAGTGGGGATCCTTGAAGGAATGCGCCGGAGGTTCGCCAAATGATCGAAAAATGTTCCTGTGGGCTGCTATGTTTCCGGGGCTTCCTAGTCCTCTATTTATAGGAGAGGAACACTCAAATGGCCATTGGAGGTCTTTGGAGCCATTGGAGAGGCCTTTAGAGCCGTTGGGAGTCAAAAGTACAAGTCTGGTCAAAGCCCAACGGCTAGTTTGACTGGGCACACCGGCTGACCGGTGGTGTCTCACCAGCTGGCAGGTGGTCCACTGGCTGGCCGGTCCTAGGCCACCGGCTGGCCGGTGCTCCAGACAGAGAGCAGCTCTCTGCCCAGGTTCTACCGGTTGGCCGGTGGTCAGCCTCCGACTGGCTGGTGACAATACCGGCTGGCCGGGGAGCTCACACCGGCTGACCGGTGGCTCTGGACAGAAACCATTGCTACTGCCAGAGACCACCGGCTGGCCGGTGGGAATCCACTGGTTGGCCGGTAGACTCAGAGAGTCTACTTTCAGTCTTTCTTGGCCCAACTCCTTGGAAACCTTTTGCCTATCAACAAAAACACTTGAAAACAAGTTAGAACAAAAAAAGAGTGATTGTGGTCATTAAAATCCAAGAGAGAGGGGTACAACAGATACCACTTTTTATATAATGCCTAAAAAGGTTCCATCTGTATACTATAATAAAAACTGTTTTTATAAGAAAACTCAACCAATGAAAGATACTGATCCCAAATTCCCTAGAAGTCAATTGAAAAAACATGAATCATATATTTCAAGGTTTAAATCATTCCCTCAGTTTGTCTATCATATTAAGGATCAGAAGTTGTATTGAAATTTAATTTAGTACCAAAAAACTTCTAATTTTTTTATAGAAATTAGAAGTGAACCTAAGATCATGTTCAGATACAATGGAGAAAGGAAATTTATATAACTTGAATATCTCATTGAGGCATAGTTGAGAAAGTTAATATAAAGACATAGTATCTCAAATGGGAAGGAGATGTGTAGATTTAGTTAATCTATCAATAATAACCCAAATTGAATTATTACCTCAAGATGTATTTGGTAATCCTACCATGAAATCCATGGATATATTTTCCCATTTCCACTCAGGCACTGGAAAAGGATGAAACATCCCCTTTAGTAATTATCATTATACATTAACTTATTGATAATTTATACATTTTATAGTAAAGTCAACAATATCACTTTTCATTCCATACCACTAGTAATACCCCTGAAGGTATCTATACATCTTAGTGCTATTAGGATGAACGGAAAATGGGAAACTATGAGCTTTACTCAATAATTCTTTCTTAAATTGGGAAACATAAGGCACACATAATATTTTTCTAGACCTGATAACACATTATTCATTAATATTAAACTCTAGAAACTTACCCTTCTCAACAAATTCTAACTTTTTCTATAAATCACGATCCACCTTATAATATTTCTTAATTATTTTTGATAGAGATGATTTTACTAACACCTGAAACAAAATAGAGGAAGTTCCTTCATGTATAATTTCTAAACTAAAATTCATAAAATCTCTAACTAAAGGCTCATATTCCAAATGCAACATGGTTAATGTAACATTATTTTTTTATCTCAAAGCATCAACTACTTTTTTATTTTCTATTATGGTAATGAATCATGTAGTTATAATCCTTAATCAGTTCCAACCATCTTCTCTACTCTCTGTTCAACTCTTTTTGAGTGAATATATAATTCAAAATTTTATGATCAATATATATTTCACACTCTACTATATATAAATGACATCTCAAAATTTTTAAAGCAAAAAACACAATATCTAATTCCATATCACATGTATGATAGTTCAACTCATGAGGGTTCAGTTGATATAAAGAACAAGAAATTATTTGATCATTATGCATTAGAATATATCCAAGTACCTTTAATGAAGCATCACTGTAGATGAAAATTTCACCATTTCTAGAGGGTAGGGACAAAAATAAAGTATTCACCAGTCTTTTTTTAGTTACTAAATGTTGTACTCCTAATGTTTTAATCTTGTTTTAATGATCACAAATCCTATTAACCCTGTTTACTCTATCTCAAATCATGTGTAGAGACGGTTGGTTTCCCTATGATTTAAATACACTTTTACAAATCCCGATTCCTATAAATCATGTTTGATTATTGTAAACTACATTTAACTTTATTCTACAATTCATTCTTCTATGAATGATTAAGTATAATTAATTATGTGAATATTACTGCTTAAGACAGTTTACAGATATTTGGCTAAGTCTGAGAAACTGTGAGTCTGCCACCAGTTCGGGTATTCTGGAAAAGGACACAGACACCATGACCCAGACACCGTGACCCAGACACCGTGACCTAGACACCGTGACCCAGACACCGTGACCCAGACACCGTGACCCAGGCACCATGACCCAGACACCGTGACTAGTTTTTGATCTCATGAAGTCTGTGACACCAGTTCCTTGATACAATCACCAAGACACCATTCAAAGTTTGGGAAAGGACCAGACACTGTGATCCTAAAACCACATCTATGCTGCCGGTTCCTAATCTCAATGAAACTATAGCATTACGACTATATCACCTATCAAAGGCAAAGAAGAAGACACCATTTTATGGTGACACCATTTTGTGGTGACACCATTTCTAAGTGATACTATTTCAAGACAAACCATGACATCATTATTTAATATATTTTTTAATTTTCAATTTAATTTCTAACAGTCATATTTAAGTCATTGAAAATCACTGAAATAATTAATGTTTCTTTATAGACATGTCGCCTGACAGTACGGGGTATGAGGTGTAGAATACATTCATCTTGTAGGTTCCAATGTGTGCACCATCAATTAAAACAGAAGATAAGTCGGGCTGTAAAAACACATAGACATAGAAGTAGAATAGCAAGTTTTTTTTTTGAAAAAGCGAATTGATACATGCAGAAAGATACAATTGAAGAACACACAAAGCACTCGTGATTCAAAAAGGATGGACTACCATAGATCAGAATCAAAATAATCTTCACAGTACTAAATCCACAAAGAACATGAGCTAGATCTAACTGGAAACCATAACACTAGAGTTGCGATACTCTATTTTTCACAAGAAGACTCGATACCTACATCTGCTTCATCCTAAAAGCTGAGATCTGCATATAATTACACTCAGATCACTTCTAACCCTTTCTCATCATCTTTTCTCTATTGTGTATTGTTTTTAGCTTTCGATCAGTATGTGTGTGTCTGTTTTAAAAACAAACTTTCTCCTATATTAAACTGAAGGATATGTGATATCCTTCCTCTCATCACTTTTTACATATGTTTACTCCCATATATAAGTGTGGAAGAGGTCCTTGTGTGACCTGGTAGTTTATACCCACAAAGAATAGTATAAGAGGTCATGTGACCTAGACAGTCCTGTGAACTGTTGTTTACCCTGATACAAGATGTGGATCAAGTTTATTAATATAAACTTCTTGGTGTCAGGTGATCACCAAGTGGAGTGGATTAGATCTCGGCTTGAGACTAAACCACTTGTTTTATCCACCGTGTCTTTTAATTTAGGTTTTCTATGCTTTACTTTATATTTCGTAAAACACTAGATTTTACTTTGATAATTAGTCTTGGATATTATTTATAACTCATTTACCTTATTATAATAGCTTCAAAAGTTATATCAATAACTCACATTGATATTACTGAGAATTAATCAATCTTATGAGAAGTTACTCAAATAGTCAAAATATTATAACCATATTACCTTGATTAACTGGGCTGTATTATTTTTATTGGGGAAGCTTTTTAAGTGAACTTTTTAATAGAACCTCTTGAGTAATCTACTCCGACTAAAATTTGGTATCAGAGGATTATATTCTCATTAAGACTCTATTTTTAAAGCTTTTCAACTATGATTTTAGTTGTACTTTAGAGATATATAAATTTTTGTTAATTATAAATTTCTATCTCTTTAAAAGTATTTCTTTATTATCGATAATAGACTCGAAGGTACTGCAAAAAACAGACCACCATTCTTTAATGGACAAATTATTCCCAATAGAAAATTAAAATGAATATGCATTTAGAAAGTATGGGTTTTGAAATATGGTCTTCAATTATAGATGATTATAAGATTATTACTACTGATAGAATTAATTATGATGACCCAAGAAAGACTAATTACAATAATAATTACAAAGCCACGAATTCCTTATATTTCTCTATAGAAGATGAGGAATTTAACAGAATATCTATATGTAAAACTACCCATGAAATTTGGGATACTTTGTCTATTTCACATGAAAGAACTTTTAGTGTGAAAGAAATGAGACTTAATACTTATACTATTAAATATGATAACTTTAAAATCAAGCCTGATGAGACTATTTCTGACATGTATCTCAGGTTCAACGAAATTTTCAAAACAATGATTTCTCTAGGAAGAGAACTTACTGCCAAAGAAAAAATTATGAGTATTCTAAGATGTCTACCTAATAGATGGAGAGGAAGATTTGTCTCTATTAGAGAGTCACACAAAATTAGAAAATTACCTATAAATGAACTCATTGGGAAACTAATGATGTATGAAGAGAAGATGAAAGTCAACAAGTAGGAGGAGGATGAACCCATAAGAAAATCTGTGGCATTCAAGACCGCCTCTAAACACAAAGAAAAGGAGAAATTTCAAGTCTCTTTAGAAAGTTATAGTAGTGAACAATCTTCACCTAACAGTGATGAGGAGATGACTCAATTAGCCAGAAGGTTTAAGAAATTTTACAAAAGGAATAATTTTTTCAGAAAGACTAAATTCAAAGGAAGATATGATCAAAAGGGAAGCTGGAAGAAATATTTGGAAATAAATGACAAGTCTGATGAGATAGTATGTTATGAATATAAGTGAAAGGGACATGTAAAGGCTGACTGCCCCAAGCTCAAGTATAAACAAAAATATGGGGACAAAGATAAAAAGTATAAAAAGGTAATTAAAGAAACTTGGAGTGCTTCTGAGAACACTTCAAGTGACTTAGAGTCTTCACATGATGAACAAGCTAACAAATCCAATATGTGTTTCATAACAAACACATTTTAGGTAACCCTGGAATCTTCTATACAAAATTCCCATTATTCTGGAGATGAAAGTGATTCTAAAAATATGTCTAAATAGTAAATTTTTGAGTATTTCAATATGCTTGAAGATACATGTAATGAACTAAAAGATAAATACTAGTCTTTAAAGAAACAATATGCTCTTAACTCAATTGTTAAATATGAACTTGTTGTAGAAAGAGATAAAAAATGTTAAATTACTCAAAGAAAACAATGAATTAAAGCTATCTAATGAGAAAATGAAAAAGGATCTTGAAAGGTTTACTAATGGTAAAGATACCTTGGTACAAATTCTAGGTAAAAAAATTGACCCTAAATATACTACTAGTATTGGCTATCAACTTGGTAAAATAAATTTTGAAAAAACCAATTTTGTTTCTAAATATAGAACATACAAATTTACTCTTAGTTCAGAAAAACATTATGCTAGTTTAGATTATGATACACTCTCTACTATTTTCAGTTTTTCTAGACCAAATAGAGTTTATTTCTCAAATACTTTACCTAATTATTATATGAAACCTATGAGGTAGATGTAGGTTCCTAAAGTACTAGTTACTAATATTACTAGACCCAAAAAAATATGGGTACCAAAGTTTGTTTTTATTTGACTATTTTGTAGGAAAATTGTTTAAAGAGCTCCTGTAAAAGCTTATAGTACTTGGAAAGTGGATGTTGAAGACACATAATAGGAGACTATTCATGTTTCAAGAACCTAATAAAGATTTATGGTGGACATGTCACCTTTGGAAACAATGCCAAAGGAAAAATCATTGGCCTCAGCCAAATCGGTAACTCTAACTCAGTTTTAATTTCTGAAGTACTTTTTGTTGATGGAATGAAATATAATCTGCTTAGTATTTCACAACTATGTGGTGATGGATTTCATGTTAAATTTGTAAATGATGCTTTCAATGTTTTTAATTCTAAAAATGATTTATTATTTTATGCATTAAGAAATGAAAATGTATATTCTTCTAACTTAGATTATTTAGTTTCTCAAAATGCTTCATATTTAAGTGTATTTCACAAATAATATTGAATTTGGCATAGAAGACTAGGACGCTATAATATTCACTCTCTTAGAAATCTAATTATAAAAGGTTTAGTCAAATATCTACCCAAACTAGAGTTTCCAAATGATAAAGTATGTAATCCTTGTCAAAAGGGAAAGTAACACAAAATTTCCTTCAAACCAAAGATAGAAATTTCAACTTCTCATCCTCTTGAGTTGGTTCAAATGGATTTTTTTTGTACCATCTAGATTTTCTAGTTTAAATTTGAAGCACTATGTTTATGTTCTTTTAGATGACTTTTCTAGATATACTTGGACCTTGTTTTTGGCTCACAAAAGTGAAGCCTACTCTCGTTTCACCAAATATGCTAAAACTGTAGAAAACCTTAGTGGACTAAGAATTAAATCTTTAAGAAGTGATCATGGTCGTGAGTTTGAAAATAAATAGTTTGAATCCCTTTTCTTAAAAAATGGCTATAGTCATAATTTCTCTTCCCCTATAACACCTAAACAAAATGGATTTGTAGAAAGAAGAAATAGAACCTTGAAAGAAATTTCTAGAACCATGCTTAATGAATATGACTTACCTATTTACTTTTGGGTTGAAGCTATAAATACAACATGCTATATTATTAATAGATTCTTCATTAGACCTATTCTTAAAATAACTCCATATGAGTTATGGAACAGTAGAAAACCCAAAATAAACTACTTCAAAGTCTTTGGTTTCAAAGTTTATGTCCTTAATACAAAGGACAATCTTGACAAGTTTGCATCCAAGATTGATGAAGGAATTTTCTAGGATATTAAATCTCTAGTAAATCCTATAGAGTTTTTTAAAAAATAACTAAATGTGTGGAGGAATCTATCCATGTCAAGTTTTATGAGACAGATCCACATAACCCTAAGACCTCTCTAGAGAATCTTGAGGATGATATGTCAAATATGAACATTAATGCTAAACCCTACGACCATCCTATAAAGGAATCTGTAAAAACTTCAAGTTTTATAAATTCTTTATATTCAAGTCATAATGAACCCAAACTTGTTGAAGAACCTGAAATAACTATCCCCTATTTTTCTAGAGTTGTTATAACCCTTAAGAACCATCCTTTAGATTCTATTGTAAGAGTTTTAGATAAAGAAACTCAAACTAGATCTTATCTTAGAAATCAGGTTGAACATCAAGTATTATTGTCACAACTTTATCCTAAAAACATTAATGATGCTATCAATGATAAATTTTGGGTGATGACTATGCAAGAAGAACTTAATCAGTTTGAAAGGAACAAAGTTTGGAAACTTGTTGACAAACCCAAATACATATTTATCATAGGCACTAAGTAGATGTTTATAAATAAGGTATATGAAGATGGTAATATATTTATAAACAAGGCTATATTGGTTTCACAAGGCTATAGTCAAGAAGAAGGAATTGACTATGTGGAGACCTTTGCACCTGTTTCTAGACTTGAATCCATAAAAATCCTACTTGCTTATGTTTCACATATGAATTTCAAACTATATAATATGGATGTCAAGAGTGCATTACTAAATGGGTATATAGATGAGGATGTTTTTGTTAAACCCCCATGGTTTCACAAATCCTCACATTCCAAATTATGTTTTCAAATTATCAAAATCTTTGTATGATTTAAAGCAAGATCCAGGAGATTGGTATGATAGATTAAGTACCTTTCTTATTTACAAAGGTTTTACAAAAGGTATAGATGATCCTACTCTTTTTATAAAATTAATTTCCAATGATGTTTTTGTATTTCAAATTTATGTAGATGATATTATTTTTGGATCTTCAAAAAATTCTTTATGTATTGAGTTTTCTAAAATTATGCAAAATGAATTTGAAATTAGTTTAATGGGTGAAATAAAACTCTTTCTTGGATTTTAAATCTTTCAAAATAAAGGTGGTATTATTTTAAATCAAAAAAATGTACTAAAGATATTCTAAAATGTTTTGGATCGGATATGACTAAAAGTAGTGATACTACAATGAGTACTACTTGTAAGTTGGATCTTGATAAAGATGGAAAATATTTTGATCAAACCACTTACAGAGGAATGATTGGAAGCTTAATCTAATTAACTTCTAGATGACCTGACATTATGTTTAGTGTATGTATATGTGCTTGTTTTCAAGCAAGCCCTAAGAAATCTCATTTAAATGCTGTTAAAATTATTTTTAAATACCTCAAACATACACCCAATCTAGGACTGTTATACCCTATAGGACAATCATTTTAGTTAGTTAGCTATTCTGATGCCGATTTCAGTGGTTTTAAGTTATATAGAAAAATCACCTCTGGAACATGTCACCTTTTAGGCAAGTCTCTAGTATTATGGTGTAGTAAGAAACCAAACTCTGTTGCATTATCAACTGCCAAAACTAAATACATAGCTGCTGGTAATTATTGTGCACAAATTTTGTGAATGAAACACACATTACTAGATTATAGATATTAATTCAAGAATATACCCATAAATTGTGATAATAAAAGTGCTATTAACATTTCAAAGAACCCTGTTTCACATTCCAGGACAAAACATATTTATGTAAGACATCACTTTTTGAGATACCATTATCAAAAAGGTGACATCACTTTTGAATTCATTGGCACTGAATATCATCTTACTGATATATTCACCAAACCATTAAATTATTAAAGGATATATTACATCATACATGAATTAGGAATGATAAATCTGAAGTAGAAAATGTACTGTTTTCAAAACTTACTGTTTCACGGTTTACGGTTTCATGATTTACAATTTCACAATTCACTATATTAGAATTACTATCCCACTCTCATAGTTCTACATATTAGTGTCTTAAAGTTACTGTCACATGTTTATAGTCTCATAGTTACTGTATCTCAGTTACCATATTGCATTTAATATTTCAAATGATGCAGTCACACTGTTTGGAGACACACCGTAAAGATGACACTGTGACAATCTATTCTGATCTCATCGTGAAAATATGTTTTGGTCTCACCGTAATGAAACTTTTTTGTTATATATAAATTTTATTACCTGTATCTCTATGTTTATTATTTTATGATTTTTATCCCACACTTTTAAATTTGAAACGCGTGAAATCCATAAGTGATAAAAATGAAATATCTTTCACTCTTTTCTTCACTCAAGTTCTCTTCTCTAAAAACTGAAAACTTTCTCTCAAACTGTAAGCCCTTTTTCAGCCTTTTATATATCTCTCTCTCTCTTGAACCCTCATCGAATTCCCAAGATGAAGCACCCATCTTCATCAACTCTAGAGAAGCATAGATTTTAGAATAAAGTAAAAAAAAACACAAAAGGTAGGTCCCAAATGACCACTGAACCCAAATCTTGTTGATAGAATAGTAGTACTAGAAAAGGAAATTTTTCCTAAGTGGGTTTTATCAAGTAAGTCTTTAGTTTTTAAAGTACTGAAAGTGTAGGTATGGCTAAAATATTTCACAAAAGAGACAAGGCCGATTTTTTCCAAAACATGTTGCTCAATTTTATCAGTTTGTCCAGTTCTCATTCGATATAGAAGATGGTTTTGTTGTAAGAAGCTAGATTAATGACCAAAGATGTACTTTTTACTTAAGGTTATGGGATGTCTACCTAGGGATACCTTATAAAGAAATTTTTTAGGACTACCAGAGAGGTCATCCTCCTCCAAGTGATATTTTTTTCTTAGAAGAGTCTTTGGGAATCTTGACTGGAAATAAGAAGAAGATAAGAGCAATTGCTGCAGAGTTGGATGGTGAATCGAGGTTGCTGTTTAAGTTTAGCTAAAATCTGACTATTACAAGGAAATAATATTTTTCTACCCTCAAGTATCAAGATGTATTCTTGATACATCTTATAAAAAATGGACACAAGATCAATCTATGTAAGTATGCTATACTTCACATGTGTGAATTGATTAAGACAAATTCAAAGTCTACCTCTTTGTTCTATTCAAAGTTGATCTCTACAATGCTGTATTCTAAAGGAATGGTTCGACCGAATGAAGAAGTTATCAAAGACCATGAGTTTTTTATCTCAAAGGTTATAGTCAAAAGGATGAAAATAAGTTTGAATCCTTGGAAAAAGTATTGGGTGGAGGATAATGAATGGATATATGAAAAGTTTAATCTGGTTGAGCATCATTCAAGACCTAATAACATTTTTGATCCTGGTTTGGAACTAGATGAAGTTGTTGATTATTCTGATGAAGAAAAAGAGAAAGCTGTTGCACCAATGGAAGGAACTATATTGTATAAATAAGACAATGGTATACATATTCCACAAAATATAGTTGAGAATGAAGCACTTGTTACTGAAGAAAATGCTTATTTAAAAGAAGAACCTGCTTCGGGAAAATAATCTGCTGTTAATGTAAAATAAAATGTTATTCCTAAGGATCATCTAGAAGAAGAACTTATTATTGAGGAGGTGCCTGTTGTTGAGGAACATTTATAGGAACATGCTAATCCTGAACATATCCTATCTGCTGAGGAAAGAATGGAATAATCCTTCCAGTTGTCTAGAAAAGAAATGGTTGAGGCTATTGGAGATGAAAATCTAGAAACAGATCAAGAAACTGAATCTCTTAGTCCTGTGAGAGATTCACCTGTTGAGGGGGAGAATTCCCTAGTCTACAATGTGTTAAAGTTCCTAATCCTGCTGATTAACGCACTGTGGATACCTGGTATAAGTTCCCTAGATACTTTGATGTGGATAATGCCCAGGAGGCCTTAGTTAAAGGCATAAACCTGTATACTGTGTTTCAATTAAAACTGGTTTCTTCTTTAGAAGTAATCTCTACTAAGGAACCTGAACCTATTTCAGTTCCTATTTCTAAACCTTCTTAAGAACCTTCTGATTCTGTGAGTCATAGTGATTTGAAAGCCTTTGGAGATAATTTATTAACTGGATTTGAAAAGATCATGAACACAAAACCTGCTCCTGTGACAAATCTTAGTAAAAGAGATGCTACCTTGCTTTTAGAGAAAATCATATGACAAATTCAACCAAAAATGCTTCATGAAATACAAGAGGTTTGAATTGAAAACAAGAAATTGAGTAATGAGGTGAAGTCTATCTGAGTTATGGTTGAAGATATGCAAAAAAGTGTTTCAATCAGGACAAGATCCTATTTCTCATTCTATTGAGGATGTTAGTGGTCATATTCCATAGAAATTTGCCTCTCTGATTCAACCAAACTTGACTTAAATATTTGACAAAGTAGCTGAGAGAAACATCCAGATAGTTCATGAGATGTGTGAGATTGTTGTTGGTCTCAACAATATGACTAATGAGTACAAGGGATGTCTATAGAAATTTCTCAATCATATCAAGTCCCTCACTTCAGTTATTACAGCCTCTACTACATCTGGACAACCATCTCAACCCTTTGACAGTGTTCTACTCAGAACTGTTGTTGAGGTGGAACTTCAATCAGTGTTAAGTGGATTGGAAAAGGAGAGTTTATCTATAGTTTTCAAGAATAGTGATAGAGTCCTTGACTTAGTAATGATTATTTCAAAGATTTCAAATAATGCTCAAGAAGAAATTACTAAAAAAGTGTATTTCTACTTTAATAGGATTTTATCCTAGAATGATATGACCAATCATTTCAAATATCTTATAGAGAATTTAAAAATTCCTCCTGTCACTCAAGCCTTCAAGACTCAAGTAAAAAAGCTGAAAGATTTAACTCCTCTATTGGACAAGTTCATAGAGAACAAAGATGATTTCAAGAAAGCAATGCAGTATGGTGGTGAGATCATTACTGATTTCATTCAGTTGTTGAAGCCTTATCTCATGTGTAGAGCACTGCTATTATGGCTCCTGTAACTGCACCCTTACGACCTTGTTTAACTCCTTCCTCATCCACTGCCTTTGCATCTTCTTTAATGTCTGTATCTCAAGATCTGAGCCAAATCAGACCAGTTATCCTTGACCAAAAGTTTCCTCGATCTTCAACCAAACCCACTTTGACACCTTCTGTTTTTGATGGCCTACCTCTTCCTTCTCTGATAGTTGACTCACTTCCTTCTTCAACCTCTACTTCTGCTCCTGTGGTTACTTCTTATGCTACTACTGAGGGCAAAGATAACACATCTAGTGCTAAAGAAAAGTAAAAATTTTATCTTGATAGGGATGTTTTGTACTTTTTACTACTTCTTGTAATGACACACATCTTTCTATCTAATGCAATGTGCACTCTTTTTGTCTATTCTGTTATTTTATTTCCTTTTTTTCTTTTTTTTCCTGTACTCTTTTTGATAATACTAAAAGGGGGAGAAAGCACACTAAGAACAAAAATACAACTCCTATGATTTGTGATCATCAAAAGGGGGGATATTGTTGGACTCCTCATGTTTTAATCATGTTTTAATGATCAAAAATCACGTTAACCCTATTTACTATATCTAAAATCATGTGTAGAGATGGTTGGTTTCCCTACTCATTAAATATACTTTCACAAATCCTAATTCCTAAAATCATGTTTGATTATTGTAAAATAAATTTAATTTTATTCTATAATGAGTTATTCTATGAATGATTAAGTATAATTAATTCTATGAATATTACTGCTTAAGACTATTTAAAAATATTTTGCTAAGTTTGAGAAACCATGAGTCTACCACCGGTTTTGGTTTTCTGGAAAAGGACCCAAACACCATGACCCAGAAACTGTGACCCATATACTGTGATCGAGACACCGTAACCTAGACACTGTGACCCAAACACCGTGAGCCATACATTATGACCTAGACATCGTGACCCAAACACCATGACCTAGACACTGTGACCCTAACACTGTAACCCGTTTCAGATATCATGAAGTTTGTGACACCGGTTTTTTGTTACCATCACCAAGACACGGTTCAAAGTTTTGAAAAGGACCGGACATCATGATCCTAGCACCGCATCTGTGCTACCAGTTTTTGATCTCAATGAAACTTTAGCATCATGACTGTCTCACTACTCAAAGGAAAAGAAGAAGACACCTTTTTGGGGTGACACTGTTTCCATGTGATACTGTTTCAATAAAAACCGTGACACCATTATTTAATATGTTTTTTCATTTTCAATTTAATTTATAATGGTCATATTTGGGTCATTTAAAAGCACTAACATAATTAATGTTTCTTTGTATACATGTCACCTGACAGTACGAGGTACGAGGTGTAGAATACATCCATCTTGTCGGTTACAATGTGTACACCCACAATTTAAAAAGAAGATAAACCGGGCTGAAAAAACACACAGACATATATGTAGAAGAGCAAGTTTTTTTTGAAAAAGAAAACTGATACATGAAAAAAGATACAACTAAAGAACACACGAAGCATTCATGATTCAAAAAGGCTGGAATACCATAGATCAGAATGAAAATCATCTTCATAGTACCAAATTCATGAAGAAAACGAGGTAGATCTAACTAAAAGCCATAGCACCAGAGTTGAAATACTCTGTTTTTCACAAGAAGTCTCGATACCTATATATTCTTCATCCTAAAATCCTAGAGTTGCATAGAATAACACTCAAAACACTTCTAACCCTTTCTCATCATCTTTGATCTGTTGTGTACTGTTTTTAGCTTTTGAGAAGTATGTGTGTCTATATTAAAAACACACACTGTCTCTTATATTAAACTTAAGGATATGATATATCCTTCCTCTCATTACTTCTTACATCTTTTTACTCCCAAAAATAAGCATAGAAGAGGTCTTTGTGTGACTTGATAGTTTATACCCACAAAGAACAGTGGAAGAGGTCGTGTGACCTGAACATGCCTGCGAAGTGTTGTTTACCTCGATCTAGGGTGTGGATCAAGTTTATTAGTATAAACTTCTTGGTGGCAGGTGATCATTAAGTGAAGTTAATTAGGTCTCATCTTGAAACTGAAACACTTGTTTTATCCACTGTGTCTTTTAATTTAGGTTTTTCTACTTTACTGTATATTTCAGAAAACACTAGATTTTGCTTTGATAGTTAGTCTTGGATAGAATTTATAACTTATTTTCCTTATTAGAATAGCTTCAAAATTTGTATCAATAACTCACAATGATATTACTAAGAATCAACCAATCTTCTGAGAAGTTACTCAAACAGTCAAACTATTATAACAGTATTACCTTGATTAACTAGGTTGTATTTTTTTTATTGGGGAAGCTTTGTAAGTGAAATTTTTAACATAATTTTTTATAGATACTCAATTAACCCCCTCTTAAGTAATATACTCTGAACAAAACTAAAAATAATAATCACACTCTTTCTTAAAGAGTAATTTAACTTATTTTTGAGTTAACTTAGTTAGTGGGTCAGATAACTGAGCAAAGGTTTCAACAAACTGCTAGTGGTATCCCACTAATACAAGAAAATTATGATTATATATGACATTTTTAGATCTTTTATATTCTTAAATAACTTTAGTTTTAGTAGCTTCAAGAGTTATTCCATGTTTAAAAACAATATGCTCAAGGAAAGAAATATGTTGCAACCAAAATTCACACTTACAAAATTTTCCGTATAGTTTATTTTATTTTAAGGTCTTTAAAAAAATACTTAGGTATATTTCATGATCCACATGAATTTTAGAAGATACCAATATATCATTAATAAAAACAAAAACAAACTTATCTAAATAGTCATGGAAAACTCTATTCATAATATCCATGAATATATCCGGTGCATTAGATAACCCAAAGGGAATAACTATAAATTCATAATTATCGTATCTAGTTTGATATGATATATTCAGAGTATATTCATCCTTAAACTTCAACTAATGGTACCATGAATTGTGATCAATCTTTTAAAAATACTATGCTCCCTGAAGCTGGTCAAACAAATCATTGATATGAGGAAAATGATACTTGTTCTTAACAGTAATGTTATTCAAGGATATATAATCAACTAAAAGTCTCATTGAACCATATTTATTTTTAAAAAATAAAATATTATCTCCCCATTGTGATGTTTTGGGATTAATTAAACCTTTATCTAGAAACTATTGCAACCAATTTTTCAATTTCAAAAGTTCTACTCAATCCATTCAATGTGATGGTTTTGAAATATGATTAACATCAGACAATAAGTCAATGGTAAACTCAATATCCTGATTAGAATAACACTAGGAAAATCATCAACAAATACATCTATAAATTGATTCACCAATAGGATATCATTAATCTGAACAATTTCTTTCTTTTCAACAACACAAGCTAAGTATATTTCACTGCCATCTCCAATAAATTTCTTAGCTTCTTGGTAGGTTATCAAAGGTATAAATCATTGAATAAAATATTATTAGCTCTAAAAAATATCTTATCATGATAAAATAAAATAAAATACATATCCAAAATAATATCAAACTCTTCTATGGGAAGTTCAACAATATTTTTAGGAAATATCATCCCACTAATAACCATCATAAGATTCCTATAAATCTTGGTTGATTTAATATTTCCACTCAAATTTTTCTCTAAAAGTTCTATATTATTTTCATGTGTTGATATTCCCATTTTTCTTTAAAATTTCTCAGAAATGATGGAATTTAAAGATCCATAGTCAAACAAGGCATTGACATAATTCGAATGAGAAAGTAACATACCTACCACCACTTTATTAGATGGACCAAAATCAACCATAATAGTAGAAAATGACTTTTAAACACCTTTTTGTTTTTTATCTTGACGATTTCTACCATGAGTAACTAACTTAATACACATGTTAGAATTAAAACATATCACCATTGAATAGAAAGGGAGAGGTGGACTTATGGCTGGCAGAGGTTCCTTCTTCTCCAGTAGTCACTCGATGCCCATTGAGGCAAGGACTCCTCTCCGACTGCACTTTGGATTCAGATTCCTAGAATCCTACTTCTATTATAGGATCCCATTGTTCTTAAATCCATTAGAAATGATTTTGGTCACTTTATTTTTACAGAAAAAACCAATCTTAAAATAGAACATACAATGGTGGCTCGTATCTGTTTGGAACTTGATCCAACTTCTCCTCTCCCACACAAGATCCTTCTTCATATAGGGTCTAATTTATATCTATGACAGAGCATTTGGTATCCATTTTATCCTAGATTTTTCTCCCACTTCTCCATTCAAGGTCATTTTTACTTCTTATATAGGATTCATGAACTTTGCAATTAATCTTCAGGTGAGCCCCGAGTCATTCGAAGAGTCCCTCTGTGACTCCTGCTCTAGTGGCTCTTGGGAATTTTTGTAACGACCCAAAATTTTATCAATGGAAATTTAATTCTTATAATTATTCCATATAGTATAAATCACATAAAATCACATAGATGACATAATATAAACTTTATAAATATATAGTGAATGGAATAAGAGGTATTTTTAGAAGTTAAAGAACCCATACTAATGGAATAGTAATTTAACATTTGGAATATTAATGTGACCATTAGGAATAGTAATCCAAACAATAAAATAGTAAACTCACCTATGAAAGTATAAATAAAATTTAGGTATACTATGAATGAAAAAATGATATATTTATTTCATGGTATAAGTAAATAAACATTTTAGAAATGATAAATTAAGTGTTGGTATTTTTTTAAGTTATAAATATTTAATTACAATTTTATAATTAATACAATGATTTAAAATAAAATTTATTTTCATAAAATGTATTCATAAATTATTATTTTGTTTTCTTATGATTATAAGATAATTTTATGAGATCTTAATTAATTTTTCAAAGTCTTATAAAATTAGTTACAATTTTAAAATATGTATTTTTCTAATAAATGATGATTTTAATTAAAATTAAATTTCTCATATTTAGAATATTATTTTCATAAAATGGAGTTAATTTTCTAATTTTATATATAGAAAAAATTGTTAAGGTTAATTTTTGGGATTTTTATAAAATAGATGAATTTTTGGTGAATAGTGAAATACGATAATTTACGATATATATACATTATAAGTTAAATACACTATTATTTGAGTAATTTCTGATGTAATCACCATAATATAAAACTATCATTAATTATTTTAATATATTTAGTGATGAGGTTTAAACTATTTATATTATTGATCCAAAATAATAAACTAATGAATAAAATAATCAAAAATCACTCCTCTCCTCCAATCTAAATATCACCCCTTACCACCTCTTCACCTCAAAAATTACAAGACTTGAAACTAATCCAATTTCTATACAATACTATTATAAAACCTCTTAACCATTTCTAGGAGCCTTTGGTCTCAACAAAATACCAAAACCAATCTCCTTAAGAAGGTTCTCAAGGAGAATAATTCTAGAGGTAAAATCCTATTTATTTTCTTTTAATTTGTTTTAATTTTATTTTATCTTATTTTTCTCTCCTCATATACCCATATATAAGTGTTATTATCACTCAAATATATTAAATATACTATAATTTTATTATTTTAATGGAATAATCTTTCATCAAACCTATTCTCCTCTCATTTTTTTTTCTAAAAATGGAAACATTGTCTACGAGGTGTTGTTTTATCACCTTCAAGGATGAAAAGTTTTCATTTTACTTTATCACCTTCAAATATGGTATTAAAAACATTATAATGGTTGAAAAAAATTATAAAATGTATGTTATAACCTTTTTTATGTTCTGAAACTAACTGATATATATAATATTAAATAATAAAACAAAACGAGTCTGTTGTGATCGAAAAACTGCCAAATTAATCTATACGATTATCATTAACATTTTATCTAATGAATTATAATAATATATATATAAAATATATAAGACCAATTAAACTTTTAAAAGTTCATTAATAACATATAATTTCAATTCTAGATAATTACACCCATTTTACATGATCTTCCATACATGTATACAAGTGAGCCTATCATAAAATTAAAGAAAATAAACACTCTTAAATTGAGACTTATCTTGGTTGGTGAGGAATATTAAAGTAAATCCATGAGGCCTAGTATCAAATCCTAGAGGAGGCACATTTCTATGTACTGTAGCAGCACTGTAGCAGGCACTATTTGGTACTGTAGCAACCAGAACTATTCACCTTTGGGCCTCCGGTTTGGTCCTTGAGCCCTTCATGCCTTTGGGCTACCCAAGAATTTGGTTTTGTAAGGATTTAAGGACAACTTAAGGCCTTAGGTCCACCTTAAGGCCTTCGGGCCACCTCAAGACCTTCGAACCACATGATGTGTCGACACAAACCAGACATATTCTACAAGGAACAAGCTCCAGAGGAGGATTCTGAGCAAGAAACATTTACCAAAGAAGAGATATCAGATTTTTAATAATTAGAGGGTATGAAAATTTCCATTGGTACCAAGCCTATGAATATCTAAATAGGAAAACTATCCAAATATCCATGTGAAGGTGGATATTTGATCACAATGCAGATGCTGGGGAGGGGCGGTTTTAAGTAGTCATAGTCTGGGATGAATTCCTCTAATACCTTAAAGTACTATAATGTCATGAAGACTATGGTCCATTTAAGGCTTCCCATTCAACCCTTAAAAGGGGGGTTATAAAAAATTAATAAAAATTTAAGGCCTTTGGTCCATTTAGGGGAACATGAAGAAAACAAACACTCCCGAACAATGAAATTGAACACTATAGCTCATTATAATGGCCTTAAAAGAACTTAATACAATTATAATAAATCAAATATATGTATAATAGGTTATGGATTTATTAATTAATGAATCTAATTTTATTATCGTGGATATTAAAGTGAATAAAGAATTCATACATAAGGTAAGGGGTTTCTTGAACCCAATTTCCTTTCTTTGGGTTATTCCTCTATCATGACAAATTTTTGTGTGGATATTCATTTAATACTAATAAAATATAATTTAATTGTACTTAACTTTTATATTATAGGATATAAATTCTTTTAATATTATTTTATGTTAAATTTAATGATTTTTCCAAAATTAATCTTCTTTCTAAAAACACATATTTTACTTCTATTGAGATTGTTTGTTTTTCACTCACGATTGGTGATTCTTACACCAAGTATGTTATTCCATTTTTATTTTGGGAACCCAAAAGTTTATTAATTAAAGTATGCTTTATGAAACTATCATGAAACCCATTTTCCATTACATGGGTTATTTTATGGAAAATATTGTTATATGTTCTATGTGGCATGCATGATTATGTAAATGTTATGATGTGACGGGTGCACCCAAAATTATATAGAACTCAAATTCATTGGGTAATGTGATATATATCATGAGATAATTCTAAATATGTGTGAAAATGATGCTAGATTTTTTCACAAATATGATGTTATTATTATGCACATATGTTATGAATGAACCTAATTCTATCTTTATTTACAACTATGTGTAGTAGTTGACCACTAAGACATGATGTTTCATTTTTATGAATGACCACATTCCATGATTTTATCTAATGATTCCTATTATTATTATTATTATGATGAAACCATTATTATGTTGTGATGATGATGATTATGCTCACCCATATTATATTGATTCATGTTCTTATCTATCATCTTACCAGGATTTTCCTCCTCCAATGGCCCGAAGTCCTTCATTTTTTATTGATTTTGATAATCCACCTTTCAAGGGGTGAGGTGGAACCCTTACAAGTCCCGTAGGTGTAAATATTTCATGGCCCATAGGCCTTAGAGTAATTCATTACCTGTAGGCTTCAAACATTACATACAACCCAGACTAACTACTTGGAACTGCTCCTCCCCAGCATGTTCATCCTGAAATCAACTCTCCACCTTCGCATGGCTGTTCGGCTAGGCTTTCCCATGCATGCACATGATTATCCCAATGGCAGGTGCCATACCCTCTCATTCTTGCAATCCATTTAGTTTTTGGTATGGTGAAATCTCCTTTCTTCTCCTCCTTCTGAAGCTTGTTCCTTGTAGGTTGTCTAGTTTGCATCTTCACTTAAATAATGTTTACGTTTTATTATGAAAATTTTATGTTTGGACCTAATTTTCTCAAGACACTAAACCTTTGGATCGTCGTTTTTTAACACTATTATATTGTTTATCTTTAAATTGATGTAATAGAAATATAAGAAAAGTAGGGTCACTATAGTTGGCATCACAACATAGTTTAGTTAATTTGGGAATCAGAATTAGAGAACATTAGTCAAAACCCTTAGTATGAGACTAAGTTTATGTAATCACCTAAGAAGATTTGTTTTAGAAAAATTATAAACATAGAAATCCCACAAGATATCCCTTTAGAGTTAATTTCACAAAGGAATAAATTATTTATTCTTGACATGTTAACTTATGTTTTTTTTTCAAAACTTTTATATTTTAGAAAATGGTGGGAATTAGGAGAAATTTTTCCAACAAACCATGTGAGGGACAATATAGAAAATGACCAAACGACATCCCCAATTCCTTGGGAAGTGGAGGAGACACTTACCCAGCTGTCTCAGGATATGAATAATAAAATGAATAATGTGGAATGTTTGCCTTCACCAAAGAGGGAGTAACGAGATATCAAGTCTTTTATGCAGTAATGATCACTGAGGTTTAATGGATCTTCCAATATACTAGTCACAAAACAGTGGATTAACTCAATGGAGAAGATATTTTATGTTATTCACTGTTCTGAGATAGATAAAGTGACTCTGGTTGTTTATTGTTTATATGGGAAGGATGATAAATGGTGGGAATTGATTAAGAACACCAAGAAAAAGGATAATACTAAAGATATGGAGTGGGAATACTTTAAGAAAATATTTATTAACAAGTATTTCCCTTGAAATCTTTGTACAAAGATGGGGAGATAATTCTTAGAGATGAAGAAAAAGGAAGGTGAATATGTCAAGACTTACAAATAAAATTTCAAAAGGCTTTCAAGGTACGCATTGAGTTTTGTTATAAAAAATAATAAAAAATAGATATATTTTTTAGTGGTTTAAAACCACACCTTCAAAAGGATCTAGAAATTCATGGCTTTGGGAGTTAGGAATAAGTTGTTATATGTGCTCTCAAAGTGTAGATGGAGTTTGGAGAATGGTCCCATGGCTATGGAGATAAGAAAATAAAGATGGAGTTTTAAGCTGGAGGAGGCCACCAAGCTCATGAATGTCAAAGAGACATAAGGAAGCAGGACAATGTGGTGGAGGAAAGAAGAGAACCAACTATGGTTCAATGATTCAAATATAGGGAGAAAGGGAACTATACAAGATAGTGTACTAAACCCCGAGTCCTTGAGGGTAATTTGATTTAGCATCCACCAAATCCAAAGGATCAATGAAACGGTTATGCCATCACTACCGCTGAGGTGGATCCCAAAAATTATGTGGTGATAGGTATGTTGGTTATTCATTCAGGAATAGAAAGCGTACTATTTGATTATGGTTCTATGAATTCTTTCATATACTACAAGTTCAATATAACAATTCAATAAACACATCAAAATATAGAGGTTGGGTTGTCTTTGAGAATAAAAAATGGGAAAATTATTGCATCCAGAGTATATAACTCCTCCCCAGTTAATTTTTATAGACTGAAACTCCCAAAAAAAAATTTATACTTACTTTGGTGGAGTTTGATAATATATTGGGAATAGATTGAATATATTTATACAATCCCACCATCAACTGTCTTGAAAGGAAAACTACTCTTCACATCCCAAGTCATCCTTCAATTATGTACAAGTGTAAGGAGGAGGATGAATCTTCTTCAGAATCACCATCTCAAGTGTGGATATTATTTTCTTTTAAGCAAGCATATCCAGTTAAAATGATTGAGACAAAGGAGAGAATCATGATTTAAGAAATGAACATTTTGAGGGACTACACTAATGTGTTCCTTGAAGAATTTTCTAGTCTTCCTTCCGAATGAGAGGTTGAGTTATCAATTGAACTTATTACTGGATCTATAACAATATCAAATAAACCTTATATAATGAATACCTTTTAATTGGAATAACTGAAGAATAAGTTACAAGAGAACCTAAACAAGGGTTTCGTATGCTCGAGTGCTTCACTATGGGGCACACCAATTCTCTTTGTCAATAATAATTATATATCAATTCACTACTGCATTGATTATCATGATCTTAATAAAATCAAGATAAATAACAAGTATCCCCTTTTGCAAATAGATGACTTATTTAACCAACTATATGGGGCCAAGTATTTCTCTAAGGTGGACCTTTGGTTGGGATATCACCAATTAAGGGTGAGGAAGGAATATATTCCTAAGAATACCTTTAGAATGTGGTATGGATACTATGATTTCATAGTGATACCTTTTGGACTCACTAATGCTCCAAAAATATTCATGGAATTAATGAATAGTTTCTTTAGAGATTACCTCAACAAGTTAGTGGTAGTGTTTATAGATAATATTCTGATATAATCCAAGAGATTAGAGGAATATGAGAAGAATTTGAATACTATACTAAAGACCTTGTGAAGGGAGAAGATATATGAAAATTATAGTAAATGTGAGTTCTGGATGAAGTATCATTCTTAGGAAATTTTATCACCAAAAAAAGAATATCTGTGGACCCTTTGAAGATAAAAGAAATCGAAGAGTGGCCCAAGTCAACATTTATAACAGAGATCTGTAGTTTCCTTGGTCTATCTAGGTATTACTAGTGATTTTTGAATAAATTATATTGATTTTAAAACCTACTAAAAAATATAAATTGAAAGGGAGAAAAGTTTTTATAGACCAATGAATGTGAAGATTGCTTCAAATATTTGAAAAAGAGGATTATCACTGCACCAGTACTCACACTACCGATAAGTGTGGTACTATTTATGGTATACAATGATGATTCAAAGAAGGGATTAGGCTATGTACTAATGAAAATTGATAAAGTGATATCCTATGCCTCAAGGTAGTTGAAAATACATGGTAAAAACTATCCCATATATGATTTGAAGTTAGTGGATTTGATTTTCATGTTGAAAATCTGGAAGCATTATCTCTATGGGGAGAAGTGTGAAATATATATTGATCATAAGAGCCTCAAATATTTATTCATACAAAAGGAGCTTAATATTCACCATCAAATATGGTTAGAGCTCATCAATGATTATGACTACTCAATCCACTACCATCTTGGAAAAGAAAATAAAGTGGGGGGATACTCTAAGTAGAAAGGATCCTGAAATACTATCAATGATGAGAATTGATAAGGATCCAATCTTATTAGATTTTCAAAGGATAGACATAGGGATCACTAAGGAAAGAACATAATCAATTCTTTGTCAAATGATTTCCCAACCATCCCTTATGGATAAAATAAAGGATGATCAAAGGAATGATGTGTAAATTTATAAAAAGGTGGAAGCTGTTAGAAATGAGAAATCCACAGAGTTAAAAATTGACGAGGAATGAGTTGTAAGATTTGGGTCATGAATATGTATACCATCCAATCCAATGATAAATAATGAGTTTTTGAATGATTAACATATCTCAACCTTATCTATTAACCCAGGGAGAAAAAATATGTATCTAGATCTATGAGAGCACCATTAGTGAGAGAATATGAAAAAAAAAGATCGTTGAATATACATCAAAGTGAATGGTATGTTAGAAATTAAAGCATGAAAGACAAAATTCTAAGGGGATGATGCAACCATTACCCATACCAACATGGAAATGGGAAAACATCACCACTGTCACTGGACTTTTGAAGATATCCAGAGGAAATAATGCCATATGGGTTATTATGGATTATATCACAAAGATAGATCACTTTATTGCAATTTGAGAGGACTTCTCACTGGATCAACTTTCATAGATATACATTAGAGAAGTGGTAAGGATACATGGAGTACCACTGTCAATTATATCTAATAGAGATACAAGATTCACATCTAAGTTCTAGAAAAGTCTTAACCATGCTCTAAACACTAAACTAAACTTCAGTATGAATTATCATCCTCAAACTAATGACCAATCTAAGAATACTATTTAGACACTATAATACATGTTGAGAGCATTTTATATAGACTTTAAAGGAGGATGGGACCAAAATATACCTCTAGATAAGTTCTCTTACAACAATAACTTCCACTCGAGCATCTAAATGGATATATATGAATCCCTTTATGGGAAAAGAATTATAACACTAGTATACTAGGATGAAGTTGGTGAACATAAGCTTCTAGGATTTGAAATGGTTGAATAAATAGTAAAAAATGTGAAAACCATTTAGTGACACATCAAGGTAGATAAAAGTTGATATAAGAGCTATAATGACAATCATTGAAAGTTTGAGGTTGGAGACATGGTATTCATCCTCATATCTCCATGGAAGAGGATCATGAGATTTGGGAAGAAGGTAAAGTTAAGTCCCAGGTACATCAGCCCCTTTGAGATTCTTGATCGTGTTGGAGCTGTGGAATATCGAATGAAACTAACACCTACCATGTATCAAGGACATGATTTATTCCACATATCCCTCTTGATGAAGTACATATCAAATCCCTCACATGTACTAAATCCAGAGGTGATATAGTTGGGAAATGATATATCTTACAAGGAGCAGCTAATGAAGATCTTGGACCATAGAGATAAAGTTATACCTAACAAGACTACTCACCTTTTCAAAGTACTATGGAGAAACCATAAGTATGAAGAGGCAACATGGGAACCAGAGGAAGTGATGAAGGAGAAGTACCCTCACATGTTTTCAACTTATAATGTAAAATGAAATTTTATAAGGGGGAATAATATAACAACCCAAAATTTTATCAATGGAAATTACCTTCTTATAATTATAACATATAGTATAAATCACATAAAGTCACATAGAGGACATAATATAAAATTTATAAATGAGGAATGAATGGAATAATAGGTATTTCTAGAAGTTAAGTAACCTATATCAATGGAATAATAACTTGATGTTTGGAATAGTAATGTGACCATTATGAATAGTTATCTGACTAATAGAATAGTAACATTACCTATAAAAGTATAAAAAAATTTAGTTATCTTATGAATAAAAAATGATATATTTATTTAATTGTATAAGTAAATAAACATTTTAGAAATGATAAATTAAGTGTTGCTATTTTTTTAAGTTATAAATATTTAATTACAATTTCATAATTAATATAATTATTTAAAATAAAATATAGTTTCATAAAATTTATTCATAAATTATTATTTTTATTATGATTATAAGATAATTTTATGAGACCTTAATTAATTTTTCAAAGTTTCAAAAATAGTTATAATTTTAAAATCAATATTTTTCTAATAAGTGATGATTTTAATTAAAAATTAAATTTATCATATATAGATTTTTTTTTTCATAAAATGGAGTTCATTTTTTAATTCTACATATTGAAAAATTGTTAGGGTGAATTTTTGGGATTTTTCTAAAATAGTTGAATTTTTGGTAAATAGTAAAATATGATAATTTATGGTATATATACATTATAATTTAAATACACCATTCCTTGAGTCATTGATGATTAAGTCACCATAATCTAAAACTATAATCCATTATTTTAATATTTTTAGTGATAAGGTTAAAACTATTCATAGTCTTGAGCCAAAATAATAATCTAATGTATAAAATAATAAAAAATACACCCCTCTCATCCACTATAGATACCACCCTCACCACCTATTCTCGTCACAACTTCCAAGTATTGAAAATTTTCCAATTTCTTCCCAACTATCTTCTCAATCATATTCCACATGTCTAAGATCCTTTGGTTACAACAGAAGACCAAAACCAATATCCCTAAATAGGTTCTCAAGGAGAAGAATTCAAGAGGTAAAATCCTATTTCATTTCTTTTAATTTCTTTTAATTTAATTTTATTTTCATTTTCTCTCATCATATAGCCTTATGCATGTGGAATGAAAACTCTATTATATTATATATATACTGTAATGTGATTATGTTAATGGAATAATCTATCATCAAACCTCTTCTCTCTTTTTTTTCTAAAAATTAAAACATTGTCCGTGTGGTGTTGTTTTATCACATTCAAGGAAAACAAGTTTTCATTTTCATTAACCACCTTAAATCCTAGTATTAAAACCATTATATTATTTTAAATAGATTTTAAAATTTATTTTATAACCTTTTGTATGTTCTGGAACTAACTGATATACATAATATTAAATAATAAAACAAAACAAGTTCGTTGTGATTGAAAAACTGCCAAATTAATCTAAATGATTATCATTAATATTTTATCCAATGAATCATCCTCATATATAGAAAAAATAATAATATATAATACCAATTAAAATTATAGAAGTTCATTTATAACATATAATTTTAATTCTATATAATTACCCTCATTTTACATGATCTTCCATACATGTTTACAAGTGAACCGATCATGAAAATCAAGAAAATGAACACTCCCTAATGATGAAACTGAACTCTATAACTCATCATAGTGGCCATAAAAGAACTTAATAAAATTATAATAAATCAAATACATGTATAATAGGTTATTTATTTATTAATTAATTAATCTAATTTTATTATCCATGATATTTAAGTGAATAAAACATTCATATATAATGTAAGGAGATTCTCAAACCCAATTTCCTTTCTTTGGGTTTGTCCTCATTCATGCCAAATTTTGGCGTGGATGTTAATTTAATACTCCAAAAATATAATTTCATTGTTCTTACATTTTCTATTATATGATATATATTCTTCTAATCTTAGTTTATTTAAAATGAAATGATATTTCCAAAATAACCCTTCTTTCTAAAAACACATCTTTTACTTCTCTTGAGATTGTTTATTCTTCACTAAAGATTTACGATTCTTACACCAAGTATGTTATTAACTTTTTATTTTGGGAATACCAATGTTTATTCATGAAATTATGCATTATAAAATTCTCATAAAACCCATTTTCTTTCCACAGGTTATTTTATGGAAAATATTATTATACATTCTATGTGGCATGCATGATTATGTAAATGTTATGATGTAATGGGTGCACCCAAAATTATATAATGCTCAAATGAATTGGTTAATGTGATTTATCTCATGAGATAATGTGAAATATTCATGAACATGATTCTATATGTTTTCACAAATATGATTTTATGTTTATGAACATCTGTTATCTGTGAACATGATACTAGCTTTGTTCACAAATATGCATGCTAGTTGACCACTAAGACATGATGTTTTATTTTTTATGCATTTCCACATTCCATTATTTTATTTAATGCTTCATATCATGATTATGATGATGAACCCATGATTATGTTGTGAAGATGATAATTTTTGTCACCCATATTATATTGATTCATGTTCTTATCTATCCTCTTACAGGGATTTTAGCTCACCCCTTTCTTTGATGTAAATATTCAGGTGATTACTTGTACTAAAGAGAAAAAAAGGGCCACTAAGAACCTGGAGAAGAATGAATTAAATAATGTTTATATTTTATTATGTAAATATTATTCTTTGTACTAATTTTCCCAAGTCACTAAACCTTTGGATCCTAGATTTGTGACACTATCATATTTTCTATATTTAAAATTTTGTAATAGTAATGTAAGAAAAGTAGGGGTGATATAATTTGGATGAAGATGTATCTATACAAGAGAAACCCATCACTAGTTTTGAGTTGGATTCATGTGTTCAATCCTTTGATTACTCTATTTTTATTTTAGCTTCTACTCTGGTGGAGGTACCTCATTATCCTTTTCATGACTTCCTTTCTAAGTCCACTCCATATGATGTTTTGACCAATAGATTTCAGAAAGTTCTTGCAGATAGGTCCATGCTTCCCCTTGATAGTTCTCGGTATGCTGACTCCCCTAAATTTCTTGAAAACAGTTCTCCTGCCACCCTAGAATAGGTTTATCCTCCTATTAACCGATGATCTTCTCCTTTATAGGTTATGGTCTTGTATACTGAAGACACTGGGCCTTCTCTTTTAGATAGCCAATCTCATGGACTTATAGATTTAGCTTCCCCTATCCTAGTGGTTGGTTCTAGTGATGGTTTTCCTACCTATAAAAGTTTTTCTTTGTAATATCAGAAGGATGAGACTTTTGAATCTCTAAATGATTTCAATGCTTTACCATTATCTTAAAAAGATTCCCCGTAATTTTCTCCTCAATAGAGTAAGAATAGGATCACTAAGCCCCTTCCCAAAACTCCCTATAGTAGAATAAATATTTCCATATTAAATTATAGTTATGCTGTTGTAGATTTATCATATGATGAATCATACCCTAAGGCCCCCCTTGAACCAAAATAATTATTTCTAGAATGTTTTTTAATTCCAAGGGACTTGGGTCTCTTGATAATATCAAATATCTAATCAAAGTCATTGGGAGTAATGACATTTCTCTGTTGGCTATTTTGGAACTGAAATAAGGTGTCTATAATATTAATGGATTTTCCTAAAATCTTCTCATGAATAATAATATGAATTTTAATCCTATTAATTATCTTATCCGATCTTCTGTAAAGAGAAAGTTCAAGTGGATTTTGTTGATGGATCTTTTGAAAATACGTCAGTTAAGGTCAGTAAACACCAATATTATTTATTTATGTCTATAGTTTATACAAGATGTGATATCGATAAAAGGATCAATATTTTTAAATCCCTATCTTACACCAATCCCAGACCTAGAGCACGGTTTTTAGGGGGTGAATTCAACACCATTATGGATCATTCTAAAAATAAGGGTGCAAGTATTTATCTGAGTAGGGATATGAATGAATTCAAATATTTTTTAGCTCAGAATAGATTGCTTGATTTGGGATACAATAGTAATCATTTCACCTGGTGAAATAAAAAATGGGACTGTAATAGGATTTGGAGAAAATTACATAGATTTTTGGGAAATCTTAAAGAAATTGATACATTCTCATACTCTAGTGTTAAACATTTTCATTGGTATGTTTAGGATCATTCACCCCTACTTCTAAAAATACATTATATGACTACTATTTAAAGGAGTTTCTTCTTCGCTAAAAAATAGTTGGAAACTCTAGGATATAAATCTTTTGTTCTTGATTTCTGACTGGGCCTATTGTAATGTTTTCCTTGGGTTATTCTTCTCAAAAAACTCCAAAGACATAAAGTGGACTTAATCAGGTATAGTAATAGCCAAGAGTCTCAGGATTTTAATATCCAAGGTCTTTAGGAGGAAATTGAAAAACTCGATATGTGGATTTAGACACACTAGGAAAATGGTGTTTTCTCTTTCTTATCTTAAAACCATAAGATCCTAGATGAATATCTCTTATAATAATAATGCATAGCTAGATAATGGTCCATAAAAAAATTGATTAAGGAGAGAAATAGTAACATGACTTATTTTCATGCATGCCTCAAGGAGAAAAAATTCATTATAAAAGTTAATTTAACACTAGAGGTTGGATCTCAATATAGTGATGTTGATTTCACTGGCCCCATTGATGTTTTACATTTCTCTTAACTCCTTGAAGGCCCGAGGCTTGATGCAAGTGATGGTTCTCAACTACTTAATCACAATGAAATGTTTTTTAGAAATATTCTAAGTTTAAATGAAGGATACAATAACCACTTAATGAGTGTGCTATTATAAGAGGGATCAATTTTTCATGCCATTAAAAACCTCAACCCATACATTACTCCTAGCCCCGATGGTTTTCCGGGATCCTTCTTCTCAACCTATTGGGACTTGGTCAAATCCAATGTCATATCTTCTATTCAGGATTACTTTAAAGGTGGTCCCCTCCCTAGAGTCATGTCCACCACTATCTTTATCCTTATTCTTAAGGTCAATAATTATAATGATTTTGGATAGTTTTGACCAATTATCCTATGAAATTTTTCTTATAAAATTCTAGTGAATATTCTTAGCAAAAGGCTCACTTGTCATCTGGGTTATTTTATTTCTATTGAACAACATGGACTCCTCAAAACAAAGAACATACAAGGATCCATCATCTTGGATCAGGAAATGATATCGAATATTGATAGATGGGTGTTTGGATCTAACATAACAATTAATATTGACATTTAAAAGGAATATGACATGATGAAGTGGAGGTTTATATTAAATGTTCTTAGAAAACATGGCTTCTAAGAATGGATTTGTAACTTTTTTTTAGATTTTTTTCTCCCCCTTGTTTATATATTTCTTTAATAGATAGGAGATTTTGATTTTTCAAAATTGTTAGGGGCCTTCGGCAAGGTGATACCATTTCTTTGATCCTTTTCCTTCTTTACCAAGATGGTATTAGAAGGAACCTTAACAAAGGAATATCTGATAAGATTACCCCATTTAGAGGTCATATTGGTTTCAAATGCATTTATCACTTATTATTTTTGGATGAAATGATTTTCATCATAAATGGTGTAAGTAATTACATTTCCAATTTCAACACAATATTAAATTCATAGAGAAAAAAAAGTGTACAACACATTAGCTATCATAAGATGAGTTTCTATATCTCTAAATCCCATTATAATAGGTAATCTAAAAGCATAGAGGACATAATTAGAATCCAAAAAAAACTTCACTATAGAGTATATTGGAGCCCCACTTTATAATGTAAGAATATTCATTCATCATTTTTATGAGATATATAATATAATCACAAGAAGAATTTATAATCGGAAAAGTAAATTCTTCTCATTTAGAGGGAAAATTACTCTGGTAATAGTGTCATAGCTTCTATTCCAATGCATGTTTTTTAGTTTAAAAGGCTCCAAAGGTTATGATCAAGAAAATTTAGAAAATTATTAACATTTTTTTTGGGATGCACATCTTGAAGGGAGATATCATTAGTCTAGTTGGAATATACCAAATAATCTAGTTCACTAAAGTGGCATTAATATCAGAAGAATAACTGAAACTATCACTTGTATACATGCCAAACTAGCTTGGGATCCTCACTCAGTCCATTATATTTGGTTGAATTTCATTAATTAGAAATATGGTACTTTTATTGAGCATTGGAATTAGGGTAATTTGGGCTCACACATATATCATGGCCTCCATAACAGTATAAGAACCATTATTGATAATTCCCAATGAATTATTAGTCGAGGTGACATTTCTTTCTGGTTTGAAAACTGGTCTGGTTTTTTCCTTCATTTTCTAGGCTGTCCTATTCCCAAAATCTTCTTCAAACAGGACTCCTATCACTATCTCATGGAAACTATTTGTAATAAACAATTGAAATTTTTCTATATCAGGATCCAGTTGGAAGACATCCCAAACTATCTCATCTTCACTCCCTCCCTTTCAAGAGATTTTATCTATTCAATGTTCCTTGATCTTGTCTATTCCCACCAACCTATTTCCACATTGACTATTGTTATATGGTAAAAAAAATTCAAATAAATATAAACTTCCTTATTTGGTGCCTATGTAATAAAGGACTCTCTACTGATGATGAATTTTAGAAGAAGGGTGTTAAACTTTATTCCAAGTGTTTTTCCCACAACACACTCTAAAACAAGTCTATATTTCACCTATTCATAGAAGGGTATTGGGCATGTCACATCTATAATATTATTGGAGGAAATATAGGTTTCTATGAGTCACTAGATCTATTATTTTCCCACTATATTTCCTTCCATACAGGTGGTGCACCAAGTGATATTAGGTATAGTATCCTATTCATGGATGACTATTTGGTTATCTGGAATGCTCATAATGGTACACGACATCAGGACCTCAAACCCAACCATGGATATTTTAAGGCTAGATTATTATATGATATCTAATCTCTGTTTCTAATTTTCAAAGCCACTGTCCTTCCTACCTCCATTTTTCACCTTTTTCTACATGTTGTGGTTGATAGGCTATTAAGTTCTAGGTAAATGTATTCATGGGTCTGTTGGGAACCTCTCTGGGTTGGTGTTAAACTCAACACTGATGGATTCGGTTTCCAAGGGATCTTGCATAGAGGCGATCTTGTTCATGATGTAGGTGGACCATTCATCTTTGTCTTCTCATCTTATTATGGTGAGGGGTATTCTATCAAAGTGGAGGATTATTCCATGCTCATGGGCTTTTACATTTTCAGGTCTCATAATATATCTTTGTACTGTGTTGAATCAGATTCCTCTATTTTAGTTAATTCTCTCATGGGAACCAGCCCGAGGCATTTGAGTATTTTTTATTCCATTAGGAGCTGTTGGATCATGTTTCCTGTGAACATTGATATTTTCTATATCTAGAGGGAGGGAAATAAGGTCATGGATTAAATCACTTAAAAGGGTAATAAAGAGGTTAAATTCAACATATTTTTAATATTAGGTTCTATTCCTATGGATGTTAACAACATCATACAAGGGTATTCCCTTAGTCTCCATCACTTTAGACCTCCTTGAATTTTCTATGTGTTTCTTGTTTTTTGTGTTTATTTTGACATAATAAAAAAAATTCAATTCTTAGTTATTCATGACTCTTTTCTTTGCAGTTATGAACTTTGTGACCAAAATTACCACACCGGTAACACTTTCTAGATCCTTCAAAAAATTACCTAAATGTCATTTACCACACTTGGAACATGTTGGGGGATTACCTACAGAATTATTAGTTGGATTCTTCTCTATTTCTTGCCACCTTGACCATTTATTACATTTTTCCTCTCAAGGAACATAAGTTTCGGAAAACTCCATATCAAATTTCTTAGCACAATGGACAACTTTATCATAACTTTTAAATTCTCATGAATCCAAATCTATTTGTAAACTTGGTTTCATTCATAAGTAAAATATATTAATTTTATTATCAATGACTTGAATAAAATTCGGTAGGTACACAACCAATCTTGTAAAATTTTCTTTATATGTGGATCTTGAATATTCATCTCTTTTCCTTAATTATAGGAATAGTTTCTCCATCATAAGCTGAAAAACCTTAGGGAAATATTTCTCTTAAAAAGGATTCTTAAATGTAACCCTTTCCATGACATCAACCTAATCTTTCTCTCTCTGGTATTCTTAACTAAATAATATCATCAATAAAATTTAAATTCAAAATGATAAATGGAAAGAGTTACCATTTAACATTATGAACATCCCATGAATTCAAATATTTTTTCTAGAGAATTGATCCATCCTTCACCTACCACTGGATCTGAAGTTCCACTAAAAGCTGGAGGATGATTTTTCCTAAAATTATTAATTGTTGACTTGTTCCTCTTTGGTAAATCTGGTTTCTCTATAACATAAACACCACCACAATTTATAGTCTACTTCAACTAATCCATCATTGAAAAAAATTGTTCAGTTACAATTACAACCATTATGGGATGCTAATTCGGAATGATATTTTCCTCTTGATACCTTCCTACTTCAACTTTCCTATTTCCTCTATGGAAAACATTATGAACAGACATATATTAAATGAAGAAACATGGTAATCTCCTAATGCTATACCATTTTAATGTAACCATAAAGTAGAAAATTTCATGGTTATTTTATTAATAGTATATTAAACTCTAAAATTATCTAAACCTTTCATGTGATACAAACTATAAGGACCAGACTTTAAAATATTACATAATATTGAGTTTTTAGTCAAGAATTCACTTTCTTTCATTCATTAGGATCATTATAGTTTAGAGTATTATAGAATTAGGTAATAAATCTTATATATCAAATCCAAATATTACTAAGTGGTCACTTCTATTTAGTATCTATTTTTACCACAATATAATTTTTTTTTAAAAAAGAAACTCATTTTCTTTTTAGGAAAAATCTTCATGACTTTCAACTCAACTTCGTATTTATTCCTATCTATCCTTAAACCCTATGAAATAAATTTTAAAATTTGAGAAAATCACAAAAATATCAGTAAGGGACATAAAATAAGAAGTCATTCAGTCTATTAAAAAACATGAAAACCTATAAAATTCATACCTTTATCACATTTTTCTTTGATCATAAGAAATAAATCATTTCCACATGAAAATACACACTTTTTATTTTCTTAAAGAAAAACTCTAAAACTCATAACAAGAAATTGTAAACCCATTTTAAGAAACTTAGAGCATCATATTAATAACTTGTGTTAAACTTATGTTAGAAATAAATCTACCCCAGTTAAATCCATAGGAGAAACCTCTTCGGTTAACTCCCTCCTTCTTTCCTTTGAATATAAAGAACATTACCTAATACATTGTAGAGATATAATGGAGATAACCCATCATATAAGATATATCAGCCTCACCCATTTCTTATATATAATTCTCAAGTACCATATCATGCATAAAACATTTTATTTATGTACCTTTTCATCATAAAACCCTTGAAAAATTCTTCTGAACCCACATATAAAACACTTTCAGATATCAATATACCCTTTTATTTTTAAAAATTTATTTTTAAAACTAAAATACATAGAGAAAATGGAAAATAGGGGTTTTATTTTAATAAAACTTGAAATATTATAAAGTAATTCAAACATGAAATAACATTAATGGTGGTGGGAAAAACCGTTGACATGGTATACATTAAAATAAAACATTCTTTTTTTCTTTTTCTCACAAAATTCCATAAAAATATTTTATTTTGAAAAAATTTGAAAGGAGTAAAAAGTGACATAAAATTACTTTATAATTAATTTATGTTCATATAAAAACATACATAAAATAATTTTATTAATATGGACATAGAAGAAACAGATGTAGAAATAAATCTTTAAAACATTTAAGATAAGGTTTTTAAAGTAAAGAGTTCCTTACCTCAAGTCTAACTCATCATGTATGTTCATTATCTTCCTGAATAATAGACTTATGTTAATTATTTAATTTATTAAGAAACTTTTTCACATTAATTATTCTTTTCTTTATTCAATACCATGTTATATTCAATTACTTAATCAATTAATTCCACATTAGATGGTTTAATGATATTCATCTCAAATGTCTAAAATGACTTCTGTAGGTTGAATATGGTCCAAGAGTTAATTATTTCATCATATATAGAATAATAATAATTAAATAATAATAATTTTTATAAATAAATTATATGTTTAAAACCAACCATGAAATATTATTATGAAAAATGAACCATGTTACAATCATAGAGATAGAAGGCTGTACATACACATGAGTAATGTTTCCATTTTTTAATGATCCTTATGAAAAGAAGGTAAGTATTATTTTATATTTAAACAATTATAATTGTATTATAAATAACATATTATTTATTTAAATACACTTACATATACTATCCACATGATTTGGTATTAAAAAAAAAATCACATCGCTTCATGGAGGTGGTAATCCACACGTATGCACAAACGACATTATTATTTTTCAATAAATGGTAAGGTAAGAAAATATTTGATATGTTAACTTTAAAAATTGATAAATAATTCATTAATATCATTTATTTACTTTAAATACATCATCATAAACGATCGTGAGAGACAGTGATGGAAAAATAATTACACCATTTCGCAAGTCGGTAGTCTGCCATACACATGAATGATGGTTTCATTTTCCATTTGATGGAAGAGGAGATGTATATATGTTATTACATTAATATAAAAAATATTATTCTATGGAAGATATTTGTGTTATTATTTAATTATATCTGAATAATATTTGAAGGAGTTAAAAGATGAAATAAAATGAAAATGCTTGGTTAAGAACTATACTCGGAAAACCTTTTAAGGTTTACACCAAAATATTTCCTAGGTTGTTTTTTTGATAAAAAAGGCCTGTAGGATAGGGGTAAGGGTAAAAGGAATGGATTTGGTTATGTATTTAATTTTTTTTTAAGTGTTAAGAAAATAGGAGAGGAGGTGCCCTTTTATAAAAATGGGGAGAGGCACTTTTGGAATTTATTAAAATATTAAATTAATGTAAATTAATTTCTATGTTCAAGTGGATTAAAATTGATATGATTTGAATTTAAGATAATTATGAGTATAAAAACTCTCATACAATAAAATCTGGATAATTTTAGATTATTTTTGTACCTTTATCTTTATATTTTAAGTCGCGCTAACTCTTTTTTATGATTACCATGATAACAAAGTTTTTTACTTTTTATGTGTTAGGATAATTACTATAAAAAGAAAATTAGTCCATAAATGGACCATGATTTATATTTTAAACCATATCCTAATCACTTGGATAGAAATATTATTTTTAGTAATTTTAAACTATTTAATAAAATATTATTTATTATAAAATGTCATTAATGTCATTTTTGGTACTATTCATTTAATTTGACTATGAAAATAACATGACAACAAATGAATTAAAATATAATCCATTCAAATAGTCCCTAAAATGTATTATTTTTATAAAAAATTTATGTAACCTAATAATCAATTCAAATTATATTCCTTTTAATATTTCTAAAATCATTTATTTTATTTTTCTTTTAATTGAAGAAATACTGTGTTAGTGTTGTGTAAACATTTAAATTAATTATTTAATTTGTAAAAATTATAAATAAATTAACAGGATAAAAAAATAAATTATATCTTAAAAAAATTATTTATAATCAAATATAATTTGTTTTTATCCCTATTAAAAAATTTTATTGATATTAAAAGTAAGAAAGTTACATTTTTGACGATCTTTTACTTAAATATTATAAAGTTAAAAATCAAAGTAATATGGAACCAAGTTTCCATATTTTTGAAACATGGATGGATATTTCTAAACAAAACTCATAAAATAGGATAAATTAAAGTTTTACAGTTATTTTGGTAGTCCTTATAAAATTATTTTTATCCTTAATTACCTGTTTTACCCTTATAGTGGTGAAAAAAATTTACTAAGGTTACTATTCATAATGAAAAAAATAAAAGAGAAATATTTAAAAAATTTAAACATATTGATTCAAAATATTTAATACATTTTCAATTTATAATTTATATAAGTGGGATAATTTAATTTAAAATTAAACCAGAAAAATGATATGAAAAGTAGTTTTTCAAAAAAATGTCTTTTCAAGTATAAAAATGTTTTTATACCAAATTCAAGTATAAATTTCATTAAAAAGACTTTAATTGGATTATTTTTAATCAAAATAAACTAATTAAATTTTAAAAATAATCCAAAATATAATTTTACTTTGTAAATACTTGAAAATAAAATATATTTTTCAATAAAAATCATTATTTTTCACTATTTATTAAAAAATAGAACTTTTCAGAAAATTATCAAAAATTCATTCTAAGATTATTTTGAAATTATGAATTAAAAAATGAAATTAAAATTTTCAAATTCAAATTCTATAATTTTTAGACAATTATTTTAAATAAAACCATATAATTTATGAAAATCCAATTTGGTTAAAAATAATGTTTTTTTATTTTTAACTGAAAAATGACATAATATTATTATAATTTTTATAACTCCATAAAATATAATTAATGAATATGAATAATAAGTTAAAATTATTTATCTTGAACTTACCTAAGTTGTTACAAAATTAAGGTAAGTAAACAAAGCATTCACACTACCCGATCAAATATAAAATATCAGTTACACGATTTATCATTGAGTTGGGCATAAGAGAAGGAGAGTTTCCTTTTACTTATCCAAAAGTCACGATGTTTTGGGGAAGCCCTAATAATTTAATTTAAATCAAATTTTGGGTATGATCAGAAAATAATTGGATTTTTGGAAAGACAAAGCTTTATCAATGGATGGTAGTTTTTTTGTAAAATTAGTTATTGTTTCTAAATTTGTTTATTCTTTCATGGTTTACAAATAGATTACTTACCTACTTAAGAGAATTAATACAACCATAAAAAAACTTTATCTAGAGTGGGAGTATCCTTTAAATAGAGCTCATTACCATCCCTTGGAAGCAATGCTGTCAACCCTTTGATCATGGAGTTCTAAAAATAAAAAATCTTTGTAACTTCAACCAAAATCTGAAGACACATTTTATATTGAGGATAATTAATGAGAAATCAAATATTATTGGATTTATTATATTCATATTCCCAAGTAAGATAAAATCTAGGAATATGAATTATGTGTAATCATATTTATGGCCTGCTCTTAGGGCCTACTTCTCTAGTATTTCATCAAAATTTAATTGATTGGTTAATCATAACCCTTCCATAAAATTTTGGTTGGAAAACTGGATTAGTATTCCCTTCCTAAACCTCTTAAATTATACCAATACATTGTTGGATATTAATGATATGATTAAAGAGAAAATGGAAATCTCTCTAGATGTTCTTCCTAATAATATCATACCTATAGTGGGAAATTAAAACTATATTAACAAAGACAATATAATGATCTGGGAACTAGAATCTAATGGGATTATTAACTCTAAATTGTTTTACTATAATTATTTAGATGGGAATTATATAAGGAAATGACCTTAAACATTTCATAATCTTGAGTTTTAAGTCAATAATTCATTATCTTACATTTGAGTATCGTTAAAGTTTATAGTTTTAAAGAATTAGGCCATCACCCTTATAAAAATAAATATTACATCACAAAGTGGACACTTATACGTAGTATCCATTTTTCTACAAAACCAAACTTTATGATATAACAAGTTTTCTTTTTATGAAACATCTTCATAATTTTCATCTTAAATTCATACATATCCCTAATCATCCTTAAAAACCTATGAAAAACATTTTAAAATGTTGTATAAGAAAAAATATATTAGTAAGGGATATATAAAAAGAAAGAAAACTGTTAGTCCATGAATACTTATAAAAATATACCTTTTTCAAAATAAACTTTGGGATCAAAATAAATATTTTCTTACCCAAGAAATCAACTTCTATGACCAAATATTTTTATAATACATTTCATAATAAATCCTAAAATAAAAAATAAAACTCACAAATGTTTATTTTTAATCATGGAAAACTCAAGATTGTTTTTTCAAAAGTTAAACATTTAACTCTTAAGAAGTAGAAAATACTTTCCTTTAAACATAGAATCATTAGCTTACCTTGTGAAATCATGAGATTTCATGAAAAACCATAAAAATGATAAATAAATCATACAATTAACTTGGGAAATCATTTTTCATATCACTCTTAATAATAGAATAACCAATACAGTCAGATTCTATAATTCTACGAAGAACCTAATGCATTGGGGGATATAACAGACACACCTATCCTTGGTTTATAACATAACTACCCATCCTTGATTTATAATGGAACCACCCATCCTTGGTTTATAATGGAACCACATATCCTTGGTTTATAATAGACCCATATGTCATTATAAATAATTCCCATTATCTATAACATAATCCTAACACCTAAAAGCTGCCACACTTAAAAAAAATATCCCTTTCACCGATAAACAAAACATTTCCAGATATTGAAATATCCATTCAATTTAAAATATTTTCTGAAAATACCCATAACATAAATAAGGAGTTTTTTTGAAGAAAATATGGAATGTTATAAAGTAATACAAATATCAAATAATGATTATTACTATAGGAAATAATTTTTTATAGCGTATACATTAAAATATAACATTCCTTTTGTCTTTTGTAAAGAAATTCAAAACATTATGTATGAAATATGTAAAAAGATTACTTTTGAAAACATTTTAAATAAAGTTAAAAGAGACATAAAATACCCTTTATAATTATTTTATGTCCATATAAATACATCTATAAAATAATATTAAGAATGTAGACATGGAAGATAAATATTTAGAAAATAAATCTTTAAAACATTTAAAACATTTAAAACAAGATTTTAAGTTAAAGTGTCCCTTACCTCGAGTTTAAATCATCACATACATTATTTATATTCCTAAATAATATAATTATGTTAATTATTTAATTTCTTAAGAATATTTTTATATTTTATTATTCATTTTATTTTATTTAATATCATCTTATATTCAATTATATAATCAATTAATTTCATGCTAGATGTTTTGATGATATTCATCTCATATGTCCAAAATGACTTCAGTAGGTAGATTATTCTCAAAGAGGTCATTATTACATCATCATTAGAATAATAATCAATACATAATTATAATTTTAATAAATCAATTATACTTTTAAAACCAACTATGATAGATGGTTATGAAAAATGAACTTTGTTACAATCATGGAGATGGTAGGCCGTATGTACGCATGAGTAATGTTTCCATTTTTCAAAGATAATGATGGAAATAAGGTAAATATTATTTTATATTTACATAATTATAATTATATCATAAATTCCATATTATTTATTTGAATACATTTATATATACCATCCATATTATGTAGTGATGAAAAATGAATCGCATCGCTTTGTGGAGGTGTTAATCCACACATTTGCACGAGAAATGTTATCAATTTTCAATGAATGGAAAGGTAAGAAAATATATGATATATTGATTTTAAAAAATTATAAATATTTCATGAATATAATATATTTATATTAAATCCATCATTATAATAAGTTGTGTGTAGCAGTGATGGAAAAAAATTACATCAGTTCCCGAGGAAGTTGTCCTCCATACGCATAAATGATGGTTTCATTTTTCATTTTATAGAAGAGAAGATGGATATAGGTTATGGAATTAACATAATAACATATTAGTATATAATAGATACTTATTTTATTATTTCATCATGGTTGAATAATATTTTAATGAGGTAGAATAAGAAATAAAATGAAAATGCATGGTTAAGAACTATATATCTTTTTCGGATAACCTCTTAATGTTTACACCAAAATATTTCCTTGGTTGGTTTTATGATAAAAAAAGGCCTCTATGATGTGTGGAGGGATGAATGGAAGGGATTTAATAAGGTATTTGATGAACTGAAAGTCTTTTTATGTGTGAATAAAATATGACAGGAGGTGCCCTTTTATAAGTGAATTGAGGGGCACTCTTGAAATTTCTTAAAGTATTAAATTAATATAAATTAATTTTAATATTAAAATTGATAAAAATTGATATTATTTGATTATAATATGATTATTATTATAAATAATAACATTCAATAATTTTTTTTCAATCTTATATTATTCTTTCATCCTTATATTTTTGTTTTAATTCGTGTTAACCCTTTTTTGATGATTATCGTGATAACAAATTTTTTACCCTTTAAGGATCAAGATAGTTACTATAAAACAAAAATTGGTCCATAAATTAAAAATATTTTATATTTTAAACTATATCCAAATTTATTTTCTGAATATAGGATTTATAGTAATTTTAAATAATTTATAAAATATTGTTTTTGTCATTTTTGGAAATACATGAAATAATATAATATAATATGTGTGTAACTCATGTAAAATGTTTCAAAAATTACATATATTTTAATATAAGAAATATATGGTATTATTATAATCATAAAATCAAATTTTTATAGGTTTTGATATCATTTTAAACCTTATCTTTTTGGATCAACCCCTTGGTTGACCAATTTTAACCTTAACCACGGTATTGACCTTTTCAGTATGAAAGGGTTATAATATTAATTATAAGGTGAAAATTGGATCATAAATGGTCAAGGTATAATATTTTAAACCATTTATCATCCTTATTTTACCTTTTCAAGATTTTTATGGATTTTAGATAATTTAATAAAATATTATTTAACATAAAATATCATTAATGTCAATTTTGACACTACATTTAATTTAACTTTGAAAACAACATAAAAACAAAGGAATAATAATATAATACTTTAAAATATCCATAACATACTATATTTATCAAAAAAATAATTTAATTCAAAAATTTATTCATGTTATATCACTTTTAATATTTTTAGAATCATTTATTTATTTTTTTATTAATTAAATAAATACCATGCCAGCATTGCGTCAACATTTAATGTAATTATTTCATCACAAAAAATTATAAATAAATTACCACGATAAAAATTTCATTTATATTTTAAATAAAAATTTATAAACAAACTTATGTTTTTTTATCCCTATCACAAAATATTATAGATATTAAAAGTGAGAAAGTGACATTTTGAATTTATCTTTTACTTAAATATTATAAAGGTCATAATCAAAGAAATATGGCACCAAGTTTCCATAAATTAGAAAATTGGATGAAAATTTACACATTATATTTATTAAATAGGATAAATAAAAGTTTTATGGTTATTTTTTTGCCCTTATCACATTATTTTTAACCTTAATTACCAATTTACCCTTATCGTGGTGACAATTATTTACTATGGTTACTATTCCTAATAAAAAAAATAATAGGGAAATATTTACAAAATTTTTAAATCATGATTAAAAATATAAAATATATTTTTCAATATTAAATTTCTATAATTTCATAAATTAATTTAATATTAAAAAACAAAATGCAATGAAAAACCGTTTTTTTTTTCAAAAAAATTCCTTTTTAAGTATACAAAATTTTTATACCAAATTCAACCATAAAATTGGTTATAATAAACATAATTGGATTATTAATAATATAATAAAACTAATATTACATTTAAACTATTTTTAAAAAAATGCAACTCTATAAATTATTGAAACAAAAATATAGTTTTCTATAAAAATCAATATTTTCACTATTCACTAGAAAATAAATATTTTCCAAAAAATTCACTCTATGATAAATTTACATGAAAATTTAAAAAATAATATTATTTTTATATGATATAATTTCCAAAAGTGATAAAAATTAATTTTATTATCCTCTCATAAAAATAAATAAAAATCATTTTTGAAGGAAATGTATATTTGAAGCATAAAATGACTTTACTAAAAATTGAGTACTTAATTCTTAATAATTAATCAATAAATTAGTATTTATTAGTAAATTTATATATATTTCATAATTTTGTTAATCCTATTCACACCTTTCAATTTAACAGTTAGGTTATTATGATTATATTTAAATAATAATATTTTGTGTACTGTTTAAGCTTGGAGTTTCATGTTATATACTCTATAAAACAAAATACCCTTATTTTAAAATATATTGGTGTTAAATTATCCCCAATTTAAAAAATTTCATCCTTATAATTTTGAATTGATCTTGATAATAAAATTTTTGTCATTTGAAAATACACATATTGAAATCCCACACCGTAAAAAGGTTTAACAAACCTTCCTATTAAAAAGATAGAAAATGTAAGTATAGAGGTCATCTAGAATAACACATAATAGGTTTCTAAATAGGATAAAATTAGTGAAGTAAAAATATGGACATTGATAAAAACCCCAATGTCCAAATAATGATAGAGATTGATAGAGATCATTGATAACAAGAATGTGAATGATCATGAGAAATTTATTGACCAAAAAAACCCTAAACCAAAGAGGTGTGAAAAAGACCATTAATTCATTAGAAATTAAGGTAATGGGATAATTTTTTTATTTTAAGATCATTCTCCTAGAGTTGAGTAATTCCTTTACCATCTAATCCAAGAATATAAGGAAATATACTTGATTGAAAAGTATAATTTCATACTTTATTCAATTTCCACCATAATCTTATCCTTTTATCTAAATGATGAGTATTCAAGATGTTTTTTCATGTATGAAGCATTGAAATCACATTTTAAACCATCACATAATTTTACAAAAAGATATAAATATATTACACCTATCTTTAGATATTAACCAAAACCAAAATAGTTAGCACTGGGTAATTCCCAAAATGAATAAACCTTTATATGAAGAAAAATCATTAATCTCCAAAATTCAAAAATAGCACCCAAAGTTAAACTTAGATCATTTGATAGAAAACTAGCCTTAAAATTCCTAAAAATATTCCCAAACAAGTTCAAAATTCAAAGATCAGAAGGATTTGATCACATATTTTTCTAAGATCAATTTGACATTTATCTATAATCAACATTAGTCCCTCATAAAGTTATATTCTTGAAATCATGTATGCCCAAATAATATAATATCCAAATTATGATAATAATTTCCATAAATGACATGAATGACCATAAAACCACATTAAAATCATATATGATTCCAAAAGATAATGCAAAATTTATTCATAAAATAAAATCCTATAATATTATGTTTACCTTAATCATATAAGGTTCCAAAAATAGTGAATTTATTTTGAAATAAAATTAATAATTTGATCACCAAATCACTTTTCAATATTATGGTTATCAATAAAACATATGTTCCCAAATTATAATAACCCATAATTTCCTTATCTTAAAAGATAATATAAAACCAAAATGTTATCAATACCTTTATGAATATGTACAAAAAATATAAAGACATTGTTCCTCAAATAACCTTTTTACTAAAACACATACTAAACCAAAGGGTTATATTAACAAAAATTTATCCCAAAATACTCTTAATCATATTAGAATTAAATCACTTAAAACTGAAAAATGGGTGTCTATTTAATTAAATTTATGATCAACCTTAAACTTGTAAACCCATAATGGTATCTATAACTATTAAGTTAACCTCAAATGAAAACATCATTATCTCAAAAGTTTTCCAAACCTTTCCTCTGATACCAACTATAAGGACCTGACATTAAAAACTATATAATCTTGAGTTTTTAGTCAATAATTAATTCACTTAAATTTTAGGATCTTTACAATTTATAGTTTTAGAGAATTAATCCATCACCCTTACAAAAATAAATATAACATAACAAAGTGAAAACTTCCACTTAGTATCCATTTCTCCCACAAAACAAAACTTTTATGATATAAAAAGTTTTATTTTCATGAAACATCTTCAAAATTTTCATATTGACCTTATCCTTGTACCTAATCATCCTTAGAAACCTATGAAAAACATTTTAAAACATAATATAAGAACAAAAATCTTAGCAAGGGGAATATAAAAAGAGATAAATAAAACCATTATTCCATGAATACTTATAAAAATATTCCTTTTTCAAAATAAACTTTGGGTTTAAAATAAAAATTTTCTTAACCAACAAATCAACATCTCTGCAGAAAAATTTTCTAAAAACATTTCATAATAAATCATAAAGGAAAAATAAAATTCAAAAATGTTTCTTTTCAATTATGTAAAAATCATAATTTTTTTTCAAAAGTTATAAATTTCACCCTTAAAAAGTAAAAATTATTTTCCTTTAAACATAAAATCATTTTCTTACCTTGTGAAATCATGAGATTTCCATAAAAACCATAGAAATGATAAATAAACCATGTAGGTAAATTAGTACATAAGTTTTTATATCTCTCTTATAAATTGGAATATCCAATATGATAAAGTTTTATAATTCTCCAGAGAACCCATTGCATTGGAGGGCTATAACAGATCCACCCATCCTTAGTTTATAACATAACCACCTGTCCTTGGTTTATTATAGATTCACCCATCCTTGGTATATAAGGGAAAAAACTATCCTTGGTTTATAATTCAACCACCCACAATCATAAATAATTCCCAAGAACCATAAAATAATTGTAACACATGAAAAATTTCATACTTATAAAAATATTCCTTGAACCCAAAAGCAAAATATTTCCCGATATCGAAATATCCATTCCATTTAAAAACTTTTCTGTAAATACCCAGAACATAGGGAATGAGGTTTTTTATTTAAATAAAAATGGAAGCTTTTAATTTAATCCAAACATAAAATAATGGTTATAGTGGCTGAAAAAACTATTGATGTCGTATATATTAAAATAAAATATTCTTTTTGTCTTTTGTAAATAAAGTAAAAACATTCTCTATAAAATACATAAAAAGAATCATTTTGAAAATAATTGAAATAAATTAAAAAGTGTAATAAAATACCCTTTATAATTATTTTTTGTTCATATAAATACATCCATAAAATAATTTTAAGAATATAGACATGGAATAAAAATATTTAAAAAATAAATATTTAAAACATTTAAAACAAAGTTTTAAGTTAAAGTGTCCTTTAACTTGAGTACGAATCTTTACATATGTTATTTATATTCCTAAATAATAAAATTATGTTAATTATTTACTTTTTTAATAACCCTTTTAAAATTTATTATTCCTTCTATTTTATTTAATACCATGTTATATCCAATTACTTAATCAATTAAGTTCACGTCAGACATTTTAGTGATATTTGGATCGTTTGTCCAAAATAACTTTGGTTGGTAGAATATGGTCAAAGAGGTAAATATTATGTCATATATATAATAATAATTATGAAATAATTATCAATTTAATAAATCAATTATAATTTTAAAACCAACCATGAAATATGGTTATGAAAAATGAACTTCGTTACAATCATGGAGATGGTAGGTCGTGCGTACACATGAGTAACATTTACATTTCTCAATGATCATTATGTAAACAAGGTTATCATCATTTTATCTTTATATAATGTTAATTATATCATAAATATCATATTATTTATTTAAATAAACTTATATATACCATCTATATGATATGGTGATGAAAAATGAATCACATCGCTTCACGAAGGTGGTAATCCACACATACACACGAACGCTGTTATCATTTTTCAATAAATAGAAAGGTAATAAAATATATGATATATTAATTTTAAATAATGATAAATATTTAATTAATATAACATATTTATATTACATCCATAATTATAAATATCTGTGAGAGGTGGTGATGGAAAATAAATTACATCTGTTCGTGAGGTGGTAGTCCACCGTATACATGAACGATGAGCTTGTTTCCCATTTTATAGAAGTGGATATGAATATAGGTTATAACATTAACATAATAAAATATAATTATATTTTATATAATTATTTTATTATATAATCCTGGTTGATGAATATTTTAAGGAGGTATAAGAAGAAATAAAATGAAAATTATTGGTTAAGAACTATACCACTTCTTCAGACAGCTTCTTAAGATATACACCAAAAGATTCTATAGGTTTATTTTTTTGATAAAAATGGACTCTATGATGTGGGTAGGTATGTAAGGAATGTATTTGGGTAGGTATTTTCTGAATCACAAGGATTTTTAATTGTTAAGAGAAGAGGATAATAGGTTCCTTTTTATAAGAGAGGGGAGGGGTACTCTTGGAATTTCTTAAAGTAATAAATTAATATAAATTAATCCTCAATTTAAAATGGATATAAATTGATAAAATTTGAATATTATATGAGTATTAGTCAAAATAATATCATATAATTAAATTTTAACATGTTTATATTGGTTTTTAACCCTATCTTTTTGTTTTAACACATGGTAACCCTTTTTGATGATTACCAAGATAACAAAGTTGTTTACTCTTTAGGGGTCAAGATAGTTACTAAAAAAATAGACAATAAATGAACCATGGTTGATATTTTAAACCATATCACAATCACTTGGACTAATATACTTTTTTACAAAATTTTAAATCATTTAATATAATATTTTTTATTATAAAATATCATTTAATTTCATTTTTGGAAATGCATGAAATATTATAATATAAAATGTGTCTAACTCATGTAAAATGGTTACAAAATGAAATTAATTATAAGATAAAGAATATATTTTATTAATATAATCATAAAATCAAAATTTTATAGCTTTTTATATTATTTTAAATCCTATATTTTGGATTAACCCCTTGGATAACCAATTTTAACCTTAACCACGGTAATGAATTTTTTAATATTAAAGGGTAATAATTTTACTTATAATTTAAAAATTGGATCATAAAAGGAAAAGGAATAAAATTTTAGGCCATTTATCATCCTAACTATAATTTTTCAATATTTTTATGACTTTTAAATTATTTAATAAAATTTTATTTGACTTAAAATATCATTAATATCATTTTCGACACTATTCTTTTAATTTAACTTTGAAAACAACATGACATAAAAATAATTCAAATAAAATCCTTTAAGACATAATTAATATGTTATATTTATCTAAAAAATTTGTGGAATATAATTATTCATTCAAATTATATTAATTTTGATATTTTTAGAATATTTTATTTTATTTTTCTATTAATTGAATAAATACTATGCTGACGTTGCAACAATATTTAAAGTAATTATTTTATCACTAAAAATTAGAAATGAATTACCATGATAAAAAAATAATTTATATTTTAAATAAACCTTTATAACTTAACATAAGTTGTTTTTATCCTTGTAACAAAATATTCCAGATAATAAAATAAATAAAGTGATATTTTAACCTTTTCTTTTACATAAATATTATAAAGGTCAAAATCAAATAAATATTGTACCAAACTACCATATTTTTGAAAATTTTATGAAAATTAATGAAAAAATAATACAATAGGATAAATTCAAGTGTTAGTGTCATTTTTCAGTCCTCATCATATTATTTTTTACCTTAATTACCTGATTTACCCTTACCGTGCATACAATTATTTATTATGATCACTATTCATAAAGAATAAAAATAAAAGAAAACTATTTAACAAATTTGGACCTCATGATTCCAAATATGATTTTTTTTCAATAATAATTTTTTAGAAGTGGTTGAAATCAATTTAAGATTAAACTGTAAAAAAACAATTTGTTTTCAGAAAAAAATAACTTTTTAAGTATAAAAATGTTTTTATACCAAATTAAACCATAAAATTGATCCCGATGAACATAATTGGATTATTAATAATATAATTGAAATAATTTTACTTTTAAACCATTTAAAAAAATTAATCTTTGTAAATTATTGAAACAAAAAATAAAGTTTTCTATAAAAATCAATATTTTTCACTATTCAATGGAAAATAAATCTTTTCAAAAAAATAGAAAAAATTAAATCTAATATAATTTTGATATTATGATTTAAAAAATTATATAATTTTTATAAAATAACATTTTTATAAGTGGTGGAAATTAATTTTATTATCCTCTCATAAAAAGCAATAAGAACCATTTTTGAAGAAAATATATATTTGAAGCATAAAATGTATTTACTAAAAATTGAGTGCTTATTTCATAATAATTGATCAATAAATTTGTATTAATTAGTACCTTTATATATATTTATTAATTTAGTTAATCCTATTCATACCCACCAATTTAATGACTAGGTTATAATAGTCATATTTAAATAATAATATTTCATAGGTCATTTAAGCTTGGTGTTGCATATTGTATATGATATTAAACATAATGTTCTTCTTTTAAAATATTGAGGTGTTAAACATGTAGATAAATAGACTATAAGTATGATATTTTTTTGATTTCTCCATCCATATTTACACTATTATGGAGGCTATCACCTTTTAAGGTTCCTATTGACTCATGATTTTAATCTTTAGGCATTGCTATTTGCTCCTAACATTCCCTATGAAACCAAAATAGGGAGGATGTTAATAATATATTATTGAGTTTAGATACTATATCAACACTTTGGAATGCTACCTTTGACATTTTATAGGTGAATCCTCCTCAGACTGCCTCTTTGTAGGATCATTTTAAAGATTTCCTTAGGCTTCCTCTCTCTCAATAACTTCTCAATCTTCTTAAAGTGGCTAGTGAAGAATTAGTTTAAATTATATGGAACAACCAGAAAAATATATTCATGATCACATTTCCTTCAATATTCAATTATCCCTTATATATATTATGGTTTCAATGAAAAATTTAAACTCCCTTCAAAATGGTCATTGAAATAACTCTATTTAGGTCTTTTTAGTTCTTAAATGCCTTAGAATTTCCAGTAATTTATGAACCCATATAGAACTTTTAAATTTATATGGATTCACCTATTTCTTGGATTGATTAAATTCAACTTGTATAAGGCATCAAGAGGGAATCCTATATTTTCAAGATTTTGAAAAGTCTTTAGGAATCATAATAGTGATGTCGTGGGATGTCATTGTAGACCATGTGGAGTTGCCTCATCTCTTAATGCCGAAATATATAGCATAGACAACATGGTTGAAATAGAAATGAAAAAATGATGGAAAAATATATGGTTGGAATACTACTCTACTACCAGGGTGAAAGCAATCAAATATAGTTATATCCACATTTTATTAAAACTGACCACCAAATGGATTAGATGCTTGGAACTTATTTCTTCCATGAACTACATCATCAAACATGTATATTGTGAATCCAAATTATTTTATGATGTTCTTATAAATAAAGGCATGAATGGTAATGAATCCATTTGGTCTTATGTCTTACCAGATGATATTTTTCCTTTCTTTTAAAGAGATTGTTGTAAAAGACCTTATTTCAGACTTTTATAACCTTGTTTTTATTTAATAAAAGAGACTTGTTAGTCTAGAAAAAGTTATCATCATTAATCTAAAAAATATATTATCTAAATGAAACTTATTACATAATAATATAAAATTTTATACTAACATTATATATGATTTTCATATTCTTAGCATGTTAAAAAATCTAATGATAGTTCATTTTCATTTTTTAGACATCCAGTTCACCAAATTTATATGATTATAATATATATATTCTTATTTTATAATCATATCCATATTAATATAAGTGACCTAAAACATCATCATAATATTCAAACATCATCATCATATTTTAATTATATCACTAACTAAATAAATCTACCAATTAAATTAATAAGGTTCATATTATCATTCATTGTATTATTGAATCTCAATTCAACTATTAATTATACATTACATTTCCAAGGACATACTATATCATCATAAAAAAAAATATGTATCACCATCGAGATCAATTTTCCTCTTCATTTTATAATTCACTTCATCAATCCACTTCATCATCACAAAACATCTATACCATTTATAAGAATTTCTCATCATCTCATGCTAACCCCAGTAAATAAATTTTATACTTTGAGAAGTACATTATTTACATTATCTCATAGAAGTTTATATCATCTCACTATATTACAATCATCATCATCTTACAATAGTTTGACAACTTTATTCACATAATTACTAATAAATATAAACATTACTTTTAGCTGAAGTCTATGAAAAATTATCATGTTTTTTTATTACTTTAGCTTCATAAAATAATTTACCATATATTTTTTAATAATTATAGTTGTTATCATAAATGGTTCACATCCTTCTTGAGTAATTCATGTAATTATAAGAACCTCTTAGATTTTGTGCCCTAGAACCAAATTTATTATTTAATTTTTATTACAAAACCATGTATTTTGTTTATAAATGTTTTATACTTATCAAATATTGACTTTATTTCTACATTATTTATATGATAATTCCCTTAGATCATTTATCACACTAATAGATTATATCAGTTCTATGATATAATGAGAACATATAGATTCTATTATTATATTAATAAAACTATATCTTATGTTCAAGATATATCTATCTGATAGAATGCAAATGATGTATGTATATCTGGTGATGGAAGATCATAAGCATTGAGAAATTTTCTCCTGAAGTTATCACTTATTCATCATTAAGAAGGGAGGTTATAAAGACTATCCCAATAATAGAAATATCACATAATTATTGTAACCCCCTATGATTTCATATTTTTCTATAAAATTTTCCATTTATTTATTTTATTATCTATCATGATATTTGAATTGTAAATTTGAACTTCTTGAGGAAATTTATAGAATGAATGATCACCCTAATTGTTCATGTTGACTGTGAAAATTCATTTTTTAGTTATAATGGATTATACATGGTATGTAAATAGTTAGAATAAATATTCATATAGGCCATACATCCCTTTGAAAAATTAAATATATATTTTGATATCTAATTTAAATAAAACCCTTTGATGTACTCATTTTTCATGCAAAATTTTAAAAATTTTATTTCGATTTTCAATGTTTTATAATCAATATTACCATTTAATTCATTGTATTATTAAAATGTGGGAATTTAAAAATGATTCATTTAAATGTATTTAAATTAATAAAAAAACTGATTTTGAATATTTATTTTACTTAAGAAATTTTGGTGAAAATATTTCTAAGAGTTTGGAACTATTTTCAGGTGAAAAAATGGCCTGTTGGGATATCCCTCAATCAAGGGTTCCACCAGCCACATATCTAGCCAAATATGGGATGAATATCTAAGAATACCCTTGGGATATCCTACTAAGTGGTAGGAGGAGGATTAGACAATGCACTGGAGAGAACACATAGGTTGGGAAAAGGTCCATGTAGGCCCTTACTTGTCATCACAGGCCCATGAGTGTGTGAGTGTATATACAGGCAATGATCCACCATTACCATTGCATAATCGGAGGCTTTTTCACATTGTAATATATTTGAGATCTATCTAGTAGTGATCTTCAATGTGGGATGGTGAGTGATACGAGTACTGTTCCTCATAACAAAACATCACTATTTCGTGCTTCAGTTGCGCTCTCCTCGCTCAAACATTTCCTCATCACCACCTTTACCACTTGGCACCCCTTACCATAGATTGATATTTACCTCTTCCATATGTAAGTCACCAAAATAAACATGTATAATACCATGGAAGTTCATGATTGATCCAATTCACTATGATGAGGCTCATAAACACTATATATTACTTCTACCACATCAAGAGGTACCAAATAAATACATTTCTAAGAAGAAAACACCCTACCAATGTGTATAGGCTAAATATAAGGAAGTGCTACACCAATGAAAATTCAAAAATTACTACATCACAGGCTTCTCCCCTACAACATAGTGTCCAAGGGAGGATAATTCAAAGAACAAGCATGCAATGATAAATGTATTCATGATAGGTTCTCAATATACCATGGGTTAACTACTTTAGAGGAGCACTCATGATAGATGGTGAATGGTAGTACCATGGTGGAGCACTCATGGTAGACATGAGCTACCATTTATAAAGAAAGCTACCATAATTGAAGGAAGTAGAGCTATTATGTTCAATCTACTATCACTGGTAGGGGAGCATTAATACTATCACAGATGATGGATGATGCTATCGAAGAGGAGTTACCATCATTGCATGAAGTGGTAGATAAGATGTTTTCATGGGAGTTTCCATTGTGTGAGATACTATCACAAAGATATTGACTAGTATAGTTTAGATACCATCACTAAATGGATTGGTATCAGGTTGTTCTATCGTATATTTGAGGTTCTACCATTATGTAGTAGAAAGGATGCTACTATAGATAGAAGGATGGCCACTGTAAAGGCCATAGAGAGCTGCGACCATGGAAGAGATAAATGCACTATATCCATAATAAATAAAACCATCCATAAATGGTGATGCACTGTGGATGGAGGTTGTATTAAGGATATTCTAGGAATTGACATGTATAGAATCAGCTATGTGAGTATGAGGGAATAATCAACTACATCTCACTTGAAGGGAAATGACTACATGGGCCGTGGGAGTAAATAACTACATGATGACCGTAGAATAATTTTCTATGTAATAAATATAGGGAAATGGATATGTGATATCCATACATAAAATAGCTATGTGATTGGGATTTTTTCATAAGAGTAAATATAGGAATTCACTACTACATAAAAATTAAAAAATACATGGAAAATAAATTGATCTTAAAAAAGGGTTGATGATAGCTATGATGGAAGCTTACCCAAATATGATATATGGGGATTTTGTGAAGATAAAATTCCTTTTATTTATCTTTTCAAATTTATGGATGAAAAAACATTTATATCCACACCAAAAAAGTTTTCAAGGCTGAAATTTGGAAACACCAGATATATATGCAAATATTTAAAATAAATATACATTTATTGACCAAGATAAAGACATAAGAGATTCAAATGATAAAATAATAGGGGATTCATCCCTCTATAAATAACAGGGTATTGATTCCAAGATTGAGGATGGGGAGGGGACTACTATTTCTACTTTCGCCCTATTATATTTTGTTTTATTTTATATTATAGTTTATTTTAGTTTCTAATTATAATTCATGCATTATGTTTTAATTCAAAGTGATTCACTTTGATTATTCCAATTTTTTCTCTCTTTGTCTCATTATTATTCTATATTTTTCCATTCTTCCACCACTACCTATTATTTCTAATAATGGGAGATTGAACTAATGATTTTCCTTGGGGGAGGATTGGTTTTTCTTGAATTATATTCTTAAATTCCAATGATTTATTTTTGTTTATGATGAGTAAGAGTGAAGTGTACAAGTGTGGTGATTGGCCACCATGAAATTAATCATGAACTCATCTCTATTATTTTATTTAAATCTTCTCACCCCTTCTATAGAAAGAGATATCTTTATATGATAGAGTTGATCTGTTTAATGGATGAAATGACATACGATGGAGTTGGGTCCTAGAAGATTCCAGACTCTTGATTGAGGTGTGTCATCAAACACAATTATAAGAGGAGTTATAATTTATATTTCTTTGGAATTCAAGATTTCACAACTAATAAATTTAATAAAAGTATCTCGTACACGAGATTTTAGAGTTGAACTATCAAAATGAATTCAAAACAAAAAAAATGAATAATGAAAGAACCTGAAACCAAACCTAGGGCCAAGTATTTTTTTCCCTAAACCTATTCTATTTTCATTTAATGTTAGTTTGTAATTTCATTCTCATTATTATAGAAAATAAAAAAAACACAAAAAGAAGTAGTTTTATGTGAATTATAATTATAAAGTGAATAAATTGTGAACATCCTCAAGTAATAAAGCCCTAGAAATCCATTGTTCTACATGAAGAAATATTAAATAGTTGATTTTTCTACACCCCATGATAGGTGTGAAGGAAAAATTAGCATCATTTCCAAGGATCTAATCATTTGTTAATTTTCATTTATTTTCACATTGTAAATATTTTTCTTTTTTTTTAAATAATAAAAACTATTATTAATAATTTATCTATGATTTATCAAAACTTACCATATTATTATGGATGGAATAATTAATCTTAAGTGCGGGACCAAGAGAAAGTGGTTTACAATGACAACCAAAAAAGGGATGATGGTCTCATGGTTGTGGAAAAAAATATGGTGGGAGGAAAAGAGACATGACTCTCACCTCAAGATTTGACAAACATGCTCAATAAATTCCAATTTTACTATTAAATATTTAAGTCTATAATAGAATCACCATTAGAGTTGCCCAATTTTTCTGAAGAGGTCCAAGAGGTTGAGGCCCTTCTTTAGGGACATCCACAACCCAACCATCTCAAATATTAGACTTAGACCTACCATAAAGAGATAGAGAGCGATGAAGAAGACTCACACAATTATGTGAATATGAGAGATCAACAATCCCATAAACAAATTTAGAGTGATTGGTCATATAGTGAAATGAAAAGTGATCTCCTTATATATAATGTAGAATAGATAAAACCATTTCACATATCTATATAATTAGAAGAATAAGAAAACACCAATGTGGTGGAATTTGAAGAAATGATAGAGGATCCCAACTACCTGCCTCTATTAAGTGAAATTCACCTTCAAAAGTACCTAACCACTAAAGAAGTGATTTAATTTGAACTAGTTAACCCTTTATTAAACTTGTTCTCATCTTCTTTTGTTCAATATTAATTGAGTACTAACTCCCACTATTTTGAATTTCTATATTCGGTCAATACATTTTTTTTCTTGGAGGAAGATGAAGAATAATAATATGCACATATTGAAGAAAAAATAAAGCTCCCTAATTTTACTGAACATACATTAGTGGAAGTACATGTGGAGATCCAAGTGTCTGAACTTGAGGAAAACAAGACACATTCTACTCACCTTAAAAGGCAGAATACTGATTTTTATTGTATATGTTTAAAGTATGTTAAATTGAATCTCTAATCTAACCTTAACTTTTAAAATTAAATTCACACATCCCATATTTTACAATCACTTGACAAAAAAGAGGAGGTTTTATAAGTAGAAACTAAGAAGGAGGATGATCCATTACTCATACTACCCCCACCATGTAAGCTATATCTTATTGTGAATGGGGTGTATTTGGTGTACTCTATCCATGTACTCCTCACAACCAAAAAATAATAAGTTCAAGATGGGAAAATCCATATGTGGTGATTTAAATCCCAGAAGCTCCACCCACTAACTGACTATGGATAACAGCTGATACTTCCCTTCTAGAGGTAGTAAAAATCTAGTTCCCATTTGGGGGATTAAACCAATACTTACCCTTTTAGTTTTTTAGAAGCTTTAAATTTCATTCTTAAGAATTAGTTTATAATATATACTAATCATTATTATTTTTTTAGGTTTAACGACATGATACTTGTGTTTTAATTGATTTAATTACTTTTGTAGGACTATGATGGCATAAGGAAGCCCCCAAAAAGTCAAAAAAGAAAGATTAATAAAGCTTAATTGAAAAAGGGATTTCATCCTTACATTATTCACATTTTAAACTCCCTGCATCTTTCTACAAATAAATTTTAAACTGAAAATATCATAAACTATTAAAAACTAAAAATTACATGCCCATGATTTGAAATAATGCTTTACTTGACTTATCTATGAGACATGAGTTTCTTATGAACCCTATGATGCCATGTTTTAGATTTAAATAATAAATATATTGAATGAGTAATATGGAGAATTTAGTTATTATAGTGAAACATGGATATTGAATTAATGACTTATGATTTGAAGGAATTAGTTGATTCATATAAATTAAATTTCCCTACCATTTTTTATGCTTTGAATTTATGAAATTCATGTGAATTGATTTGTTATTATTGGTCATTCCATGAGTGATTATCCCATAATTTATGTCCATTACCTGAGAAGATTTCCTGAATAAATACTTTCTATATTTTCTTGAGAATATTATTTTAGTGATCTTGGGTGTCACACCCCAACCTGATGCTTTATTTCATTTTAATTATTTTGGGTCTCGTTTTTGAACTGTGTTTTGAACCAGTTTTAAATTAAAAGAAAATCTCGTTTTTATACGAACGTGCGAGCGCATGTGCGCCCTGCACAGTTCCTAATTTTTGTTAAGGGATTGTTTGTTATCGAATGTGTTGTTTTTGAGACACACAACCATGCGCGCGACCCCGTGCGTGAGACCATGCGCGGTGTCCACTCTCAGTTAATAATTTTATTATTATTATTTTAGTTAACATTTTAATTAGGCTTAGAATATTAAATTATTGACATATTTATAAAATTATTATTATTATTATTATTATCGGAGTTTATTAAAATTATTATTTTGTTGATTATTATTTGTTATTATTTTATTATTGTATTTATTTTATACTATTTTATTTTATCCCCTTAGTTTATATGTTATTCATTTATTTCTTTTATTATTATTATTATTATTATTATTATTTGTTTTTATTTTATTTTATTTTATTTATTTATTTATTTATTTTTTACTCTAACTCACTCTCTCCCCCTTCCCCTTACGCGGCCGACCCCCCCCCGTCGCGCTACTTTTTCCCCCCTAACCTTACGCCCGCACCCCCTTCTCCTCGCCGCCCTCGCCGCGCCTCCTCCCTCTCCGGCCGCCACCCTCGCCGCGCCTCCTCCCTTTCCGGTCGCCGACCTCGCCGCCTCCTCCTCCTTTTCCAGAAAGCCACACCATCCCCTCACATCGCTGGACCTCCATCTTCCCCCGACGACCACGCAGCGACGTCCCGCACCCCCTCTAGTGACCACACGCTGCCCTCCTACCCTCGGCTAGCCGCGCGCCGACCCGCCGCCTCACGTCCTCCCCTCCAGTCCGCCACACAGTTTTCTCACACCCCCTTCGGCCTTTCGCCGTGGAGCCGACGCCGACCTCCCTCACCTCTCGCACCGCCGCCCCGTTATGGCGACCAGACCTACTTCCCCTACTCTTGATCCATCCGGCGACAGTCCTGACCTCCCTTACCTCATGCTCAGTCCGGCGAACCACCCGCCAGCCTCCTGCTGTCCGGATCTATCCGACACGCCTCACTTTGGTTTATCTAAGTTGGTTGAATTGCGTTTGATGTGAGATGAAGTTCATGCCACCTCTTTTTTGGTGCAGTGTACCTCAAACACCTCTTCATTGTGATGGATTAGTTTCTGGATCCACTGCCATAGGTGCGTTTCACTTATTTTGATTGTTTCATGCATCCTGTCGTTTTGCGATTAGGGTTTCGTATGAGGTTTTGTCTGATCTTGTTACTTTTGTTTGATGTCTTGTTTTTGGGTTTGATTTTGATTTTATTTGGTCCTATTGTTATTTTAGGTTTTGATTGGATTTGGTTATGGTGTGTATTGAGGTGCGATTGAAGTTTTGCACCATGTTTGAAGTCACGCAACAATGTTTTGGGGAAATCGACACAGAGGTAGGTGGTTTCGAATATAATCATTATTTGATGAATTAAATTGCAAGTTTAATTAATTTAACAAATTGTTCAGTTAATTTATGTGGTGCTAAGGTAGTTTTAATTGAAGTTTGATATGTGTTTAATTGTTTGGTAGCATGATTATATGTTATAAGTGTGTTCTTTCTAAAAAAACTAACATTTAATCTGCTGTTAGTGATTTAATAAATGTTGTAGTTAGCTTATAAACATGTGCAGAGGGTGCAGAGTGTATTTTTATATGGAGTCATGTGTGTTGGATTTCAAACAAAATTATTTTGGTGTAGTTTTGTGGTAAAACATTGAAGCACACATTAAAAATGTTATAGTAAGTGTTTCTTTAATTTATTTAATTGTTTATGTGGTGAAAAAATAGTTTTAAGACAATTTAGTATACATTTGATTTTGAAGTGGTATCTTAATATCAGATATGATGTGTTTTATTTGAAAACCCGTGTCAAGCTTCTTATCACTATTTTATAAAATGTATTGTTGGTTTATCAAAGTGTGGAAAGACTGCAGTTAGTGTTTTGGTATGGTTTCAATGTGCGCTTGGTTGTTGAAGTTGGCTTTGGGTGCATTCTTGATAAAAAAGTATCATATTGTTATTTATAATTGTTTCATAAAATGTTTTAATGATTTGTTAAGTTGTAAAGGAGGTGCAGATTGTGTTTTGGAGTTCTTTTGGTGTGTGTATTGTCTCAAAATGGTATCCATGTGTGTAAAGGATGGTTCTTGGGGTGCATCGTATCTTGTTTTATCTGGGTGCGTTAATGTGATGTGTTTTTTCTGAAATTTTTTATAGATTTTTTATGTGTTTATTTGTTTTATTAAATTATATGTGTAGTGCGTTGGGCCGCGCGTGTCGAGGAATCCTACATGTACATGCATAGGGTAAGGCATGTACATATATATTCCCTCTTTTCACATATTCCCTCATGGCGTGGGGAATATGGGCAATGCAGCTAGGGGTGTATATATATATATGTATAAATGAATGTGCGTGTGTGCGCCAAGTGTCGGTTCGAGTGGCCATTGACAGATAGCGACAAGTTTGAGGTAGGTCCCCTATGCCTAATCTTTTAATTTGAAATTCATAATTGCTTGATTGTTTTAAAAACATGTTTTACACTATGCTATACACACATGCTATGGAACCTGATTTCGGTTGCTAGAAACTATTATGCCTTGTATTGGAAAATTGAAAATGTATTTCAAAGCCATTGGTCTTAAGTGACTTTTCTTGAGAAATTGATTTCTTAAGTGGTTTTGAATTGGTAAGAGGTATTTCCAAAGGTGTTTGGCCTTTTGGCCGGTTGATTGTCAAAAGTGTTCCCTTTTTGTAATTAAGCCTGTTTGGCATCTTAAGAATGTTTTATGAAATAGAAAAACCTCTATTGAGGCCCGTTTGGCACTTTAAGATTTGGTTTGTGAAAATAGAAAACCCCTTTTGAGTCTTTCCCCTAAATTTGAAAATAAAATGTGATGCATGTGTTAATGAGTGGTTTGTGATATGTGCCTAGTGTAAAGGCTTGTGCGTGATTGTGTGATGTAAAGAGGGGGAATACACTTAAGTAGGGAGTTCGGTGGTGAAAAGTTGAATGAGTTTTAGATAAAGAAAGTGTAATGTACTTGTTTGATTGGTTAATAAAGAAAACTCACCACCATTTGAAATAGAGCACAATGGGAAACCCGGGTCTCTAGGTGGGTGACCAGGACTAGTACGCTAGATGACACGGCAAGGGTTCGTCCCGGTTTTTCTAGCAGGATTGACGCAACAACACTAACTAAACATATGAATTTATGAGGGTCGTGGTCTTCTAAGCCACGTTTTCTGAGGGTCGTGGCCTTCTAAGCCACGTTTTCTGAAGGTCGTGGTCTTCTAATCCACGTTTCACTGAGGTACGAGGTCTTTAGGTTCCCACTTGTTCTAGATGCCTATAGGGATTACCCATAGTGCTCATTTGTAACATGCTGCTTGTGATGTAACTTCCTTTTTAGTTTTTTCATACCTGATGTCTTGTTTGTAAAAATCACATTTTATTCCAAACTGGTTTCTTTTCATTTTGAAATGTTAATGCACGCTTGGAACCTATTTTGAAAATGTAGTAAGAGTGAAATGATTTATTTGAAAATGAAAACTCATTACTTGAATTTGAAAAGAAGGGAAAACATTATTTTATTATATCTTATTTTCAAACTAGCATAGTTGGATTTCTTAATAAAGGCAGAGGCATAGGACGTGGTTATTTTTGGCTTTCCTACGGAGCATCTCGATGATCATGCCTACTTTACTTTTCAGTTGCAGGTTTTAGTCTTGGATACCTCTTGGGAGCGAGTGTGGTTATCATACCGTGGTGACCCACAGGGTCACCTGAGGTATGTCACGTTTCATTGTTTATTTCTTTCTCCGCTGCCACTTTGTTCAGTTTATTTTCCTTTATTTATCTACATGTTCAGTTTATGTTTATTTATCTTTGTCATGGGCCAAACCATTCCCAACTGGTTTGTTTTGATGCCTGGCACTAGTTGCCAGCCCCGTGGGGATTGGGAACGCCCTTCGGGCCATGTCGCGGACCGGGTCGGGTGCCGAGTCGGATGACGATCCGACCTGGTTCGTGACAAAATGGTATCAGAGGTGCCCTTGTTATTTGGGGTGTCAAGTAGCTTGGTGATTAGGTGTGTCAGGACTCGAGAGGTAGGTGCGGGAATGACGTCATGAACCCTTGCCCGTCCTGAGACTCGAGTTTCCAGGGGTAGTTTGGGATTTAAATTTTCTTCTTTGGATTGGTATGTTTGGATGAGGGATGACAAGGGAAGTGATCTGATGTTACGCGACGAGCCTGCATGGAGTAGCGACCCATGTACGGCCCGAGTGCACGGTTCAAGATGCTTCCTGTGGTTGATGCTTGCTTGGAGCATGGCCTACTAAGCCATGTTACCGGGTTGGTATAACCACTAGTCCCTTATTTTTGGATGTTTTAATGTGAGTTATGTTTAACCTTCATTTTGGTTGGTGTGAGTACATCTCAAAAATGAAAATGGATTTTTGTGAAGGTGTTTTCAAAATGGAATATGGTCATTGGAGTGGAAAATGGTTTTTGAAATGGAAAACATTTTGGAATTTTGAAATGTGTTTCTTTAATGATAAGTGACTTTCTCCAATTGGTCAGGAATTTGTGCTTCGTGCTTAATGGTCTGTTTTGGAAATGAGAAGTGTCTTGAATTGACCGTTGATATTCCTATGAGTGATCACATACATTGAAGTGCGCATGTGGCAAGTGGGGAAATTGGTGATGTGAGTGGATGGGTGCTTGAGCTCGCACTGGATATGTATGTGCGAGACTTCATGGGATACCAATGGTGGATATTTAAGTTGTTTTTTTTTCCTGAAAAATGGTTTTCAAAAAGGGGTTTTTTCAAATGTTTAGAAAATTGAGTGAGGAATTGTTTAGCATTCTCTTTTCGTGTTGGGTATTCTTTTTCGTGAGTTCTTGGTTTTGACGTATTGAATTGTGGTTGGAATAGTGATTTGAGTTTGAGATTTCTTTTGTGATTGAGGTGTGGAATTTTGATTTATGATGAGTTTTGATTCGGATTTTTTCCTCTTTTTTTTGAGTATGCTACCCAGAAAAGCCCCAGAAGGTTCTAGTGAGTCACTTATAGTAGTTGGTTCTACCCAGACTCATAGCGGAGTGGTAGAATTGAATTCTTTTCGGTTATTGTCCAGCATATGTAGTGATAGTGATCTATCGAAGGTAGCGGACTGGCTTGGTGAAATCTTTGCTGTTTCCAGGTTATTGGAAACTCCCAAAACTATGAGAGTCCGTGTTGGTTTGGGTTCGTTTGAAGGTGCAACTTTGGATTGGTGGAGGAAATAATCCCAGCATCGTTGCATTATGGTATGTCTTGGAAGGTGTTTAAGACGACTCTCGTCAGATGGTTTATACCCAAGGAAGTGAATGCAAGGAAAGTGGCAGAACTAGTGGGTGTCGAGTAAGGCCAACGAAAAGTGAAGGCCTATGTGGGATATTCCAAGGGGTTGATTCCATTTTCTCCAGAGGTAGCGTCGTGGAATCAGTTAAAGTTTCTCTTGTGTGGGGTTTTCGTCCAGGGTTCCAGGACCGTTTCTTTTCGGTGCTCGGGAAGGTTCCCCATCTGGTGATGAGAGGGAATCGGAGGAACCTGTCTCAGACAAGTATTCTTGTCAATTCCATCTTCTATTAGTTGGGCCACCCCTTGTTTGCTCCTAGTGTGCTCGGTTTGGGTACTTAAAGTCGCCTTGTCATCATCCTCCGAAGGCTTGCCGTCAGTATGTCCATTTGGGAAAATTGGAGAGGTTTAGCTAGCGGCATCATTAGCTGGAGTCTCGACCAAAGGATGTCAGCTCCTGACTATGGGGCAACAGATGCTTCAAGACATCAGAGCTCAAGCCACAGGTCTCAGAGTGAAGCCTTTCACGCAGTCAGGAACCGTTGTGTGTGGGTCACATTGGTCTAACTTTTGTCTCCAGTGCTAAAATAGGGACAATTTAAGTTTCTCGGTTCAAGCTCACTTGTCTTAGAAGGTTCTGTTTTTCTGTAAGAGGCGCAAATGTATCTTTTTCTCATTGTGGTCTTTGGTCTTTGAGTACCCCACTGTGGTTGTAAAAAGGAATGGTGATCTTTTTTTCATGTAATTCCAGTAGTTGTGCCTCCTCAAGTGTGACCCATTTTGTTTTAGTACATGCTCATTTTGGAGATGCTCATCTCTTGTGGAAATGATGAGTCATGGACAAGTTCATTATTTGGTAGAATTCTTCTGTGGGTTTTCTCATGTCGCATTGGTTTCTGGTTTGGGTTGGAAGTTCTCATGTCGGTTTATACTGGTTGGTTTAAGCTAGTCAGTTCTTAAATGGTGGGGAGACTCACCATGAATCTTGTCGTGCTTTTTTTGAGGTTTGGTCTGTGTGTCGGTTCCCTCTTGGATCAAGTTAGCAGTTCCAGAGTTAGTTCATGCTAAGAGTCTCAATGTCGGTTGTGATAGTCGGGTTCTTGTGGTGGGGAGAACCCTCCTCTTCTCCTGATGGTTATTCTCTTCTCAGTTTCCCTTAGAGTTGGTCAGGTGTGACTGATAGAGTGAAAGGTCATACCAAGTTCGTGTTTTTGTTGGCCTCGTTCAATTAAAAACTCGAGTTTTATTCCTCGTTTGGATGGGTGACTTTCTGGGGGAAGAAAGTTTTTATGGTGGGGAGAATTGTCACACCCCGACCGGATGCTTTATTTCATTTTAATTATTTTGGGTCTTATTTTTGAACTGTTTTTTGAACCAGTTTTAAATTAAAAGAAAATCTCATTTTTATACGAACGTGAGAGCGTATGTGCGCCCTGCACAGTTCCTAATTTTTGTTAAGGGATTGTTTGTTATCGAATGTGTTGATTTTGAGACATGCAACCATGCGCGCGACCCCGCGCGTGAGACCGCATGCGGTGTCTGCTCTCAGTTAATAATTTTATTATTATTATTTTAGTTAGCATTTTAATTAGGCTTATAATATTAAATTATTTACATATTTATAAAATTATTATTATTATTATTATTATCGAAGTTTATTAAAATTCTTATTTTGTTCATTATTATTTGTTATTATTTTATCATTTTGTTTATTTTATACTCTTTTCTTTTATCCCCATAGTTTATATGTTATTCATTTCTTTCTTTTATTATTATTATTATTATTATTTGTTTTTATTTTATTTTATTTTATTTATTTATTTATTTATTTATTTTTTTACTCTAACTCACTCTCTCACCCTTCCCCTTACGCGGCCGAACCCCCCCGTCGCACTACTTTTTTCCCCCCTAACCCTATGCCCGCACCCCCTTCTCCTCGCCGCCTCCTCCTCCTTTTCCGGAAATCCGCACCATCCCCTCACATCGCTGGACCTCCATCTTCCCCCGGTGACCTCAAAGCGACATCCCGCACCCCCTCCGGTGACCACACGCTGCCCTCCTTCCCTTAGCCAGCCGCGCGCCAACCCGCCACCTCGCGCCCTTCCCTCCAGTCCGCCACATAGTTTTCTCGCACCCCCTTCGGCCTTCCGCCATGGAGCCGACGCCGACCTCCCTCACCTCTCGCGCCGCCGCCCCGTTCCGGCGACCGAACCTACTTCCCCTGCTCTTGATCCATCCGGAGAAAGTCCCGACCTCCCTTACCTCATGCTCAGTCCGGCGAACCACCCGCCGGCCTCCTGCTGTCCGTATCTATCCGACACGCCTCACTTTGGTTTAGCTAATTTGGTTGAATTGCGTTTGATGTGAGATGAAGTTCATGCCACCTCTTTTTTGGTGCAGTGTACCTCGAACACCTCTTTATTGTGATGGATTAGTTTCTGGATCCACTGCCATAGGTGCGTTTCACTTATTTTGATTGTTTCATGCATCCTGTCGTTTTGCGATTAGGGTTTCGTATGAGGTTTTGTCTGATCTTGTTACTTTTGTTTGATGTCTTGTTTTTGGGTTCGATTTTGATTTTATTTGGTCCTATTGTTGTTTTAGGGTTTGATTGGATTTGGTTATGGTGTGTATTGAGGTGAGATTGAAGTTTTGCACCATGTTTGAAGTCGCGCAAGAATGTTTTTGGGAAATCGACGAAGAGGTAGGTGGTTTCGCATATAATCATTATTTGATGAATTAAATTGTAAGTTTAATTAATTTAACAAATTGTTCAGTTAATTTATATGGTGCTAAGGTAGTTTTCATTGAAGTTTGATATGTGTTTAATTGTTTTGTAGCATGTTTATATGTTATAAGTGTGTTCTTGCTAAAAAAACTAACATTTAATCTGCTGTTAGTGATTTAATAAATGTTGTAGTTAGCTTATCAACATGTGCAGAGGGTGCATAGTGTATTTTTATATGGAGTCATGTGCGTTGGATTTCAAAAAAAATTATTTTGGTGTAGTTTTGTGGTAAAACATTGAATCACACCTTAAAAATGTTATAGTAAGTGTTTCTTTAATTTATTTAATTGTTTATGTGGTGAAAAAATAGTTTTAAGACAATTTAGTATACATTTGATTTTGAAGTGGTATCTTAATATGAGATACGATGTGTTTTATTTGAAAACCCGTGTCAAGCTTCTTATCACTATTTTATAAAATGTATTGTTGGTTTATCAAAGTGTGGAAAGACTGGAGTTAGTGTTTTGGTATGGTTTCAATGTGCGCTTGGTTGTTGAAGTTGGCTTTGGGTGCGTTCTTGATAAAAGAGTCTCATATTGTTATTTATAATTGTTTCATAAAATGTTTTAATGATTTTTTAAGTTGTGAAGGAGGTGCAGATTGTGTTTTGGAGTTCTTTTGGTGTGTGTATTGTCTCAAAATGGTATCCATGTGTGTAAAGAATGGTTCTTGGGGTGCATCGTATCTTGTTTTATCTGGATGCGTTAATGTGATGTGTTTTTCTAAAATTTTTTATAGATTTTTTATGTGTTTATTTGTTTTATTAAATTATATGTGTAGTGCGTTGGGCTGCGCGTGTCAAGGAATCCTACATGTACATGAATAGGGTAAGGCATGTGCATATATATGCCCACTTTGCACATATTCCCTCATGGTGCGGGGAATATGGGCAATGCAGCTAGGGGTGTATATATATATATGTATAAATGCATGTGTGTGTGTGCACCAAGTGTCGGTTCGAGTGGCCATTGACAGATAGCGACAAGTTTGAGGTAGGTCCCCTATGCCTAAGATTTTAATTTGAAATTCATAATTGCTTGATTGTTTTAGAAACATGTTTTACACTATGCTATACACACATGCTATGGAACCTGATTTCGGTTGCTAGAAACTATTATGCCTTGTATTGGAAAATTGAAAATTTATTTCAAAGCCGTTGGTCTTAAGTTACTTTTCTTGAGAAATTGATTTCTTAAGTGGTTTTGAATTGGTAAGAGGTATTTCCAAAGGTGTTTGGCCTTTTGTCCGGTTGATTGTAAAAAGTGTTCCCTTTTTTGTAATTAAGCCTATTTGGCATCTTAATAATGTTTTATGAAATAGAAAAACCTCTATTGAGGCCCGTTTGGCACTTTAAGATTTGGTTTGCGAAAATAGAAAACCCCTTTTGAGTATTTCCCCTAAATTTGAAAATAAAATGTGATGCATATGTTAATGAATGGTTTGTGATATGTGCCTAGTGTAAAGGCTTGTGCGTGATTATGTGATGTAAAGAGGGGGAATGCACTTAAGTAGGGAGTGCGATGGTGAAAGGTTGAATGAGTTTTAGATAAAGAAAGTGTAATGTACTTGTTTGATTGCTTAATAAAGAAAACTCACCACCATTTGAAATAGAGCAGAATGGGAAACCCGAGTATCTAGGTGGGTGACCAGGACTAGTACGCTAGATGACACGGCAGGGGTTCATCCCGGTTTGTCTAGCAGGATTGACGCAACAACACTAACTAAACATATGAATTTCTGAGGGTCGTGGTCTTCTAAGACACATTTTCTGAGGGTCATGGCCTTCTAAGCCACATTTTCTGAGGGTCGTGGTCTTCTAAGCCACGTTTCACTGAGGTACGAGGTCTTTAGGTTCCCACTTGTTCTAGCTGCCTATAGGGATTACCCATAGTGGTCATTTGTAACATGCTTCTTGTGATGTAACTTCCTTTTTAGTTGTTTCATACCTGATGTCTTGTTTGTAAAAATCACATTTTATTCCAAAATGGTTTCTTTTCATTTTGAAATGTTAATGCACGCTTGGAACCTATTTTGAAAATGTAGTAAGAGTGAAATTCTTTATTTGAAAATGAGAACTCATTACTTGAATTTTAAAAGAAGGGAAAACATTATTTTATTATATCTTATTTTCAAACTGGCATAGTTGGATTTCTTAATAAAGGCGGAGGCATAGGACGTGGTTATTTTTGGCTTTCCTACTGAGCATCTCGGTGCTCACGCCTACTTTACTTTTCAGTTGTAGGTTTCAGTCTTGGATCCCTCTTGGGAGCGAGTGTGGTTGTCGTACCATGGTGACCCACAGGATCACCTGATGTATGTCACGTTTCATTGTTCATTTCTTTCTCCAATGCCACTTTGTTCAGTTTATTTTCCTTTATTTATCTGCCTGTTCAGTTTATGTTTATTTATCTTTGTCATGGGCCAAACCGTTCCCAACTGGTTTTTTTTGATGCCCAGCAATAGTTTCCAGCCCGTGGGGATCGAGACCGCCCTTCGGGCCATGTCGCGGACCGGGTCGGGTGCCGAGTCGGATGACGATCCGGCCTGGTTCGTGACATTGGGGTATTTCACCTTATAAAACTTGCATCGAAACTTTTCAAAACTATAACTTTGAAAAAAACATTTTAAATGATTGATTTATTTTTATTGTTAATCCATTATCCTCAAGAACAACTTATACATTAATTTTTGTTTATCCCATAGAGGCCATGAATGGCCTTGTTAGGAATAATCCAAATTTCAATCCATTTATATATACTCCTACCCTCCTCTTAATATTTTTCTTGATATTTTAAAGTTAAAGTGTGGGAGTGAGGGAAATCGGGGTGAAAGGGATGCTACACATTATAAGGGAAAAAAGTATGGGGGTACTACCATGGGTATTGGTAAAGGTTTATGATTCATTCATTATACTTTATTGTTTTCCCTTATTAAAAAAATGGGAAAAATAAAAAGAAGAGAAAAAAAAAGAAAATAATGAGTTGTTACTTAAGAAAATAAAAAATCACTATTACTAAACTGATTATTTTTATCATATGTGGTTAGGTGGTGGATGTGAGGTTTATTATTAGGATAAATTTTGAAAAAGTAAAATATATGTTTTTTTTTGAAAAATGGGAAGAAGTGAAAAAATAGAAAAAATTCAAGAAGGAGCAATTAATTCATTATATTTTCATTGATTATAACCATGATTTGAGCTTGGGAAGTTAAAATTTTTATTTTCAAGGGGATATTTTTATTACACCTTTGCTTTTGATATCATGGTTTATACTTTAAAGATAAGCCTCCTATTTTTAGCCTTAACATTTTTAAAATCATTCTTAACCATATTTAAGCCTCAAAGTTATTAGTGCCTTAATTCAAAAGTCCTCATGAATTTATGTGCTTTTTTATATTTACATAGTGGAGAGAGTAGTTTCTTTTTAATCCTATGTAAAATTAGAATGTTATCATAATATGAGCACAAATATACTTGAATTTTCATCATGATTTATCAGTGAAAGGATTCATAAGTAAGGTAGATCATAACTTGGAATTCTTGATAATAATGAATTGAGTAGATTTAATGAATTAAATGAGAAGTTCCACTATTTTCAAAAGGGAGAAAGTAAAATTTGTGGATTGATTGTTTTTAAAAAAATGATAAGTTAAATTGATGTTTTATATATAACTTGAATTTTTTTTAACATTGATATTTTTTTTGTTTTATTAATTTGAGATTTAAATATTTGTAACCTGGAATTTCTTTTTAATTTAATTTTTGGATTCAATACTTGAGGAAAATCATAGTTCAAATTTGAGGGTTTTTGATGCACTCATTTTTAAATGTAAATTTTCAAACATTTTCTTATGATTTTCAATGTTTTATAATCAATATTCCAATTAATTCATTGTATTATTAAAATGTGGGAATTTAAAAATAAGGGATTTAAATGGATTTAAATAAGTAAATAAAATTATATTTTGAATATTTATTTTACTTAATAAATTTTGGTGAGAATATTTATAAGATTTTGAAACTATTTTCAGGTGAAAAAAAATTATCTAGCTGGGCTAGCCTTCAACCAAGGGAGAAACCAATCATATAGCCAGCATAAGATGGGCCATCTGGCCAAGCAGCCCCTCATGAGAGCCTACCGGGTGGAAATAAAAGGATTTTTAAGCACACTGGATAGTGTGTATAGGTTTTTCCAAGGTTCGTGTGCGCCCGTGTATGTGAGCATGAGCCCATGAGTGTGGGAGTGTGTATACGAGCACGAATCCCCCACTTCTATAGAATAACCGATGACTGATTTCCATTGTAATATATGAGAGATATAGCTTGCAACAATATTTGATGTGGGATGGTGATTTATGCATGTATTATTCCTTCTAACAAAAAAATATAGTGACCTAGACTTCCCATACATGGATATTACATATTTTTAAATGAATATTCATTATATTACACAAACAAACACCAAAGGACTGTAATAGTTTAGTGACTTTGGAAACATGGAACACAATGTTCTAATATGGGGAAAGATTTTTAATGTTTCCCAAAAAGAGAATCCCATTTAGTACTCTTCATAAACACACCCTACATAAAACCATTCTTCAGAACCTGGGGAAAGTAAACATAAGAAAGGATGAGCTTAGATACTCAGTAAGGGTAAACATAATAGATATTAATCTATGAATATATAAAACCATGAGATAATCATAAGGGTATGTAATCATGATCATAACTTAATAAGTTCTTACCCAACCTTTCATATATCATAAACATGAGTCATGACATAAAAAATTATCATTTTTGAAAACATGGTCCATTAGGGGTTAAATCATCAAAAATCAATCATGAACCATAAGATCATGTCATAAAAGTATGGAAAAATCATAAATATAGAAAAAAACTATTTCATGTGTTAAGTTTAACTACAAATACCATCAACATAGTGGATAAGGATGCACCCATTTACTATAGTATATCAGGAAGCACCTGTTTCCTATAGTATATCATGAAACACCTATTTCCCATAGTGGATCAGGACACACCTATTTACTATAGTGGATTAAGACACACCTATTTTTCATAGTGGATCAATATTGTCAACTTTTTTCCCATTTTATCTCATGAGATATAAATCTTTACCCAATGAAATAGAGGGAGATATAGGTCCCACCTATCACATAATGAAATCATACATATTTGTGCCATAAGATCATAAAAATTCATTATATCATAACCCATGAAATGAAATGGGTATCATAAAAATTTCATCATATCATAACCTATGGAAGAGAGATAGGTTTAATAATCATTTCATCATAGCATAACCCATGGAAAGAAATGGGTTTTATAAGATTTTTATCATGGTATAACCCATGGAAGAGAAATGAGTTTCATAAACAACATTCCATCAAAACACAAACCATTCATAGAAAATAATATGAATGGTATCCTTTGATTATATCCCTTATAAGGAATAGGTAGCCCCAAAAGATGTCATATTAGATGAGAAATAATTTTGAAATATAATTTAAAACATTTCTCGAGGAAAATATTATTTCCTCTTTGAAAAATTCTTTTTAAAATATAACACATTGTTAAAATATTTTTCTTTGAAAATAAATTTTAAAACTTATAAAGGAATCTTTTAAAATAATTTAAAACACCTTGTATACATATATTTTTTTGAAATCATTTTTTTGAAAATTATCTTAAAATATCATCTAAAAACATCTTTGTAAACATTTTTAGAAAACATGGTTTTAGAAGAAAAAATATTTCCAACTGAAGAGAGAAATAAAGTTGGGTTTTCTTAAAATAATTTTCTTAATTATATTAAGTTCCAAAGATATTAAAAATGGAACTATTACTTGAATATATCATGATTAAATAGATTAGAATAAAATTCATGAGAATTATTAAGAGTGAGATCATAATATTTCAACATTGGAGACTTAATCACAAACAATCTTGATAAATGATGAGATTGTAACATAAAATCTTTACCACTTTAGAAAAATAGAATCATAATCCCTATAAAGAAATAAAATAAAATGAAACTTAAAATATCATGGGGTTGAATAAATTCATTATATAATATATCAAATTGTATATATATAAACCTTGTAAAATAATATAGGTGCATAACATAATGTATATCTTAAACAAGGAAAATTGAGACAAAAATACCTTACTGATTTGTTAACTTTTGAACCGTAAACCCCATGAAATAGAGACCCTCAAAAGGGTATTTAAATACCAATAATTTTAAGTACAAGAATAATAAAAAATATTCATGATCATTTCGTACAAAACCTAAATTAAATATGCAGTGAATATTGAATTTATTTCATAGAAAGTAAAAGTGAGATGGAAATCCCGTACATTAAATCTTGACTTCTGTCATACTCATTCAAACCTCCTCTTATTTGGGTATACTACTTAGGTTTGCACTAAATAATTTCTTTGTTGACTTTATTTCAAAAATAATACTTATAGTATGAGAGGAGGAAAGTTTGAAAGTGATTTGGATGGATCTTGGTTGAGCCAAATGGCTTGAGAGGTGTGAAGAAGTGGGGAGAATGAGTGCCCTTTTATAGTTGAGGAGGAGTGAGAATCTTGTAAATACTCAAATGTATCACTATTGGGAGGTTAATATTACATAAAGTGGATAAAAATATGATAATTAAAGGCATATAGGGATGATATAGTCTATCCACAACTCCCCCAAACAATTAAACACATGTTTTAAACATTTTATTTCTTAACTTCTAAGTATCCCAATTTTTACCATTTTATTTTTTCACTATGGTAATTAGTGTTTTATCCTAGGTAATTTATCCATTAAGACTAAATTAAAGTGAGAATTATTATATAATTTGGACACACTAATGACACATATGATATCTAAGTTATAAAATATAAATCCTATGTGTGTTGGAAATTAACTTTAACACAAGCGCATGTAACGTGAAAAAACACCTCCCTTAATCACGCTAACAAAGTTTTTACTATTTAGGGGTCAATATAGTCATTATATAATTAAAATTTATCCATTAATGAAACATAGTTAATATTTATTAACATTTAAAAATAAATTGGTAGAATATTTTTTTAAGAAATTTTAAATCATTTAATAAAATATCATTTATTATAAAATAACATTAATGTCAATTTTGAAATTATTTATTTAATTTCAATTTAAAAATATCAATAAAATTATGGAAATAGAATATATTAAGGTCACACATGTGTAACATGATTTTTTATTTAAAAAATGATGGAATCCAATAATTTATTCAATTTACTTCACTTTTAATATTTTTAGTGTTATTTATTTTATTAATTATTAACTAAATAATCACTATATTGGCGTTTCATAAGTATTTAAAGTAGTTATTTAATTTATAAAAATTAAATATAAATTATTATGATAAAAAAATTAATTTATATTTCAAAAGAATATGTACAACTGAACCAATGTTTTTTCTTTATCCCAAAGCATTATAGATATTAAAAGTAAGAAAAGTATCTTTTTTTTATTTTTATTTATGGAACTTATTATATAGGTAATGTTCAAAGGAAAGTGAAAAAATTGACATATTTCAGATATCTTGATGAAAAATAATTAAATTAATTAATTAAATAAAATCAATAAATATTTTAGGCCATATTTTCTCTTATCATTCTAGTTTAACCTCTCATAAACCCATTTGTTTTACTTTAACCATGATAAGTAATTTTTACTGTATTCACTATTAATTTAGGTAAGAAAATAAGTTTAACTTATTAGAAATTATAAATTATGATGATTAAAAATATTAAATCCATTTTTTAAAAATTAAATTGACATAAGTGGAAAAAAATAATTTAAAATTAATCTCACTAATGCAATGAGAAGTTGGGTTTTTAAAGAGAAAAAGTTCAAAAGTTCAAAATGTTTTATATCCAAATTCAATATGAAATCGATTAAAATGAAATAAATTGGATTAATGAATATTAAATTGAACTAATTTTACTTTTAAACCATTTCAAAATATAATTTAATTTTATAAATAAATTAAATTAAAAGATAGTTTTTAATTAAAATTATGTATTTTTTACTATTCATTAAAAAGTAAAACTTTTCAAAAAAATACTGAAAATTCATGCTAAGTTAATTTTGACATTATGAATTCAAAAATAAAGTTTATTTTATAGAATTAATTTTATAAAAGTTTCAAAAATTAATTTTATTATTGTTCATAAAAGAACATTAATAAAACATATAAAGAGTACTAAAAATTATGTATTTTATTGTCAATATGTTGTCTTTATATAAAACAATTATACTTAATATTTAAATAGTAGTTATTACTATTAATATAATTAAGTTTAAGGTCTAGGTTATAATGGTTGTGTTTAAATAACTATCTTAATAATATACTATGGTTTTGTTAAAACTTAGTGTTACGTGTAACCCAAGCTAAACCAATGTTGCATGTAGCGCAAGATTAACTTGGTGTCACGTATAACACATGATAAAATTTTTCTTTCATTTAACAAAAATTTTAAAATAATTTTAATTTTATAAATTCATAAAAACTTTGGGTGTTACATTCTACCCCCTTAAAATGAATTTCACTCTCTAAATTCATCACTATGATATAAAAAATGAGGATGCATCTGCCTCATCATATCTTCAAGTTCCTACATAGCTTCCTTAAACCAGGGGTTTCACCACAAAACATTGACCAGGTGAGTAGTATTATTTCATAGAACTTTCTATTTATAATCCAAAATCTCTACTGGTCATTCCTTAAAATAAAAAACATGCTCCAATGGTACGATCATTGAGTTTAGTACATGTGATGGATCGGGCATGTACTTATTTAGAAGTGATACATGAAATGCATCATGAAATTGAGAGAGGTTGAGTGGAAATGATAATATATTTCCCTAATATAGTCAATTATTTTAAAGGTACTGATATACCTAGGGCTTATTTTTCCTTTCTTTCTTTTATGAAGATATTCATAGAAAGACCTTATCACCAACTTCAAATTCTAGACCACAATGATGATTATAAACATAAAATTTCTATTTTATTTTTTATGTCTTTATATGTTTTTGAATGGATTTAACCTTACTAGCCATCTCATTAGCTTTCTCAAGTTCCAATAGATTTCTTTCTACAACTTCATTCCAGTATGTTGGATTTCTACACTTCTTTCCATAAATGGATTCATAAAGATCCATCTAAATGATCAAGTGAAAGAAATCATTCTAGGAAAACTCAACTTGAGGAAGGTTTTGATCCCAAAAACCTTTAAAATACATAATATAATATCTTAGAGTATCCTTTAATCATATGTACACAAGTTGTAATAGAATTCCTCCTTAAATAAATTTGTCACTATATATAATACCAAAGGGTTTCATTGCTATAAATGTATCTTAAAATATCCTTAATATAGATAAACTCACATCACATAAAACCTAAAATGGGGGTGTCTAAAACTATGAACTTAATATTAAACTTAAAATCATAAACCCATTATGGTATCTATAACTCTTAAGTTAATCATACATAGATACATATATACTTACAAAATATAATCCACCATTTATTACTTAAATAAGATCTTATCTTATATAAAAACAATTTGATTGGGAGATTGGGTTTATCTCTCTATTGATAGAATATGAATTGTGATTTTTTAATTCCAGAATCCATGTAGAGGGATATAATCATATATAATTTCACTAAAGGTTTAAAAACAATATTTTCATATGGATCATTCATACAAAATCAAACATAAAATTACCAACCAAGGGGGATAAGTGTATTCTAATTATCATGATTAACTTAATCCATTATGATTAAATAAGATTTCCATTTGTACTTTTTCTTATTGGTTGTTGTGTCTTATCATCTACATTAGCCCTTGTATGGAGTCATTGATTCACATAATGCTCAAACTCTTTGCACTTGAAACACTGAGGTGTGGATGATGCATTATTTGGTATCCTATTCTCACATATTACATTAATCATTCCATTAATTTTATTTCAAAATTCTTGAAATTTATCACCTTCCTTTCCACATTTAAACCACCTCCTAGTTCAATTAAATTATTTCCATTGATTTTTCTTCCCACATTTCCAGCATAAAAATACTCATAATTTATTTCCACCATTTAAGTTTTCATAAGACTCAATATTACTTTTCTTTTCAAAACTAGAGAAATGTTAGGAATATACAACTTCCATTTATACCTATAGTTCACATTGAAAAACTTATTTGTAGATACTAAAGTCACTTATATTTAAGGCATTTTTAAGGCTTGGTTTCAGGTGACCAAAGATTCGATCGATTTTTCTTTTAGTGCTGATGATTAAACCATAAGTGTACATTGAAATTCTTATAAAATTAGCTTCATAAGTACCAATATATTCATCATTATTTTTATTAAGATTAAGCAATTCATTATCCATTTTTTTTCATAGAATACAAGATAGGTATTACTGAAAAATATCCCATTAAACTCTTCCCATTCCATAGATTTAATTTCTTCTTATTCCCCCATGTTCTTAGTAAGAGTCCACCACTGATTTGCTTCACCATCCAAATAATAAAAATTTAAAATGATTATTTCATGATCTGAACACTAAATAATGAAAAATATATTTTTAGGGGTACTGATACATTTCCCAATAACTAGTGGATCATTGGAACCACTAAAAGAAGGTGGACATTTACTCATGAAGGAATAAATAGAACGTTGTTTCCTCCTTTTCTCGTCTGGAAATTCGACATGATTCATAGCTTAGTAAAGTTTTTTAAGAATATCAATAAGATTTTGAATTCCATATCTCATATCATTTGGTTGGTCAGGAGGAAAATAATTACATTATCCTTTTCATTCATCATTAACATGATTCCTTCAGATTATATCCATTGACTAAAACCAAAAAATAGTGTGGGAAACACTAATTATAGCAACCCTTATTATCATACAATACTATTATATCATTTTAAATATAATCAATATAACAGTTTTACATAACTAGGATCCTATGGTTTAATGTATTGGGAAAATTAATAAAAAATATAACATTTACATAATAAAACATAAATATTATTTAATTCATTCTTCTATGGATTCTTATTGGTCCTCATTTTCTCCTTAATACAAGTAATCACCTTAGGATATACATCAAATAAATGGGTGAGCTAAAATCCTAGTAAGAGGATAGATAAGAAAATGAATCAATATAACATGGGTGCGCATAATAATAATCATCATAACATAATCATGGGATCATAATCATCATCATAATGAGAATAATCATTAGATAAAGGCATGGAATGTGGCAATGCATAAAAATGAAACATGTCTTAGTGTTCAAATACCACACATAGTTGTGAACAAATATAACATCATGTTCATGCATAACATATGTGAATAACCATAAAATAATTATTGTTATAACAACCCATACTTTACATACATTGTTATTACTTCAAAATTGAAGCATACTTATTACAACATATAACAAAACCATGAAAGGACCGTATAGGTATAGTGTCTTTAGAAACCGGGAAACATAAACAACTGGTTCATAAAGCGTCTACACTGTCTCCCATTTATTTCATCATATCTATAGTCCCTTTTGGTATATCTTACTTAATAACATTCTTCCTGACCTGGGGAAAGAAAACATACAAAAGGGTGAGCTCAAATGCTCAGCAATGGTAAACAAAAGAAATATCAATCACATCATATTCATAAGAACATAACATTTTGGAAATCTTAACCTGCAAAAGAGAGCATAATTTCATAACATGGGATAAATCATAGTAGTGAAATGAAATCCCAATAATCATAACTTAAAACATGAAACTTTGTGGCATACACACATAATCATAGAGAATCATTTCTTATTAGTCAAGACTCATTGCCAAGACTATCTTAGTGGACAAAGTCCATTTCTAAACCGAGTTCACTCCTCGTTTCAGTCCTGTTTCACTGAACCGGTTTAACCTGCCGTTCCAGCCATGTCTATCTCATGTGATATAAAATCTTTACCCAATGTATTGGAGGGAGATATAGGTCCCACCCATCTCATAATGATACCATTCTTATGTGTTCCACAAAATCATAAACCATACATCATAGCATAACCCATGTAATAAAAATGGGAATATTAAACATCATGACATCATAAAACAATTCATATATGAAAAAGGAATTCATAAAAATATTTCCATCACAAAATAATCATATAAATGTAATAATAGGGATATAAATAGAACCCTATATTATCTTAGATGGAAAATAATTTTGATAAAACACTTTAACTCCATTCTTGAGGAAAATATCCTTTATAATTCAAAAACACTTTTCCTTTCTTAACATGTCATGCAATTATAAACTAAAAGAAGTTGATTAAAAATAAACTTGAAATCTTGTAAAGGATACTTCTTGGAAATAATGTTTTAAAAATCCATTCATGCCGTATAAGTTAAAAAAAACATTCTTCCCGTACTTTTGTCGGAAAAGTCAAAAATCACCTCGTACGAAAAATGACAAAAGATTCCTTTTATATCTTTTACTAAAAACTCACCAAAGGGTAAAATTGGATTTAAAGAATTTTAGGTGGATGGAAACAATATTACATATTCAGGAAACATGGATGTGGATGATAAAATACACCCTAGTAAATACCAAAGTATAAATAATCTCGAATAAAAATGAGATTGTGATATTTTCCCTTACCTTAGATCCGATTTGCTTTGTAAGTATCCGAACCTCCTGTATAATGATTTAAATAATGTTATTGAATTATTCTAGAATCATACTTATTTTTATTATATCATATATCGTCATATTCTTAGCTTCTTATTAGTAATATTTCATTACTACTAGTTATTCTGGTGTTTATTACTTTTTGTTCTTATGCGCGTTTTGTCAAATAAATTATTATTATTATTTTTAGGTTATAGATACCTAATTTACAGAATGGTATTAGTGTAATATATATCATATTAATTCACTCAATTCATTTATATAACCATTATGCAATGAAGATCATGTATAACGAGTCGCATCACATCGTGGAGACGGTATTCCGTACGTACGCACGAGCGATGATATCATTCCCATGATCGTGGAATTGTAATGGAGTGTATATATACTATTTTAGAATCAATATAACTTTACAATAATCATATATAGTTATTATTTACACCATTATACCCATCCAAGTAAGGTGGTGGTGGAAAATAGATTACACCACGGCGTGGAGACGGTATTTCGTATGTACGCACGCGTGGTGATTTCGTTTTCCGTAGGATGGATAGATGGTGAAATAGGGTTGTTTCATAATTATAATAACATATAAGTATATGAGTGATACTTATGTTATTACATCATAATGAAACAACTAAATAAGAAGAAGTGGAAGAAGAAATAAACATGAAAGAATCGGTAACGGACATTACCTCTTCTTTGAAGCGCCTCTTTGAGACCTCCTCTTAGGGAACTAAAATTGGTCTTTGAAGAAGACCAGGACCTCTAGGATGTTTCTAGGGAAGTGGAGAGGATATATGTTCAGGGTTTGGCCGAGCTTGAAGGCTCAAAGTGGTGTGAGGAAGAGAGGGAGGAGGTTCCCTTTTATATGGGAGGAGAGGGGCACCTTTGGAATAACTAAAAATATTATTTTATTATAAAGTAAAATTTGGTTTTTAATAGCTCCAAATTGATATATTTTGAAGATAAGGTGGGGATGGGTCAAAATATTCTCATCCAATAGAATTTAGACAAGTTTAGGTATCAATTTTAACCTTATAATTTAGATTTAACTTTAAGTTAGATAATTTAACTTTTACCGTGTCTTTTTGTTTTCTTACACTATAAGGTTAATAAACTTACTATATCAAGCCAAACGAACCCCAAGTTGTTTATTATTAATATATATAACCTTATCTAAGTCATTTGGCCTAATATTAGATTTTTAGGAATAAAATAACAATTAATAATATAGTATTTGTTTTAAAAACTATTTTATGTCAATTTTGACACTATTTGGTAATTGATTTTTGTGAAAATCATAACAGAATTATTAGTTCGATAAAATTTAATTAAATCAATAATAACATGTCATATTAACATATAAAATTATTTAAATTCATAAAAAGTCTCAAATTACATTTATTTGGGTATTTATAACATCAATTATGTCAATATTTCATTAATAAGATAATTACTGCATCATCATTGTATCATAAATAAATTAAATTATTTTAAGTCTAAAAATTAAAAATAAAATACCATTATGTAGGAAATCTTTTTAAATTATAATGAATATTTATAGTCGAATTTATCTTATGTATAACCCTATAATAAAAATTCTTTAGTTATTAAACTTTGATTTTAACTATTTTAACCCTTCTATAAATAAATTGATAATAAATGTCCTAATCTAATCCAAGTGGTCCTAAATGGTCATATTTTATTGCTAAGGTTGTTTTTGGTCGAATTAAACTTATCCAATAGAATTAGGACATGTTTTAGGGTAATAATAAAATCATTTTTACCCTTAACTACCCTATTTACTTTTAACCGTGGTAAATAAAAGTAAAAAGTTACTATTCACCAAAAATTATTTTCATCTCATTGAACCACATTTTACTTAATGACATCAACCGTGTCTCTCAGATTTTTGAAATTACACTCACATAAGCGGTAAAATTAAGTTTTATGAGAAAAATTCAGTTTTTTAACTACCACTTAGTGGTTTCACTATTCATCAAAAAATGAAAGTTTCCAGAAAAATACAAAAAATTAGGCCTAAGATATATTTGATATTATGAATTCAAAAATGATGTTTATTTTACCAAATTCAAAACATATCAGTTACATTAAATAATTTAAAAATTAATTCCCATCGTCAAGACAAATAGCATGTTTTTAAGAGATAATAACTATCAAAAGATTGACACTTGTTTATGTCTGGTTTAAATGTGAAATTACATCCAATGAACAAAATTGTATTAAATTGTAAAAATATATTCTAAATATACTTTAAAACCACTCAAATTAATAATTTATCACTATTAATTATTTCGATTAAAAAAAGTTGTTTTAATTAAAATTTAATAATTCTCACTATTCATCAGAATATGAAAGTTATCCGAAAATTACCAAAATTTCACCCTAAGCTAATTTCGATATTCCGAATCCAAAAATGAAGTCCATTTTGAAAAAATAAAATTTAAAAAATTTCAAAAAGTGGTTATTACTATTCATAACGGCTAGTTTTAATAATATTTTAATAGCATATCGTTTTTTAGTGAAACTCGGTATTGCGTACGACACAAGCTATCAAGGAAGGCCACGATTGCGTGTAAAGCAAGCCAAGATAGTGTTGTGTGTAGTGAAAGATCCCTTTGATGTTTTATATAACATAAAAACAAAATATTTCTCATAAAAGTCTTGGGTGTTACATTCTACCCCCCTTAAAATGAATTTCGCCCTCTAAATTCGTCACTTTGTAACCAAAAGATGAGGATACCTCTCCCTCGTCATATCCTCAAGCTCCCATGTAGCTTCTTCTAAATGGTGGTTCCTCCATAAAACTTTCACCAAGCGAGTGGTCTTGTTCCGTAGGACTTTTTCACTACGATCTAGAATCTCTATCGGCTGTTATACATAAGAAAGATCTTGCTCTAGTGGTACAACTTCTGAGCTGAGTACATGTGAAGGATCAGGTATGTAATTTTTCAGGAGAGATACATGGAACACATCGTGAACTTGAGAGAGATTCGGTGGAAGCACCAATCGGTAAGCTACCTTTACAACACGATCCAGTATTTCGAAAGGACCGATATATCTAGGGCTCAACTTCCCCTTCTTTCCAAATCTCATGACCCACTTCTAGGGAGATATTCGTAAGAAAACTTTATCACCCACTTCAAACTCTAGGTCTTTTCTTCGGTTATCGGCATAACTTTTCTGTCGACTCTGAGATGCTCTTATGTGTTGTTGAATAGATCGGACCTTTTCTGCCATCTCATCAACATGATTAGGTCCTAATAGCTTTCTTTCCCCAACTTCATCCCAGCAAGTTGGAGTCCTGCATTTCTTTCCATAGAGAGCTTCATAATGAGCCATCTGAATACTGGAGTGAAAGCTATTATTATAAGAAAATTCCACCAAAGGTAGGTGTTGATCCCAACCACCTTTGAAATCCATAGAGCAAGCTCTCAGCATATCTTCTATAGTTTGAATTGTTCTCTTAGACTGACTGTCTGTCTGAGGATGATAAGCAATACTAAAACTCAACTCTGTATCCAGAGTATGCTGAAGACTTCGCCAGAATTTTGAGGTAAACCTCGGATCCCAATCAGATATAATAGAAAGTGGTACTCCATGAAATCTTACCACTTCCTTTATATATATCCTGGCAAGCTGATCTAGAGAGAAATCCTCTCTAATAGCAATGAAGTGTGCAGACTTTGTAAGACGATCAACTATGACCCAGATAACATTATTGACTTTGGATGTTTTAGAAAGTCCTATGAAAAAGTCCATAGTGATGTTTTCCCATTTCCATTCTGGTATGGGTAATGGTTGTAACATCCCCTTAGACTTCTGTCTCTCAGCTTTAACTTTCTAACAAACCAAGCATCGAGAGACATATTCAGCAACATCTCTTTTAATGCCATCCCACCAGAAGTACTCTTTCAGGTCCCTATACATCTTCGTGCTTCCAGGATGAATAGAGAATGAAGAACTATGAGCCTCATCCAACAACTCCTTCTTTAATTCTGGGATGGGAGGAACACAAACCCGATTCCTGAACTTTATTATCCCATCACAATCAAGGTTGAATTCAGTAATATTTCTCACCTTCTTTTGTAACTCTACATCTTCTTTCTATGCCTCTTTAATATTCACATGTATAGATGGTTGAACATTCATTTGAGAAAGATACAATTTTCCCCTTCCATTATAATTCCAAAATCCATCCTTTGTAAATCCATAAATATTAGATCTTTTGTGATCCTTATCATGGATAAACTGGCATGGTCTTGTCGAATTAATGCATCTGCCACCTTGTTTGCTTTCCCAGGGTGGTAATGGATTTAGCAGTCGTAATACTTAATCAGCTCCAACCATCTTCTTTGGCGCATATTCAGCTCCTTTTGTGTGAAAATATACTTTAAACTTTTATGATCAGTATAAATGTCACACCTTTCTCCATAAAGATAATGCCTCTAAATCTTTAATGAAAATATTACTGCAGCTAACTCTAAATCATGAGTTGGGTAATTTTTCTCATGGATTTTCAACTGTCGTGAGGTATAAGCTATCACCATATCATTTTTCATAAGAAAACACCCCATGACCTTCTTGGATGAATCACTGTAGATCACAAACCTTTCTCCACTACAAGGCAGTGTGAGCACAGGTGCACTGGATAACCTTCTTTTCAACTCCTTGAAATTCTCTTCACATTCCTCCGTCCAGACAAACTTAACTCCTTTCCAAGTCAACTTGGTGAGTGGATTAGATAATCGTGAAAAATCTTTCACAAAACATCGATAATATCCAGCCAAACCAAGAAAACTTCGGATCTCAGTTACTGTTGTTGGTCTCGACCATCTTTCGATAACCTCTGTTTTTGCTGGATCCACAGATATCCCCTATTTTGAGATTATGTGACCCAAAAATGAAACTCTTTGAAGCCAAAATTCACACTTGGTAAATTTGGCATAAAGCTTCTCCTTTCTCAAGGTCTTCAATATAATTATCAAGTGATATTCATGTTCTTCCTTGCTCTTTGAATAGACAAGAATATCGTCTATAAAGACTACCACAAATTGATCAAGATAGTCTCTAAAGACTCTATTCATCAGATCCATGAAGATAGCAGGGGAATTAGTAAGACCAAATGGCATCACTATAAATTCATAGTGTCTATATCTTGTACCGAAAGCCGTCTTTGGTATATCCTACCTTTTGACCCTTAATTGGTGATACCCTGAACGAAGATCAATCTTGGAAAAGTATTGAGCTCCGCGTAGTTGGTCAAATAAGTCATCAATGCGTGGGAGAGGATATTTGTTCTTGATAGTGATCTTGTTAAGTTCTCGATAATCAATGCAGAGTCTCATTGATCCATCTTTCTTCTTAACAAATAGAACAGGTGCTCCCCAAGGTGACACACTAGGGCGTATGAATCCCTTATCAAGATTCTCTTGGAGTTACTTCTTCAATTCCTGCAACTCAATTGGGGCCATTCTATAAGGTGTCTTTGAAATAGGAAAAGCACCTGGTAAGAGTTCTATTGAAAACTTAACTTCACGATTTGGTGGAAGACCCAACAATTCCTCCGGAAAGACATCATCAAACTCCCGTACTATGGGAATATTCTTAATTGTGAGTTTCTCACAAACCATTTGAGATAAATAACCTTTATTCAGTGGAATCAAGACCCATAATATCGAAGAAATTTCCACTAGAAGGTTATGTTCATCCTTACATCGATAGACGATCATAGATTGATCTGGAATATGAAATGTGACTTCCCTTATTTAGAAATTGATATGAGGTCCATATAAAGAAAGCCAATACATGCCAAGAATCACATCAAATTCCACTATAAGAAGGATCACAAGATTTGCAGGAAGCACTTTCCCACAAACTTCAATCGGAGAAGAATTATAAGCTTTTGATGCGACTATTGTGCCATTAGGGGTTGTCACAGCTAACTCAACATCTAATTGTTGAGGTAATATGGTGATACCCTTAGAAAATTCTTCAGAAATAAAAGATTGGGTGGATCCAGAATCAAATAAAACATTTTCTACTTTAGAGTGGATGGTAAGTGTACCTTTCACCACATCGTTATTGTACTCCACATCGCTGATAGAAATTGCATGTGACTTTCATTTGTCTTTAGCCTTAAGATTTTTTTGATGTCGATCATCATCAAAAACCCTTGGATTAGGGAATTTATTGTCATAATGCCCCATATCCTTGAACTTGAAACATTGAAGTGTAGTAGGTTCATTCTGTGTGTCCCTTCCTTTGTTTGCATCATTAGACATATTCTTCCCATCATTGCGGCATTCAAATTCCCGATGACCTTCCTTTCCACATTTGAAACATTTACTTGTCCCTTTAAGACAACTCCCTCCATGTTTCTTTCCCCACATTGAGCATAAGGGAAAGCTCATCTTCTTTTCAATGTGCTCTTTATATTTTCCTTTGAATTCCATTTTCCTATTCTTATCAAACCCATATGACTGATGGGTTACTCCAATCTCCATCTCAACTTTGAGATCACATAGAACGATTTCCTCATAGCTATTGAAGTCCCTTATGGCTAAGGCCCTTCTAAGACTTGGTTTTAATCCACTAAAGAATCAATTGATCTTACTCTCAAGTTGGATAATAATACCAGAAGCGTACCTTGAAAGTCTTGTAAAATTTGCTTCATAGGTACCAACAGATTCATCATCCTTTTGCTTCATTTCAAGAAATTATTTCTCCATCTTTGTTCGGAGAATACGAGGGAAGTAATTATTGAAAAATAAGTTCTTGAACTCATCCCATTCCATGGACTCAATTTCATCCCTTTGCCTCATATTCTTAATAAGATTCCACCATTGATCATCATCTCCTTCCAAACGATACACTTCTAGGATGACTTTATCATGTTCAGAACATTGAAGAACTGAAAATATCTTTTCAGTAGTACTAATCCATTTTTCAGCAACTAATGGATCAGTAGACCCACTAAAAGAAGGTGGACGCTGCCTCATGAAGGATTCAACAGAATTTTGCTCCTTCCTTTGCTTGTTTGGAAGTCCTGCATGATTCATAGCTTGAGAAAGTTGTGTGAGCATGGCTACAAGATTTTTCATTCCATCTCCCATAACGTTTGGTTGCTCAGGGGGACAATCATTTCATTTCCCATCACATTCCTCATTAACATGGTTCCTTCGGGTTCCAACCATTGACTAAAACCAAGAAGAATAGTATGAGCAATACTAATTATAATAGGAAAACCACATAATCAAGAATAAAATTTCACAATTAAGGTCTTATCCTAGGTTATTCATGGTCATTTCTAAAACACTAATATTGTGTTCTATGCTTAGAATTATCCTTAGGGTTCTTACTAAGTCTTTCACATCCTAGTTTCCAAAGGTTGACTATACCTTTCCTCTGATACCAACTATAATGACCCATACTTTACATACATTGTTATTACTTCAAAATTGAATCATACTTATTACAACATATAACAAAACCATGAAAGGACCGTATAGGTATAGTGTATTTAGAAACTGGGAAACATAAACAACTGGTTCATAAAGCGTCTACACTGTCTCACATTTATTTCATCATATCTATAGTCCCTTTTGGAATATCTTACTTAATAACCTTCTTCCTGACCTGGGGAAAGAAAAAATACGAAAGGGTGAGCTCAAATGCTCAGTAAGGGTAAACAAAAGAAATATCAATCACATCATATTCATAAGAACATAAAATTTTGGAAATCTTAACCTGCAAAAGAGAGCATAATTTCATAACATGGGATAAATCATAGTAGTGAAATGAAATCCCAATAATCATAATTTAAAACATGAAACTTTGTGGAATACACACATAATCATAGAGGATAATTTCTTATTAGTCAAGAATCATTTCCAAGACTATCTTAGTGGACAAAGTCCATTTATGAACCGAGTTCACTCCTCATTTCAGTCCTGTTTCACTGAACCAGTTTAACTTGCCGTTCCATCCATGTCTATCTCATGAGATATAAAATCTTTACCCAATGAATTGGAGGGAGATATAGGTCCCACCCATCTCATAATGATACCATTCTTATGTGTGCCACAAAATCATAAACCATACATTATAGCATAACCCATGTAATAAAAATGGGAATCTTAAACATCATGACAACATAAAACAATTCATATAAGATAAAGGAATTCATAAAAATATTTCCATCACAACATAATCATATCAATGTAATAATAGGGATATAAACAGAACCCTATATTATATTAGATGGAAAATAATTTTGATAAAACACTTGAACTCCATTCTTGAGGAAAATATCCTTTCTACTTCAAAAACACTTTTCCTTTCTTAACATGTAATGCAATTCTAAACTAAAAGAAGTTGATTAAAAATAAACTTGAAATCTTGTAATGGATTCTTCTTGGAAATAATGTTTTAAAAATCCATTCATGCCGTATAAGTTAAAAAAAACATTCTTCCCATACTTTTGTCGGAGAAGTCAAAAAGTACCTCGTATGAAAAACGACAAAAGATTCCTTTTATATCTTTTAATAAAAACTCACCGAAGGTTAAATTGGATTTAAAAAATTGTATTTGGATGGAAACAATATTACATATTGAGGAAACATGGATGTGGATGATAAAATACATCCCAATAAATACCAAAGTATAAACAATCTCGGATAAAAATGAGATTGTGATATTTTCCCTTACCTTTGGTCCGATTTGCTTCGTAAGTGTCCGAACCTACTGTATAATGATTTAAATAATGTTATTGACTTATTCCAGAATCATACTTATTTTTATGATATCATATATCATCATATTCTTAGCTTCTTATTAGTAATATTTCATTACTACTTGTTATTCTGGTGTTTATTACTTTTTGTTCTTATGAGCGTTTTGTTGAATAAATTCTTATTTTTCTTTTTAGGTTATAGATACATCATTTACAGAATGGTATTAGTGTAATATATATCATATTAATTCACTCAATTAATTTATATAATCATTATGCAATGAAGATCATGTATAACGAGTCGCATCACACCGTGGAGACGGTATTCCGTACGTACGCACGAGCGATGATATCGTTCCCATGATCGTGGAATTGTAAAGGAGTGTATATATACTATTTCAGAATCAATATAACTTTAAAATAATCATATATAGTTATTATTTACACCATTATACCCATCCAAGTAAGGTGGTGCTGGAAAATAGATTACACCACAACGTGGAGACGGTATTCCGTACGTACGCACTTGTGGTGATTTTGTTTTCTGTAGGATGGATAGACGGTGAAATAGGGTTGTTTCATACTTATAATAACATATCATTATATTAGTGATACTTATTTTATTACTTCATAATGAAACAACTAAATAAGAAGAAGTGGAAGAAGAAATAAAGATGAAAGAATCGGTAACGGACATTACCTCTTCTTTGAAGCGCCTCTTTGAGACCTCCTCTTAGGGAACTAAAATTGGTCTTTGAAGAAGACCAGGACCTCTAGGATGTTTATAGGTAATTGGAGAGGAGATATTGGTAGGGTTTGGACGATATTGAAGGCTCAAAGTGGTGTGAGGAAGAGAGGGAGGAGGTGCCCTTTTATAAGGGAGGAGAGGGGCACCTTTGGAATAACTAAAAATATTATTTTATTATAAAGTCAAATTCGGTTTTTAATAGCTCCAAATTGATATATTTAGAAGATAAGGTGGGTATGGGTCGAAATACTCTCATACAATAGAATTTAGACAAGTTTAGGTATCAATTTTAACCTTATCATTTAGATTTAATTTTAAGTTAGATAATTTAACTTTTACCGTGTCTTTTTGTTTTCTTACACTATAAGGTTAATAAACTTACTATATCAAGCCAAAAAAACCCCAAGTTGTTTATTATTAATATATATAACCTTATCTAAGTCATTTTGCCAAAACTTAGATTTTTAGGAATAAAATAACAATTAATAATATAGTATTTATTTTAAAAACTATTTTATGTCAATTTTGACACTATTTGGTAATTGATTTTTGTAAAAATCATAAAAGAATGATTAGTTCGATAAAATTTAATTAAATCAATAATAACATGTCATATTAACACATAAAATTATTGTAATTGATAAAAAGTCTCAAATTAAATTTATTTGGGTATTTATAACATCAATTATGTCAATATTTCATTAATAAGATAATTATTGCATCATCATTGTATCATAAATAAATTAAATTATTTTAAGTCTAAAAATTACAAATAAAATACCATTATATAGGAAATCTTTTTAAATTCTAATGAATATTTATATTCGAATTTATCTTATGTATAACCCTATAATAAAAATGCTTTAGTTATTAAACTTTGATTTTAACTAATTTAACCCTTCTTTAAATAAATTGATAATAAATGTCCTAATCTAATCCAAGTGGGCCTAAATGGTCATATTTTATTCCTAAGGTTGTTTTTGGCTGAATTAAACTTATCCAATAGAATTAGGACATGTGTTAGGGTAATAATAATATCATTTTTACCCTTAACTACCCTATTTACTTTTAACCGTGGTAAATAAAAGTAAAAAGTTACTATTCACCAAAAATTATTTTCATCTCATTGAACCACATTTTACTTACTGAAATCAACCGAATCTCTCAGATTTTTGAAATTCCACTCACAAAAGCGCTAAAATTAAGTTTTATGAAAAAAATTCAGTTTTTTAACTACCACTTAGTGGTTTCACTATTCATCAAAAAATGAAAGTTTCCAGAAAAATACAAAAAATTAGGCCTAAGCTATATTTGATATTATGAATTCAAAAATGATGTTTATTTTACCAAATTCAAAACATATCAGTTACATTAAATAATTTAAAAATTAATTCCCGTCGTCAAGACAAATAGCGTGTTTTTAAGAGATAATAACTATCAAAAGATTGACACTTGTTTATGTCTGGTTTAAATGTGAAATTACATCCAATGAACAAAATTGTATTAAATTGTAAAAATATATTCTAAATATAATTTAAAACCACTAAAATTTATAATTTCTCACTATTAATTATTTCGATTAAAAAAATTTGTTTTTAATTAAAATTTAATAATTCTCACTATTCATCAGAATATGAAAGTTATCTGAAAAGTACCAAAATTTCACCCTAAGCTAATTTCGATATTCTGAATCCAAAAATGAATTCCATTTTGAAAAAATAAAATTTACAAAATTTCAAAAAGTGGTTATTACTATTCATAATGGCTAGTTTTAATAATATTTTAATAGCATATTGTTTTTTAGTGAAACTCGGTATTGTGTACGACGCAAGTTATCGAGGAAGGCTGTAGTTGCGTGTAAAGTAAGCCAAGCTAGTGTTGTGTGTAGTGAAAGACCCCTTTGATGATTTATATAACATAAACACAAAATATTTCTCATAAAAGTCTCGGGTGTTAAAATTGTGAAGAAATATATCATCATGTTCATGCATATTAAAAATTATCTCATGAGATACATCACATTAACCAATGCATTAGAGTGCTATATAATTTCAGGTGAACCCATCACATCATAACATTTACACAATCATGCATGCCACATAAAACACATAACAATAATAGTCATAAAATAAACCATGGAAAGGAATGAGTTTTATACGAATTTCATAAATCATATATTCATGAATAATATTTGGGGTTCTGAAATGAAAAAGGAAAAAATATACTTGGTATAAGAATCATTAAACTTGAGTGAATAAAAAATAATCTCAAGGGAGTTGATAAGTGTTTTAGAAAGAAGAGTTTTTTTATAAAATCTTTAAATTTGTCATAAAACCAAGTTGGAAACATGTACATAATAAAAAATAAAATTGAATAATAATAAAATTTTATTTAATGAAAATTAAATGAATATCCATACTGAAATTGTTGAGAAAGAGGGAAAACCCAAGGAAATGGAGTTGGGTTTGAGAATCCCCTTACCATATATCTGAATGATTTATTCACTTTAATATCTAGGATAATAAAATCAAATTCATAAATCCAAAACCTATTATACATGTATTTTATTTATTATAATTTTATTAAGTTCACTTATGGCCATTATTATGTGTTATAGAGTTTTATTCCATCATTCCGAGAGTGTTCATTTTCTTGGTTTTCATGTTCGGTTTTCTTGTATACATGTATGCAAGATCATGTAAAATGAGTATAATTCCAAAAATTGAAATTATATATTATTATTTAACTTCTAGAAGATTAAATGATCTTATAAATCATTTGGTTATATGGTATGAGGACAAATAATTAGATAAATAGTTAATGATAATCATTTAGATTAATTTTGGCGGTTTTTGGTCACAACAAAATCGTTTTGTTTTATTATTTAATATTATGTATATATGTCAGTTCCAGAACATAAAAAAGGTTATAATATAAATTTTACAATATTTTTTAACCATTATAATGGTTTTATAAACATCATTGAAGGTATTAAAGGAAAATGAAAACTTATTGTCCTCGAAGACGATGAATCAACACCTTATAGACGATGTTTTCATTTTCTAGAATAAAAGGGAGAGGAGAAGAAGTTTGGTGATGAATTATTCCATTAGAATAATAAAATTATAGTATATATAATATAATGGATTTGTCAATCAACTTAGATGAAGGGAGGTGGGGAGATAATAATAAAATAAAAGAAATTGAAAAGAAATTAAAAGAAAAGAAATTAAAAGAAAAGAAAGAGGATTTTACCTCTTGAATTCTTATCCTTGAGAACCTCCTTAGGGAGATTGGTTTTGGTATTTTGTTGACACCAAAGGCTACTATAAGTGGTGATGAGACTTGGGAGTATTATTGGGTAGAAATTAGTGAATATTCAAGGCTTAGAAGGTGTGAGGAGAAGAGGCGGTGAGGGGTGGTATTTATAGTGTAGGAGGGTGATGATTTTTGATTATTATATTCATTAGTTTATTATTTTGGGTCAAGAATATGAATAGATTAAATATTATCACTAAATAAATTAAAATAATTAATTAGAGTTTGATATTATGAGACTACATCAACCATAAATCATCTATGACTCAATAATTCATGTATTTGTTAAATACTATAAATTACCATATTTCACTATTCCCCAAAAATTCAATTATTTTAATAAAATCCAAAAAAATCACCCTAATTTTTTTTCAACATTTATAATTCAAAAAATTAACTCCATTTTATGAAAATAATTTTAAAATTAAGTGAAATTTTATTTTTAATTACAATTATTATTTATTTGAAAAATATCGATTTTAAAATTATAACCGATTTTATGACACTTTAAAAAATAAATAAAGGTCTCATAAAATTATCTTATAATCATAAGATAAAAAATAGTAATTTATGAATAAATTTTATTAAATTAAAATTTCTTTTAAATCATTATATTAATTCTAAAATTTTAATAAACATTTTTGTTTTATAAAAATAGCAACACTTAATTAATAATTTTTAAAACATTTATTTACTTACACTATGATATAATTATATTATATTTTCATTTATAAGATGCTTAAATTTTATTTATAATTTAATTGGTGGGGTTACTATTCTATTAGACGAATTACTATTCCTAATGGTCATGTTACTATTCCAAAGTTGAAGTTACTATTCTATTGGTATAGGTTTCTTAACTTATAAAAATACCTCTTATTCCATTCATTCTTAATTTATAAAGTTTTTATTGTGTTATCTATGTAATTTTATGTGATTTATACTATATAGAATAATTATAAGAAGATATTTTCCATTTATAAAATTCAAGGTTGTTACATTTTTCCCCCCTTATAAAATTTCACCCTTAAAATTTCATTTTACATACTATGGTGAAAAAAAGTGAGGGAAATTATCCTTTATCACTTCCTCCAGTTACCATGTTTCCTCTTTATACTTATGGTTCTGCTGTAGTAATTTTACCAGGTGAGTAGTCATATTGCATAAAAATTTATCCCTATAGTCCAAGATCTTCACTGGATGCTCCTCATATGAGAGATCATTTTCCAAATATACCACCTCTATATTCAGTACCTATGAGATATCTGGTATATACTTCCTCAAGAGGAATACATGGAATAACTCGTTTACTTTAGAAATGGTAGGTGAAATTGCTAGTCGATAGGCCACAAATCCGACATGATTAAGAGTCTCGAAGGGGCCGATGTGCCTGGGAATCAAATTTCCTTTCTTTAAAAATATCATGATCCTCTTACATGGAGATATGCACAGGAATACTATATATTTAACCTCAAACTCTAGGCCCCATTGATGTTTTTATGCCTAGATCTTCTATTAATTTTGGACTGCCTTGATGTGCTACTGAATAGTTTTCACCTTTTATATCATTTCTTCGACCATTTCAGGTCCTATAATATTACATTCACTGACCTCATCTCATCATATTAGTGTTCTATAATTTTTCTCATATAGGGCTTCATATGGAGCCATTCAGATCCTCATGTGGAAACTATTTTTGTAAAAGAATTTAGGCAATGACATATGTTGGTTCCATACTCCTTTGAAGTATATAGAACATGCTATCAATATGACTTCTAGTGCTTGAATAGTCCAATCTAATTGGACATCAGTATGAGGATGATAAGTTGTTCTGAAGTTTAATTCAGTGTTTAGAGAATGCTAGGGACTGTTTTAGAAATTCGAGGTGAATCTTGGATCTTAACCAGATAAAATCGATAGTGTTACTCCATATAACCTTACCACTTCTCTGATATATATATGTGGAATTTCATCTAGTGATATGTTCTATTGAATTAAGATAAAGTGAGTTGTCTTTGTGAGATTATCCACAACAACCCATAGAGAATTGTTTCAATTGGATGTATTTGGATGTACAGTGAAAAATTAAATGATGATGTTTTATCATTTCCATGTTGGTATGTGTAATGGTTGAATCATCCCATTATAATTTCTTCTTTCATCCTTCAATTTATGACATACCATGCACTTTGATTTATATTCAATGATATCAATTTCCATATTGTCCCACCAATAGTTCTGTCAGATATCTTGATACATATTTTTTCTCCCTGGGTTAATAGAGTAGGTTGAGCTATGTGAATCACTCAGAATCACTTTCTTTATATATGGATTGGATGGTACACATAGTTGTGACCCTAATCTTACAACTCCTTCCTCATAAAATTTGAACTCTAAGGATTTCCCCTTTCTCATGGCTTCTACCTTCTTCTAAATTTTCACATCATTTCTTTGAGCATCCTTTATTTTCTCCATGAGGGATGGTTGATCAATCATTTGAAAAATTATTGATCATGTCCCTTCCTTAATGATTAAAAATTCCATCCATTGAAAATATAAGAAGATTTGATCCTTCTCAATTCTCATCACTGATAATTTTTCATGATCCTTTCTACTTAGAGCATCTGTTACTTTATTTTCTTTACCAGGATGGTAGTGGATTGAGTAGTCATAATCCTTGATGAAATATAACCATCTTATCTGGTTCATATTAATCTCCTTCTATGTGAATATATATTTTAGGCTCTTATTATCAGTATATATTTCACACTTATCCCCTTAGAGATAATGCCACCAGATTTTCAATGTGAATATCATAGCTGCCAACTCCAGATCATGTGTGGGATAGTTTTTCTGATGAATTTTCAACTAAATTGAGGTTTAGGATATCAATTTATCAATTTTCATTAGTAAAAAACCTAATAACCTCTTTTAATAATAATTTTATACCATAAATAGTTCCCCACTTATTGTAAGTGTGAGTACTGACATAACGATAAACCTATTTTTTAACTCTTTGAAGTAGTCTTCACATTCACTGGTCTAGAAAAACTTTTCCCCCATTCAATTAATCTTGGTTAGTTGGTTTAAAAATCATTAGAAGTTCTTAAAAAATCTCTAGTAATACCTAGATAGACCAAGGACACTACGAATCTTCACTACAGATGTTGTCCTAGGACACTCTTCGATTACCTTTGTTATAGAAGGGTCCACAAATATTCCTTTACTGGTGATAACATTCCCTAAGAATGATACTTCCTCTATACATTACTCACATTTACTATAATTTTCATAAATTTTCTCCCCTCAAAAAGACTTAAGAATAGTATTATAATGCTCCTCGTGTTCCATATTTCTCTTAGAGTATATTAGAATACCATCAATAAAGACTAGAACAAATTTATCAAGGTAATATCTAAAGACTCTATTAATTAAGTCCATGAATATTACTGTAGAGTTAGTGAGTCTTAATGGCATCACTATGAACTTATAGTGCCCATACCTCATTCAAATGGAAATATTGGGAATATATTCTTTCCTCACATTTAATTGGTGATATCCCAAGAAAAGGTTATCCTTATAGAAATACTTGGCCCCATGTAGCTGATCGAACAAGTAATCTATCCATGGAAGGGGATACTTTTTCCTTATCATGATTTTTTTGATATCATAAAAATCAATATAGAGGCGCATAAATCCATCCTTCTTCTTGATTAATAGGAATGGTGAATCCCATGGTGAAGCACTCGAGCATATAAAAACTTGTATAGATTCCCTTGTAACTGCTCCTTCAGTTATTCCAACTCAATAGTGTCCATTCTATAAGGATTTTTTTAATAGGTTTAGATCCAAGAATAAGTTCAATTGATAACTCAACCTATCATTCTGGAGGAAGTCTAAACAATTATTCAGGGAACTCATCTGTGTATTCCCTCACAATAGGTATGTCTTCGATCACTATTCTATCCTTTATCTCGATCATTTGAGACAAGTATACTTACTCAAAAAGAAACAATATCCACAATTGAGATGATGAATCTGAAGGAGATTTATCCCCATCATTAAAATTGTATAGAATTGGAGGATTCCTTGGGATGTGAAGAGTGATATACCTTTTACAAAAGTTGATATTGGATTTGTATAAATACAACCAATCCATGACCAATATAGAATCAAACTCCACCAAAGGAAGTAAGATGAGATTTTCTAGGAGGTTCAATCCACAAACATTAATCAGGGAGGAGTTATATACTCTAGATGCAATAATTTCTCCATTTTATGTTCTCATAGATAACTCAACCTCCATATTTTAAGATGTTTTTTGAATTTTTCTACTAAACTTACAAGATATGAAAGAATTAGTAGAACCAAAATCAAATAGTAACTTTTCTATTCTTGAATGAATAATTAGTGTACTACGTCACACCCAATTTTTCATGTCTTTGTTTTGATCTAGTTCATTTGAAATATAGATAATTTTCTTGGGTCTTTTGTGAGATTAATGTTGATTTTTAAGTCTCATCTATGTATAATCACCATAATTTTGGTTTCCCGTTGCTTGTTTAGGAGTTTATGGAGAAAGGGTGGTTACTTCATGATTTGGGCCAATACTGAGCCCATTTCCAGTTTTAAAAACCAAATGTTTTTCTTTTATAACTACTTTTTTTCCAACCTTTTTCACCTATTACACTTCCCACATAGCCTCAACTAATATATTCAAACTACCATATCCTTTTTGACCCCTTAATAATTCATAATCATGGTGAATTGAGGTTACTTATTTAGGCATTGGGCCAGCCCATGGGCCCATTTTCAGTTTTAAAAAAATAATTTGTTTATTTTATATCTAATTCAATATTTTATATTTTTTGGTGATTACACCTCCCACCAAAATACAATATCCCTAATATCACCCCAAATATGTATTTTACCTCTTTGGAGATCATAATAGTCTCGGAGTGGGGAAATATTATCAATGTATCTCAAATCATCCAGAATTGACAAGGTAAATTGTATCATTCATAAATCAATCAATTCATACTATTTTGGACACCAATATTCTTTCCTTGGTTCTTCCAGACATTAGGAGTCTCTCCAAAAAGTTTAAATCCATTCCATTTTATATAAAGGTTCATATATAGTGGAATACAAAGAGTTTTCAAGTTGAAAAGGTGAGATTACTTCTCCTTTATCCTCCATCTTCTTCCTCCTTTCATTATTTCTTGGTTTCATAATATCCCATAGTCCATTTCGAATTAGGGTTTTGTTATTCCAGGATTTTTATGGGGTTTTTATTCATTTGGGTCTGGTCATCATAGGTTTAGGGTTTGTAAACTCTCGGATGGTGATTTCGTGTGTGCGTTTCCATTTCGCCAAGGATTTGAGGTAGGATGTCCCTTGCACAAGCCTTTATCATTTAAGTTTCATAACTATCATACTGTTATAACTTTATTTATATGATATGTTCTACTGTGAAACCTTTGATTTAAAGGTTTTGTGTGCAAATTATGTTTTATGACTTATTTTGTTAAAAATTTAGTTGTTTTGGTATAAATGTGAACTCCTCTTGTTTGATAAATTATTCCATGAGATTCCACACTTGGTTTATGGTATTTTGAATATGTTTAAGTATCTTTAATAAATTTATTGCATGAAAATGGTATTTTATCCCTTTTTAAGTGCTTAACATAAGTTTTTTTGTTAAAGAGTGCATGCCATGTGTTGGGTAAATTGTCCGGTTGGATTTTATGTGTCTAATGTAATTTAAAATGATTTTTTTGGATTTATAAATACATTTTAAGCATTTAAAAAATTATTTTGGGATCCTTTTATGTCTTTCTAATTTTTATTTGGTTTTAAAAATAAATGGGTTTTGGTTTATAACATGTTTTGGCCTGAGTTTCCAGAAAATGGCATGTTTCACATTCTTATGAAAATGGTTGTGTTTTGAATATGTAAACTGAGTGTTTTATGGGATTTATGAATGTGGTTTGATTCTGTATATGGTGTGTGTACACCTATTTAAATTTTTTTGGAATGCATAACTTTTTCAAATGTTAGTTTTGGGAAAATGTTTAAAGGTATGTTTGGACTTTCCTAAAAATGAAGAATGAGTGTTTTACTTGTATATACCATGTTGTGTCAATTGATATTGTTTTATCATCCCTGAAATTATTTTCTTAAATTTTTTTAGGGCTGAAAAATATGGTTGGGTATGGTCTTGTTGTGTGTTTATAATTCAAATAGTGTTTTTGAATGAGTTTTATGTTCAAAGCCTCAATACACTCCTTGAAATTGTTTTACAAAAATTTGCAGTGGTTTATTGATTCATGAAAGAAATGTGAAGAAAGTTTATGGTATTTTTATGTTTTTATGGTTTGGGAATGGAATTTTTATGTAAAATGTGTATTTGATATTATGTGTAACTTTATTGAGCACTAAAGGGAATTCCGGGTATCTAAGTGGGCAGACGTGTACAAGTATGCTAGTGATTTTGTGGGGTTTGACCCCTGTTTCACGTAGCAAGTTTGAAGATGACAAAAATAACTAAAATATGATGATGATGATGTTGGGGGACCACTAGGTTATGAGTATTCTCCCTACTAGTGGCTCATGTGCACGAGAACAAATATTTATTATGGTTACTTTCACTGAGATATGAGGTACCTGAGGTTCATAACAAACTAGTTCCTAGGGGTGTTCCTGTGAGTTGTGATCATTGGCTATTTTGTACTCACCATCGACATATGGTGTGTTTGGTTGGTAAATTAAGTAGTTTTTATTATTTATTTAAAAGTGTAAAATCTTTAAATCATCCCTCATTAAAACAATTTTCATTTTGAAGTTGCACCTCTTTGAAAAATTGTTACTTGCATTTTTGTTTATAAAACATGAATGTTTTTGTCTGATAACTATTATAGCATGGAACCTCATTTGAAAAACATACTTTAATATCTTGTATTTAAAACATGAAATTGATGTTTCTTTTATTTTAAAGGAAGTGCATTGGGAATAGAATATCGGGTTAACCTACTGAGTTTTAATAATCACGCCTATAGTCTTATTATTTTTTTAGCCCTTGTGTAGGTTTCTGCTTGAGTTCGATCATCTTGGGAGACGTTTGATCATTATGTTGAAGAGTGACCAGCGGTGTCACATGGAGTTATTTGTTTATCGGTTTTGGTCAGTTGATTTTTTGGTTTTTTTCTACTTTTAGTTTCTTGTACAAATAATGTTTAGTTCAATTTTTATATAAATGCATTTCAGGCTGTCCATTTATTTCCGATGTTTGTTTGATTGTTTATATATGGGATAAATAGTTCCGTTGTGTACTCTATTGAATCCCTTGGTGCTTGTCACCATCCCAGGAGGATTGGGAACACCTCTTGGGACTAGTCACGGGATGACATAGGTGACCGATTCAGGGTCGACTCGGGCTGGTTCGTGAAAAAATGGTATTAGAGGAGGTCAGATATTAGCAGAACATTCTTTTTAGAGCGCCCTTGTTATTTGGGGATGTCAAGGTAGATGGAGTAGTATTTTTGGGACTTGAGGGGTAAGTGCAGGAAGAGAGTCGTGAACTCTTTCTCGTTCTGATCCTCGAGTTTCCATGGGAAGTATGGTTTTATTAGTGTCCTTTGTTCTTGCTGATTTTTTGGTGTTGGGATATGACAAGGGGAGTCTGACTAATGGAATTTGTGAGATCTTAGGGCCTGTCAAGCCATGTAGAGCCAGGGAATGGTCCTAATAAGTCTCTCTGTGTTGGTGTTGTGTTTGACGTATGGCCTCCAACCACATGGTCAAATCACCCACCGACACTAGTTCCCTTTTGAGGATTTCTTGGACCTTTCATGAATTCTGAATTTTTGTATTGAAAATCCTTGTGTGAGAATTATGGAAATGGGTTTTAAAGTAAGGATTGGATTTGGAAAAGTAGAAAAGGGGTTTTAAAAAATTAAATATAATAATGGTTTTGGTAAGGTTGTGTTTTTTTAAACAAATTTTGGGGAGGAAGTGGAAATGATTTAATGGGATTGGATTTTACCTAATCTAAGATTGTGGTTTGTTGATATAAAATGTTTTGAAAGTGTGAATCATTTTAAAGTAATTCTGAAACTTTGTTTTAAATGGGTTTTTTTTGCTGTTGAAAAGTGTTTGAATATGATGAATAGGTTTTGGAAATTTGGTTTTGGGCGGCTGGTGTTTTTATAGAAAGTGGTTTTGGATTTTTTGGCTGTCGGATTATGAAAAGAGGCCTTGCTCATTTTTTTAAAAAATGGGAAAGGGATATTTGGAATATAATGGTTGTTTTTGTAAGTTCTATTAAATGAAATGGATTGTTTTTTTAATCAAATGGTTCTTGATGAAGTTCAGTTTGTTTTGTGGAATATTAAAAGCATTTTTGACTTGGTGGTTGATGTTCCTTTTGACGGTACATGATATTTGGAATGATGTTGTTTTGTTTCAGCCTTTGGTGTTTTCATGGGTTCTCACATGCATGGTTTTATTGATATCTAGAAGGATGACCTATATGGCATGGTTGTTGAGTTCCTGGGGTGGCAATTAAATGTTCATGTGAGTGATACTTGATGAAATACCATTGGTGAATGTGAAAATCCACCAAGTTAGTTTTTCTTCAAAAGTGTTTTTAGCTAAAAAATTACGGTGTTTGTTTTGAACCAATAGTTATGTGGATGGTTTATCCTATGTCTTAGTAGGGTTTTCTATTCAGTATTCTCCCTTATGATCTTGAATTCATACTCTTGTTTCATCTTAAGATGAGATCTTGTTAGTGGCTTGGGTTTGGAGTAATGTTCAGTGGGTTTCTAAAGATGAGTTGGATGTTGTGATGTGGCCACAAATAGTTATATGTTTGCAAGATTTCCAATTGAGAAACATAAGGATTATTTCTCATGTTTCACAAGCTAGATCCACCTCCTAAAATAATTTCTCATCCCATCAGTTTAAATAGAGAGATGTTTGGGATTGATTTAAAGTGCCTTCCCTTTATGGTGATTCTCTCGGTTGTAGTAGTTATGCTCGGTGATGTTTAGTGGGTGTTTTTTGTGCCTTGTTCATTCTGCTCCCCGTTCGGAGTGAGAGAAAATATTGTTGTGTATCTCTATGTTCTTGTTTGGGTAAAAATGTGTTGTTGAGGAAGAGAGTTCCATGGTGTCTCTTGATCTGTTGTTTCTTACTGGGAGTGATATGTGGTACTGTGTGGAACTAAGGGATGGAGTACATGTTTGGGATTATCAAAGCCTGGCTATGAGGCAAGAGATGCTTTATCCATCAGAGCTCTATCCATAGGTTTTAGATTGAAGCTAGCGCGTAGTTAGGAGTCCTAGGATTGTGGGTAGTATTTCTAAGATCATACCTATACCGCTTCATTGATGTAGTTCCATTGTTTAGTTTGTGGTTTCAATGTCCCAATTATTGGGTCCCCTTCCCTCCCCTCCCTAATTGTTGGGGGTTTGGATCCACACAGAGAGTGTTGTCCCAATTCTTGCCGCCACTATTCGTTAGTGGGTGGATTAAATTCTCATTTTGCGTTCCTCTCAACTTGGGTTTATAAGTTGTTGTGGGAGAGTTTTGGTGGTCCTGTGTTGGTTATTCCCAATTATAGTTCATTTTGATTTCTTTTTTTTTTCATTTCTAGTTGGTATCTAATGGGGGGGGGAGACCCCCTATGGGTCTCAAAGTTGTTTCCTTTAGGATTTGCCGGATGGTAGTTGTGATTTAATGTTGGGGATCCCATTCCGGTCTCCACCCCAAGTCATTGTATTTTGTGAGTTAACTATGGTTTGGGGTGATCTTTGGGTTCATTGGAAGAAGGGTCAATAATCTAGTTCTTGGCTTGGTTGTGGAGGTGGTGGCTTGATCTTTCTGTTGATTCTCTGGAAGTGGTTGTGAGTTGGTGTTTTTTTTGGGCAAGAGTATTAAGTTATATTATTGGTGAATGATATTTACTTAGATTTAGAGTATGTATTATGTTTATAATGAATCCTTAGGTGTTGTTCTATCAGTTGAAAAAAGTTATGGCTTTCCGAGGGCATAAATCTTTAATGGGGGGAGAATTGTCACACCCGGTTTTTCATGTCTTTGTTTTGATCCGGTTCATTTGAAATCCTGATACTTTTCTTGGATCTTTTGTGAGATTAATGTTGATTTTTAAGTTTTATCTATGTATAATCACCCTAATTTTGTTTCCCTGTTGCTTGTTTAGGAGTTTTTGGAGAAAGGGTGGTTACTTCATGATTTGGGCCAACCGTGAGCCCATTTCCAGATTTAAAATCCAAATTTGTTTCTTTTATAACTCCTTTTTTTTCAACCTTTTCACCGATTACACTTCTCACATGGATTCAACTGATATATTCAAACTACCATATCCTTTTTGACCCCTTAAGAATTCATAATCACAGTGAATTGGGGTTACTTATTTAGGCATTAGGCCAGCCCATGGGCCCATTTCCAATTTTAAAAAAATAATTCATTTATTTTATATCTAATTTAATATTTCATATTTTTCAGTGATTATACCTCCCACACGAATCCAATATCCCTAATATCACCCCCAATATCGATTTTCCCTATTTGGAGCTCAGAATAGTCACAGAGTGGGGAAACATTCTCAATGTCTCTCAAATCGTCCAGAATTGACAAGGTAAATTGTATCATTCATAAATCAATCAATTAGTACACTTTTGGCCACCAATATTATTTCTCGGGTTCTTACAGACATTAAGAGTCTCTCCAAGAAGTTTCAAGAAATTTCATTTTATCTAATGGTGCAGATCTAGTGGAATACAAAGAGTTTTCAAGTTGAAAAGGTGAGATTCTTTATCCTTTATCCTCCATCTACTTCCTCCTTTCATTATTTCTTGGTTTTATAATCTCCCCTAGTCCTATTAGAATTAGGGTTCTGTTATTCCAGGATTTTTGATTTGGTTTTTATTCATTTGGGTCTGGTTGTCATAGGTTTAGGGTTTTTAAACCCTAGATGGTGATTTCGTGTGTGCGTTTCCATTTCGCCAAGGATTTGAGGTTGGATGTCCCTTGAAAAATCCCTTATCATTTAAGTTTCATCATTATAATACTGTTATAACTTTATTTATATGATATGTTCTGTTGTGAAACCTTGTTTTTAAATTTTTTGTGTGAAAATTATGTTTTATGACTTATTTTGTTAAAAATATAGTTGTTTTGGTATAAATGTGCCCTCCTCTTGTTTGATAAATTATTCCATGATATTCCACACTTGGTTTATGGTATTTTGAATATGTTTTAGTAGCTTTAATAAATTTATGGCATGAAAATGGTATTTTATCCCTTTTTAAGTGCTTAACATAAGCTGTTTTGTTAAAGAGTGCATGCCACGTGTTTGGTAAATTGCCCGATTGGATTTTATGTGTATAGTGCACTTTAAAATGTTTTTTTTGGATTTATAAATACATTGACAACATGTAAAAAATTATTTTGGGATCCTTTTATGGCTTTCCAAATTTTATTTGGTTTTACAAATAAATGGGTTTTGTTTTACAACATGTTTTGGCACGAGTTGCCGGAAAATGTCCTGTTTCACATTCTTATGAAAATGGTTGTGTTTTGAATATGTAACCTGAGTGTTTTATGGGATTTATGAATGTGGTTTGATGATGTATATGGTGTGTATGAACCTCTTTAAAAAAAATTCTAATGCATAACTTTTTCAAATGTTAGTTTTGGGAAAATGTTTAAAGGCCTGTTTGACCTTTCCTAAAAATGAAGAATGAGTGTTTTACTTGTATATACCATGTTGTGTCAATTGGGATTGTTTTATCATCCATGAAATGATTTTCTTAAATGTTTTTAGGGCTTCCAAATATGGTTGTTTATGTTCTTATTGTGTGTTTATAATTCAAATAGTGTTTTTGAATGAGTTTTATGTGCAAAGCCTCAATACACTCCTTGAAATTGTTTTACGAAAATTTGTAGTGGTTTGTTGATTAATGAAAAAAATGTGAAGAATGTTTATGGGATGTTTGAGTTTTTATGGTTTGGGAATGGAATTTGGATGTAAAATGTGTATTTTATAATATTTTTAACTTTATTGAGCACTAAAGGGAATCCCGGGAATCTAGGTGGGAGGACGTGTACTAATATGCTAGTGATTTTGTGGGGTTTGGCCCCTGTTTCACGTAGCAAGTTTGACAATGAAAACACTAAATAAACTATGATGATGATGATGTTGGGGGACCACTAGGTTATGGGTATGCTCCCTACTAGTGGCTCATGTGCACGAGAATGTATATTTATTATGGTTACTTTCACTGAGATATGAGGTACCTGGGGCTCACAACTAACTAGTGCATAGGGGTGTTCCCGTGAGTTGTGCTTATTGGCTATTTTGTACTCACCATAGGCATAAAGTGTGTTTTGTTGGTAAATTCAGTAGTGTGTGTTATTTATTTAAAAGTGTACAATATTTAAAGTAGCCCTCATTAAAAAACATTTCATTTTGAAGCTACACCTCTTTGAAAAATTATCACTTGCATTTTTGTTTATAAAACATGAAAGATTTTGTTTGATAACTATTATAGCATGGAACCTCATTTTAAAAACATAATTTTACATCTTGTATTTAAAACATTAAATTTATGTTTCTTTTATTTTAAAGGAAGTGCATTGGGAATAGAATATCGGGCTAACCTACTGAGTTTTAATACTCACGCCTATAGTCTTCTTCTTTTTTAACCCTTGGGATGGTTTTTTCTTGAGTTCGATCGTCTTGGGAGATGTTTGATCATTATGTTGGAGAGGGACCAGTGGTGTCACATGGATTTAGTTGGTTATCGTGTTTGGTCAGTTGAGTTGTTGGTTTTTTCTACTTTTAGTTTCTTGTACAAATAATGTTTAGTTCAATTTTTATATAAATGCATTTTGGTCTGTCCATTTATTTATACTGTTTGTTTGATTATTTATATATGGGTGAAATAATTCCATTTTGTACTATATTGATTCCCTTAGTGTTTATTGCCATCCCGGGAGGATCGGGAACACCTCTCGGGACTTGTCGCGGGCTGGCCTAGGTTACCGGTTCAGGTTCGACTCAGGCTGGTTCGTGACATACTATCACCACATCATCTTCAGGATCTACCTTAGCAGTAGTGATGGCATAAGATTTCCCTTTATCCTTTGGATTTAATGGCTGCTAATACTGATTACCCTAGAGGACTTGAGGTTCAGTGAACTATCTTGCATAATGCCCTTGCTCCCTATAATTTAAGCATTAAACCATTAATGCCACTCTCCTTTCTTCCACCACATTTTCTATATTCCTTATATCTCTATGACATTCATGAGTTTGGTAGCCTTATCTACCAAACTTGAAGCATTTCCCCATCCCTTTAAGGCTGTTACCCTGATAATTTTCCCACATTTTGACATGTGAGTGTCTAAGTTTTCTTTCTACCATTTTAATTAGACCCTCCTGTTTGAAACTCTATCTTTCATTTCAAATCTCCATATCCATGGGACCATTCTCTAAACTCCATCTCCACTTTTAGAGAACATCTAACAACTTCTTCATAACTCCCAAAGTCTTGAATTTATAGATCCTTTAAAAGGTTTAGTTTTAAACCACTAAATAATCTATCTATTTTTCTATCATCATTGATAACAAAACCTAAGGTGTACCTTGTAATAATTTTGAAATTTTCCTCATAAGCCATGATAGATTCACCTTCATTTTTCTTTAGCTATATTAATTCTCTCTCCATCTTTATCTGAAGATTTCAAGGTAAATACTTCTTAAGAAATATTTTATTAAAGTATTCCCACTCCATCTCTTCAATTTCATCCATTGTCTTGGTGTTATTAAGCAAAACCCACCATTGATTGGCCTCTCCATCTAAAAGGTAAATGACTAGAGTCACCTTCTCTATCTCAAAATAGTGAATCATAGAAAATAAATTTTCCATTGAGTTGTCCCACTTTTCCATAACTAGTGGATCAGAAGATCCTCTAAATATTGATGGTCTTTGCTGCATAAAATACTTGATAGCTAGTTTCTACATATTAGGTAAAGGAGGATATTCCACATTATTTAGGTTCTTATTTATTGCCTAAGACAACTAGGTAATCATCTCCAGCAAATTTTGAACTCCACCTCCCAAGTAATTGTGGATATCATTCAGGCATTCACTACATTGCCTCTCACATGGATTGTTGTCCTAGTTTCACCTAGTTCCCACCATTTTATAAAATAGGAAAGGTTTTAAAAGAAATAATTAAACAAATTATGAATAATTTATTCTTTTGTGAAATTAACTCTAAAGGCATATCTTATGGGATCCCTTTGTTAATATTTTTTTAAAATAAATATTCTTGGATGTTTACATAAACTTACCCTTATCCTAATTGTTTTAACTAATTTTATCTAATCCTATTTTTCAAACTAACTAAAATGTGATTTGATACCAACTACAGAAACCCTTCTTTTCTTAAATTTCTATTACATTATTTTAAATATAAATAATATAATAGTGCTACAAAACTAGGATCCAAAGGTTTAGTGTCTTGGGAAAATTTGGACCAAAGATAACATTTACATAATAAAACATAAAAATTATTTAATTCCTTATTCTCTAACTACTTATTAGACCTCATTTTATCATTAATACAAGTAATCACCTCATGATATACATCAAAGAAAGGGGTGAGATAAAATCCTAAAAAGAGGATAGATAAGAACATGAATCAATATAACATGGGTGAGCATAATCATAATAATCCTAAAATAATCATGGGATCATCATCATCACCATGATAAGAAGCATTATATAAAGGCATGGAATGTGGAAATGTATAAAAATGAAACATGTCTTTATGGTCAAATACCACACATAGTTGTAAACAAATCTAGCATCATGTTCACACATAACATAAGTAAATAAATATAAAATCATAATTGTGAAAAAGGATAGCATAATGTTAATGAATATTTCACATTATCTCATGAGATACATCACATTACCCAATGCATTAGAGCACTATATAATTTTGGTCACATCTGTCACATCATAACATTTACATAATCATGCATGCCACATAGAACGCATAACAATCATAGTCTTAAAATAAACCATAGAAAGGAATGGGTTTCATAAGAATTTCATAAATCGTACATTCATGAATAATATTTTGGGTTCTAAAATGAAAAATAAGAAAACATAATTGATATAAGAATCATCAAACTTGAGTGAAGAAGAAACAATCTCAAGGTAGTCGAGTTGTGTTTTGGAAAGAAGAGTTCTTTTGGAAAATATTGAAATTTTTAATAAAACCAAGTTAGAAATATTTATATACTATAAAATAAAAGGTAATAACAATGATTTTTTTAAGGAAAATTAAATGAATATACATACTGAAATTTTTGAGAAAGAGGGAAAACCCAATGAAATGGAGTTGGGTTCGAAAATCCCCTTACCTTATATCTGAATGCTTTATACACTTTAGTATCATGGATAATAAAATTATATTAATTAATTAATAAATAAATAACCTATTATACATGTATTTTATTTATTATAATTTTATTAATTTCATTTATGGCCATTATTATGTGTTATAGATTTTAATTCCATCATTCTGAGAGTGTTCATTTTATTGGTTTTCATGATTGGTTAGCTTGTATACATGTATGGAAGATCATGTAAAATGAGGATAATTATCTATAATTGAAATTATATGTTATTATTTAACTTTAAAAATATTAAATGATCTTATAAATCATTTGTTTATATGTTATGATGATGAATCATTAGATAAATAGTTAATGATAATTATTTAGATTAATTTTGGTGGCTTTCGATCACAACAAACTCATTTGGTTTTATTATTTAATATTATGTATATATATTAGTTAAAAAAAATAAAAAAGGTTATAACAAAAATTTTATAATCTTTTTAATATTTATAATGGTTTTATGACCATCATTTATTATGGTAAATGAAAATGAAAACTTTTCATCCTTGAAGGAAATGAATCAACACTTCACACACAATGTTTTTATTTTCTAGAATAAAAGGAAGAGGAGAAGAGGTTTGATGATGAATTATTCCATTAAAATAATAAAATTAAACTATATATAATATAATGTATTTATCACTCCACTTATATTAGGGTAGTTTGGGATAGAATAAGAAAAGAAAATAAATTGAAAAGAAATTAAAAGAAAAGAAATATGATTTTAACTCTTGAATTAGTCTCCTTGAGAACCTCCTTAGGGAGGTTGGTTTTGGTCTTTTGTTGATACTAAAGGATCATAGATGTGGGGAGGAATCTTGATAATAGTATTAGGTAGAAATTTTACAAGCTTCAAGGCTTAGAAGGTGTGAGGAGAAGAGGTGGTGAAGGGTGGTCTTTATAGTAGAGGAGGGGGTGTTTTTTGATTATTATATCCATTAGTTTATTATTTTGGATCAAGACTATAAATAGTTTGAACATTATTACTAAATATATTAAAATAATGAAGTATGGTTCGAGATTATGGGCTTACATCATCCATACTATGACTCAATAATTAATGTATTTATTAAATACTTTAAATTACTGTATTTCACTATTCACAAAAAGTCAACTATTTTAAAAAATCCCAAAAATTCACCCTAATAATTTTCAACATGTAAAATTTAAAAATCACTCCATTCTATTAAAATAATTTTCTAAATATGTGAAATTTAATTTTTAATTAAAATCATAATTTATTCAAAAAACACCGATTTTAAAATTATAACTGATTTCATGACACTTTGGAAAATTAATTAAGGTTTGATAAAATTATCTTATAATCATAATACAAAAAAATATTAATTTATGAATACATTTTATCAAAATAAATTTTCTTTTAAATCATTATAGTAATTATAAAATTGTAAATAAACATTTATGTTTTACAAAAATACCAACACTTAATTAATAAATTTTAAAACATTTATTTTATTATACTATGATATAATTATTTCATATTTTCATTTATATGATGGTTAAATTTTATTTATACTTTTATATGTGAGGTTACTATTCTATTGGCTAGATTAGTATTACTAATGGTCATGTTACTATTCCAAAGGTGAGGTTACTATTTCATTGGTATATATTTCTTAACTTCTATAAATACATCTTATTCCATTAGTTCTTCATTTATAAAGTTTTTATTATGTTATCTATGTGGTTTTATGTGATTTATACTACATGTAATAATTATAATAAGGGAGTTTCCGTTGATAAAATTCTAGGTTGTTACACTAATCATAGTGGGGAACCACATAATCATGAAAAATCACTTATAGTATGTCTAAATTACAATACCTCATTCTTTAATATATGACACCTCAGGTTTATCCTAATTTATTCATAGTCATCATCTATTTAAATACTTGATGATGGTTCATAAATATTTTGTGAATTTCCAAAGAATATCCCTCAGGAATGTCAAACCAGGTGTGTAGAAAGGCCCATTGTTATGCACCAGTCCCTGATTGAGTCTATCTTAATATGGAGTTTTTGGGGTTGTTACCCCTACGTACATATAGTCCATATCCACATCCAGTTATATTATCCATATAGAGATGTAATTTCTTGTAAACCACTCACTCTATCCTTTAACAAAATTCCAGGACATTTTCTTATTCTTTGACCCATCCTTAAAATTATCCTTAGAGACATACCTATATATATCCTTATAAATATCCCTAGGGTTCTCACTAATGTTTTATAATCCTAGTTTCCAATAGTTAACTAAACCTCTGATCTAATACCAACTATAGTGACCTGGGATTCTCATACATGAATATTACATCTTTTTAGATGAAAATTCATTACATTATATAAACTCATGCCCGAGAACTATAATATTTTAGTAAATTTGGAAACTTGGAATACAATATTCTATTCCAATTAGATATCTTCATTTTTTACCACAAAGATATTCCCATTTAGTACTCTTAATAGACATACCCTACATAAAAAATTTCTTGATAACTTAGACAAAGGAAACATAAGAAAGGGTGAGCTCAAATGCTCAGTAAGTGTAAACATAATAGATATCAATCTATGATTATATGGAATAATGAGATAATTATAAGGGTATGTGATCATGAAAATAACTTAAGAATTTATTACCCAACCTGTCATAGATCATAAACATGAGTCATGGAATAAAACATTATCATTTTCTAAAACATGTCTCATAACAGTGATAAATCATCATAAATCAACCATGAACCATAATATCATGTCATAAAAGTGAAGAACCATCATAAATATAGAAAAAAACTATTTTATGTGTCAATTTTAACTACCAAGACCATCAACATAGTGGACCGAGACACACCTGGTTTTTATAGTGGATTAGAACACACCGATTTCCCATAGTGGATTAGGACACACCTATTTCCCATAGTGAACTAAGACACACCTATTTCCCATTGTATATCAGGTCACACCTATTTCCCATAGTGGATCAAGCATGTCTAATTATTTCCCATTTTTATATCATAAGATATAAATCCTTACATAATTCATTGGATTGTGATATAGTTCCCACCCATCACATAATTAAATCATATATATGTATGCCATAAGATCATAAAAATTCATCATATCATAACCCATGAAATGAAATGGGTATTATAAACATTTAATTATATCATATCTTATGAAAAAGATTCATTTTTCATAATCATTTCATCATAGAATAACCTTTGAAAAGAATAAGGTTTCATTAGCATTTTATCATGTTAAAACCTGTGGAATAGAAACAGGTTTCATAAACATCATGGTATCAAAACATAATCCATTCAGATAAAGAATATGAATGGTATACTTGGATTACACCCCCAGTAAGGAATAAGAAACACCAACAAATTTCATCTTATAAGGAAAATAATTTTGAAATATCATTTAAAACATTCATTGAAAAAATATCCTTTCCTCTTTGAAAAACACTTTTTAAAACTTAAAATATTTTGAAATCCTTTTTCTTTGAAAATAGTTTTGAAAAATTATAAAGAAATCTTTAAAAATAATTTAAAACACTTTAAAAAAAAATAATCTAAATACTGTTCTTTGAAAATTTTCTTAAAATATCATTAAAAAAACTTTTAAAACATTTTTAGATAACATAGTATTGGAAGAAATCATATTTCCGACCGAAGTGATAAATAAATCCAAGTTTTCTTAAACATATTTTATTAATTATATTAAGTTACAAAGAGTGGAAAAAATGGTACCATTACTTAAATATATCATGAATAACCTGAGGAAAATAATATTCATGATAAATATTGAGAGTTATATCACGAGATATCAATATTGGATACTTAATCATAAACAATCTTGATAAATGATGAGATTGTAACATAAAATATTTACCACTTTGGTAACATTGAATCATAAGACCCAAAAAGTAATAACATAAAATAAACCTTAAAATATAATTAGGATGGATAAATTCAAGATATTACATGTCAAAGGGGCTATATATACACATCATGAAATAATATAGGTTCATAACATAACATATGTCTCAAAAAAGAAAAATTGAGGTAAAAATACCTTACTGATTTGTTAAATTTTTGAATTGTGAAACCCACAAAATAGAGATCATAAAATGGTTATGTAAATACCAATAATGTTAAGTAGAAGCATCATAAAAAAATCCATGGGTAGTATATACACCACATAAAATAAATATGTGGTGAATATGGAAATTTTCTCACAAAAAGTAAAAGTGAGATGGAAATCCCTTACCTTAAGTCTCGACTTCCATCGTACTCATTCCAACCTAATTTTCTTTGAATATAATCCTAAAGTTTGAACTAAATCTTTTCTTGGTTGGATTTATTTCCAAAATAACGATTCTAGGATTATGGTATGGAATTTTGGAATTGATTTGGGTAGATTTTTTTTATGTCAAATGGCTTGAGAGGTGTGAAGAAACAGGGAGAGTGAGTTCCCTTTTATAGTTGAGAAGGGGTGAAAATATTGTAATTAATCAAAATTGTTCACTATTGGGAGGTATATATTACCTCAATTGGATTAAAATATGAAAATTAAAGGTGTTGAGGGATGATATGGTTTATCGACACCTCCAGCACACAATGAAACACATGTTTTAAAAATTTCATTCCTTAACTTCTAAGTATCTCTATTTGTACCATTTTGGTTTTTCAATACAATAACTAGTTTTATAACTTAGGTAATTTATCCATTAAGACTAAATTAAAGTGAGAATTATTAGATAATTTGGACACACTGATTTTATATATGATATCTAATTTATAAAATATAGATCCTATGCGTGTTGAAAATTAACTTTAACACAAGTACATGTAACGTGCAAAAAAAATGCTTTAACCTTAACTATGATAACAAAGTTTTTACTATTTAGGGGTCAATGTAGTCATTATAAAAGGAAAATTGGTCCATGAATATAAAATAGTTAATATTTATTAAAATTTATAAATCACTTGGCAGAATATAGTATTTTTAGTAATTTTAAATCATTTAATAAAATATCATTTATATAAAATAACATTATTGTCAATTTTGACATTATTCATTTAATTCCAATTTTAAAATATCATGAAAATGATGGAATTCAAATATATTAAAGTAACACATGTGTAACATGATATATTCATATACAAAAATAATGTAAGACACCAATTCATTCAATTTAATCCACTTTTAATATCTTTTGTGTTATTTATTTTATTTAATTATTAACTAAATAATTATCATGTTGGAATTTATTAACCATTTAAAGTTATTATTTATTCTATAATGTATGAACCTGGTTTTTTTCCTTTAAGTAAAAATTCTTTTATTTTCCATTTTAACCCTTTATGAATCTATTTTTGTCTTATAATCTAAAGAAGAACTGTGGGTCGGTTGGGTTGTTTTTGAAAAGGAAGAGACATGAGCGCTGTAGGAAGGTTTTAAACTAATTACATGCTGTGTTACTAGAATACATAACATGTATCCATTACACGATGTGTAATAAATTGGGTAGGCCAGTTCACATCATATATAGGTTTTTCCACGGGTAAAGACCCTGATATTTACATGACATGTAAAGCATTTACACGCTATGTATATGCCTAAGGCAGTGTTTAAAAAAAGGAGGGAGGGACTCTATTTTTACAGAAAGAAACCCCCACCTCTTTCTTCTTCTCTATTGAATAGGAGGTATCACCCATGGAGACCTAAGATAGGTTTTACTACTTCTTCACCATTTGAACTCTAATCCCATATCTGTCTATCGTGTTGGTAGTGAGCCAGTAAGTTCTTCAGTCCTCTTGCTCTTTTAACCATTCTTCTTTCTATCGATGATGCTGTCTTGATGTAGGAAATTATGCCCTATTTTTGGAATTAACATTTTCTTCATATTTATTAAAATCCATGCTAAAATAAAGGCTGATAATAGATGAGTAGAGTGATAAGAGTATATTATAGGTGATCTATGACTCATCCCTCAAGTCTCTCTATTTTATAAACTTCCATCATTGTGCACACATTGATTTATTCATGTTTTTCCTATTTAATTCATGTTCCTTGCTTATAATCATCATTCTTGTATTTTATATCCCCTTATATACATGTTATCCATTGTTTGAGGTTATAACCTTGATGATAACCACCCCAAGTAGGGTTTTTTCCTTAGTTATTCCTAAATAATATTATTATGACTTTCTGTTCCACTGTTCAGGTGAGCTATGAATTGACACTGATAAAGGTATGTGTTTTAAATAAATAAATAAAATTTTAATGGATATTACATATAGTATCAATTGACCCTCTAAGTTAAGTGTTTAAATCAATTAAATTATTATTTAAATGGTAAATGGAAAGTATACTTATAGATATCACTTGGACTAGTAATTATAATTGAATGTTAATTGGTTACTGGACCTTAACCCGTCTTTTCATGCTTATGAATGGTAAAGTAAAGATCATAATAATTAAACTTGAAATGAATTTAATAAATAGATTCATGTCCTTTTAGCCTTATCACCTTGTATAAAAGGAAATGGAATGAAACCCTTAAATTATAAAAAGATATGAGTAATACATGGCCGTAATTAAAAAATGAATTACATATAGGGTGATTTTTGAATGTGGACATTTTCATATTTATAGGAGAGTTCAAACTTGATATATTCCTTTCATTCTTAAGGGAATTCCTTGAGCATTTATAGGACACAATTCTGATTCAAGGTGCTGGTTTCCAAGAGAGATACCAACCTCAGAACATCAAACTTTTCTACGAGGGGATGCCTAACATGTCACCATATGATCCCTTCACTATATTTCTAAATATCAGGATTCCTTGAATATACTCCTTGGATCTAGTGTTATGCCTTTGGATATGTGGCGCCATGGATACACCATATTGGGCCTAGAAATATTTGGCCTATTTTACCTTAGATGAGATCCTTGTACATGGTTAGAATCATATTACAATTTAATTCCTTGGGAATTGACCCTTGAATTACACTCATACCCTCTTTATCCAGGATACAGATTATTATTGAGTTGGATCAACCCCTAAGGTCAAGGATGCCTTGGTTATTACCTTGGATCTTATCATCATCATCATCATAAGATTACTTATTATACCTTGGAACCTTTATTATTATTATCATGATATGATGTCAGTGATGGTTATAATTCACATGAATTAATTATTAAACTAAACATAAATGAATTAACTAAATGGTTACACGTTCAGAGACATTTCTAGCTAAGGCTGAAGTAGGCATCGAGTTATTTACATTACTATACTGTCTTTACTTTATATATATATACCTGCACACTGTTTCAATTTATATTACACTAACTGAATGGTACTGTTGGTGGTGGTCTACTGAGATTTATCTCACACCCTATCCATGCCACCGATAGTACCTAGGTAGATTATATGTATGTAGGTGTTGATAAGGGTAAGCATCCTACTTTGGATAATAGTTGGATTCTTTTTGATTCTTTTGTATAGAATATATTACCCGATTCCATGTATACCTATTTTCTAGTTTTATAGAGACATGAAATACATTATCATCATCTTTTGATTATTATTTTTTCTTCGATGTATATCTTTAACTTCCACTACTAGTTTATTATTCATTGTAATGCTTCTTCTACTTACCTATTATTATATTTATCCTCTATGTTACACTCTCGTAATGAGGGAATAGTCTCTCCATGAACAAACCTTAGGACCTCATTGCTAGTTCAAAACCTTTTGCCTATGGGTAGGCATGCTTGAGACCATGTGGCCAACCCATCTCGGGGAACCCTTGAGTGAAACCTAGGTTCAGAACATCACAAAGTGGTATCATAATGGTTCATTTCTTACTTTACTACTTTGAGACAATAGATAGGAGATTAGGAACACTTTGGAACTTGGTTATAAGATGTGATTGGGTGTAGCTAACCCATGTTTTTGTTAAATGTAAAGTTTCCTGAAATAATAATTGTTTTTCTCTATTTTTTCCTATTACAATTGATATAATTTCACTATTGGGTGATGCACATGCTATGTAAATGGTTAGTGTTATTATTATGATTGAGGTTTTCATTTTTTCCTTGGCCCGATGAGATAAGGTAAAGTAATCATCAATCATGCATAATAATAGGCACATATAATTCACATGTCATGCATATTCCATGACATATAAGTGCATTTCACTACTTTCATTTTCCTGCACTGTTTGTGATTGCTGAGTGAGTTATGATTGATATATATGCTTTTGTTTCTGAAAATTTTATTATCGGGTAGGTAATCAGTTATTTAAATTTTCAACATCAATATAAATGCTGTTTTCCTATATAGGTTGATGGTGGTATCTTAAATAGCTGGTTTGTACCCATGCCAACTATGTACTCTTAGTTATATGTGATGCTCTTTGCCTGTAATTTAGTAATTTCTTGTTTCAATTCCGTAGGTGTATGGGTCCTCATAAATTGGAATCGGTAATTTACTAATTCAAGTCATCATATTTTACCCGTTATCTTCTTAGACCAAATATAGATGGGGTTAAATAGAAATTAAATGGGTGTTGATTTCAATGACAAGGTGTATGAGCCCTAATTCACTAGGAATGAAAATCCATTTTAATCAAACCATGATATATCTATATGATAAAATGTAAACTTAAATGAAAAAATTTACTTATAAAATTATACGGTTTCTAGTAAATGCATATCCAAGGTACTATTGAACTTTCATATACTGAAACCTATATAAATTAACTTGAACACTTACCAATACCTGGCCTCCTAAGTGGGTAGTTGGGGTAGTATGATTTGGGTAGTGAGCCCTTATCCTTATATTTTTCTTCTACCAGTGATTATATTAGCTTCTAAATGTTTTATAAGGCATGATATTGGTATTTTTAGAGCTATTACACCATGAAATCCTCACATCATGTGCTAGGTGGGTGGTGACGACCATGCTCTAAACATGGTAGGCCCTGATACGCCAGTCTTACAACTAGGAGTGAAACTTGAGGAACCACTTGCTATACCTGAACTGAGCAATGATGTTCAATCTCATGAGGGTTTCCTACATTTATTTTAGTCCATGTAGGGTGCTCCATGACCTGCACCTATGATGGATGATTTGACATGTGAGTTCTAGCAGCAACATCCTCCCATATTTTTTGGGGAATGACAATCCACAGGCTGTTGAGTCTTGGATGGAGTCTACTCTATATACCTTTGAGCATATAGATATGACTCTAGATAGAAGGGTCAATATTTACACCTATATGATTTGTGATTTGGCCAAGCATTGGTGGGATGTGATTATGCAAGTTGGTCATCATCAGGGCATGGTATGACCCGACTTCTAGATAGCCTTTTATTATCACTTCTTTCATCAAATGTTGAGAGCTGATCGAGCCAGAGAGTTCATGCACCTATAGCAGGGTGATATGTCAATCATGGATTTTTTTAGTTCATTTTACTAAGTTACAATTATTTTCACTACTTCTAAACAATGATGATATTTCACGTGCTAGATGTTTCAAGGATGGGATTAGATATTCCATCCATACTCAGGTGAATGTATTTTTCTTACCTACTTTTTATTATATTATCAACCAGGCTCTAATCACTAAATGTAACTTGATGTAAGGTGATATAACTGAGCACAGAGGTTTAGTGCAATGTAGGGTAGTATTTCTTCCAATATCAGGAAGAAATCCCTTGAGGTTTCTCGTTAGAGTAGTGGCAGTCAGAGTAATGATCACATCACAATTCACTATTTCATTTTCACCCTTACATAATTGTGCTAAACTAGTTTTATATTGAAAATTATAAAAATAATAATAAATTTAACTTTATGTTTTATTTAACTATTTTTTTATCACTATTAAAAAGTTAAATTTTACTTGTTTTTATAATTACATTATAGGTGGACGTGATTTGGAGGTCCCGTGATGATGTCCAAGAAAAATGAGCCAAACTGTGCAGGATCTAAGAACACTAGTGGACTAAACCACACAATTATACTAAAATTTACATCCAAATTGGGTCAAATTCTGTGATATGGTACATAATTTCCTAGTATACATTTCATATAAAGGAAACTAATCCCAATTAGGCTATTAAGTGGCCCAAATGACCTGATATTTCCAGAACACTGAATCTTCACAAAGTAAAAAGTGGTGTGTTGTTATCTATCCATATATTGAGTTATATGTGTCAAAATGAATTCAATATTTTGGTGGATATATTCATGAGTCTTGGTAACAACTTTTTATTTTTACCCAAAGAAATATAATGTTTTCTATCCACTAAAAACAATGGGACAAGTGGTTTTAAGAAATATGTGTTCCGAAAACGACCTTCCACTATTCCTATAAAATGGAACCTTAGGCTCCTCATTTAAAAGTTTTAACCATAGGAAAATGTATGACATTTTATAGTCATATAGGAGTCCCCTAATCATCCTAGAAGTTTTGGAGGCACGTATACTTATAGGGTTATCAATGATGAAGAAGGATTTCCACCCAACTTTCCTCCTCCTCTCGATGTTGGGATAAATGGTGGGTGTTCATTGTCAGGGAGATACACACATGTCAAGGGAATTTCGATGCATCTATTAGATATTTTTTTGAAGTAATTTTTGTGTTAAAACATTTCAATCAACTTATCTTTCATGATTTAATTTTTAATATCTTTTTATGCATGTGAATGTTATGATCTAAATTTCTAACTAATTGGTGTGAGGTTTTGAGTGCGTGACTTGTATTGTTCCGATTGGAAAACTCAAGAATCATTTTCTTTCCCACTTTCTTTAATATGATTTTTAGGATCTTATTCCATTCATAAGTTCTATACCTTGTCAATATTATTTTTATGTCAAGGTTTGGTTCTTCAAACAATGAAATAAATTCTTGGGAATTAATTGGGATTCCAATTAATTTCAACCAAATAATTACTTCAAAACCTAAATGAATCTATAAGAACAATGAACTTTAAATGTGTGTAGTGAAATAAAAATTAATCCTTAATCTCATAGTTTCCAAAATACACTTGGTTCGTCAACTATTAAACTCTTTAAGTTAAGTTATTTTCTTAAAATTGTTTTTGAAATCACCCCCCTTTTTAGTAATTTTTATTAAAAAAAACATAATCTAGACCTATAAACTCTCTTTGATAGATGACCTAGGTTATACCCTATTCTATAAATACCATTTAAAATCATAATCAATTTAAATTTTCATGAAAATGCGATCAAATTTTGGCGCTGTTTTCGGGGAGCACTTTGGTTTTTAGTGAATGTTTTTTATAAGATTTTGTAAATTTTGTGAATATTTATTTGTTTTATATTATAACTTTTCATATATTTTTGTTTTTTGATTTATTTATTATGTAGGTCCTACTCATGATGTGTTCTAATTCATGAGACTTACCACCTTTCTAACCTGGACCAGAGTGGATCCTATATCTGCGACATCGATATACACAAGACAACCCTTTGAAGGAGGACACACCACCACTTGAGACTTTTCTAAACCCCTATTCTTTTAGAACAAAATTAGAACATGAAATTAATGAGTATAACATGGCTGAAAACAATTAAACACTAAAAGAACTAACCTTTCATGATGTTGATATCCAACCCACATATATTCAAATATATGACGAGGAACCCACTTTTTAACTAAAATTCAATATAATTCACTTATTACCAAGATTTCATAGACTTGATGGAAAATATATACATAAGAACTTAAAAGAATTTCATACTATGTGTTCAAACTTAAAACCTTCTATTGTGGATAAAGAACAATTTAAACTAAGTTCATTCCTATGTTCATTAGAAGACACTATGAAATATTGGTTGTATTTGTAACGACCCGAATCTGGAACCCCTTCACTGGTGCCCCATACCCGGTTCGCCACATGACCTCAAGCACGTTTCCCTGAACGACAGAGGATACCAACTAGTAGCGAGGGCCTTGGTGAGTCGGTGGGGAAACTATGCCCTCATTCGGTAAAGTATACAGTATAAAAACAACTAGTTACAATAACGGAAACAATGAACAGCATACAACAACTAAACTGAACAGTAGAAACAATGTATAAAATAATGATGATGCAACATGGTACATATGTCTATGTAAAGCAGTAAACAAACTAACGTGTTTAAGTAAAACTAAAAATAACGTGCAAAAGAAAACAAAGTAAACTCTTCAGTATCGCAAGCCTCGTCTTTGTCTTATGCTCTCCAACTCCAGTGCAATCAAGAACCTGAAGTAGAAGGGAACTTTCCCTTATCTATACCTACAGCAACATAGTCTTCTTGGTCCCAAAAGCATGGACCAAAGAGGGTGTGATATACAATCCCAGTAGTCAATCACCCAAATATTTGTTCCTAACAGTCAATGAATACATGACTGTAATAAAACAAGAAGCAGTGAACAGGAAAGCACAAGCAGCTACAATCCACAGTTCTAACAAACAAAGTACACAACAAACAGCCAGCAACAAAGTAGAAAAGGTAACCCTCTGGGTAGCCCTCATAGCCTAACCCCTATGGTTCAACCTATAAGTACTAGAAACCCTATAGGAGGCACACACAGTCTCACCCCTTCTGGTTCAGCTATGAAAGTTAAATAATATACTCTCTGAGGAAGCACCCACCGTCAATTCCCCCTATAGTCTCGTATCATACTAAAGGCTCTCTGGGGAAGCACTCAACATATCACTCCCCCTGTGTCCCGCGTCGAGTAACTACAGACTCTCTGAGGAAGCACTCATCGTCAATTCCCCCTGTGGTCTCGCATCGTATTTAAAGACACTCTGGAGAATCCCTTACGTCAATTCTCTCTTTGGTATACTACTCTAGGTTCTCACAGTCTTGAGTGAAAATAAACATGCATAGCATGAGTGTATCATCCAATTAAACCTCAAGAACTACTTGGCTACCATTCTAAGGATCAACAGTAATAATGTAGCAGTTCCACTATCCTACGGCTAGGTATGGCAACTGGAAAAATTCAAAACAGGCAGAAAAAACATGGCAAAGAATCCTGAGCACAAAATAAACTATTCTACTTACAAGCATAAACCTCTACTACAACAATCAAGCAAAGAAGACAAATAGCAGGGGCAAAATAGGAAACCCACAATTCCCCGCCCAAGGGAATTTGTAGAATTTGCACAAAATACTCATCGAATTTCAACAGAAAGGAAAAAACCACCTACCTCAATCCTAGGAGATCGATATATGTGAGACACGACTATTGATTCCCCTTAGAACGTCGTAGATCTGAGAAAACACACAAAATGCTCAACCCACGATAACTCGGAAACGAAGAGGAATCAGAAAACGAAGCTCCAACAGAAGGAAGATCTTACCGCTGCGATTCCAAAGCAATCGACCATGCTCGAATCAGAGAATGGATGAAGGGGTGGGAGAACATCGAAGATTCGGCCGTACAGGTCGGTCTCGAATGAACGTGACCTAGAAGGAGGTGATTCTATGCATCAGGCGTGACCCCGGTCCGTTTAGTGAAAAAAAAGAAAGTACACGACGTGTACTTTTAGAGTACACGGTGTGTACTGGGTTCTTTCCGTACTCTGCCAAAATCGGCCTCCACATCATCCCTACACACAGTGTGTGTGGCCCGAGCATGGACAACACATGACTTCGAGCCAGAGAAGAGTACATGGTGTGTACTCAGAAAGTACACGAAATGTACTTTGAAAATTTCCAGAAAGTTCATTTTTCTTAAAAACTCAAGAATAAGGAAAAACATACCTGAATCGAAGGTCTGGGTTCTTACAAACTTCCCCCCTTAAATAAATTCATCCCTAAATTTCCCTAACGTGGTGTAGAAGAAGAAACCCTGAATAGCTCTGGCCACTGCAATCGTATGTCGGCCTCCCTCTCCCAGGTATCGTCCTGTACTCGTCCGGGATGCTATAGCACCCGTACCAGAGGAACAGACCACCCACGGAGAACCTTCATACTGTGATCGACAATCCGGATAGGATGTTCCTCAAATGATGCATCCACTTCAATATCAACTTCCTCAGGTTGAAATATATGAGACGAGTTTGAAAAGTAACGTCGGTGCTGAGAGACGTGGATGACGTAATGCATGGCCCAGTACCTTTGAGGTAGCTGCAACCGATAAGCGACTGGCCCCACTCTCTCCAAGAACTCAAACGGCCCGACATACCATGGTGAAAGATTGACCTATCTCCAAATCCTCTTGTGTCCCAACCTCAGTGCAACACGCAGGAAAACCTAATCCCCGACCTCGAACTCTAGAGGTCGTCTCCGCTGATCAGCACAAGACTTATGTCGAGACTGTGCGGTAGCCATCCGCTTTTGAATCAGCTCTATCTACTCTGAGGTCTCCTTAATGAGACGAGGTCCCAGCAAAGCTTCTTCTCCTGCCTCTATCCAGCATAAGGGTGATCGGCATGGCGTACCGTACAGAGCCTCGTAAGGTTCCATCTGAATGGTCTCCTGGAAACTGTTGTTGTAGGCGAACTCCACCAGAGGAATATGCTTCTCCCAAGAACCGCCAAAGTCTAGAATGCAGGCTCGGAGCATATCCTCAAGCACCTGAATGGTGCGCTCGGACTGGCCATCAGTCTGGGGATGGTATGCTGTACTTCAAAGTACCTGTGTACCCAAGGTCTTCTGAATCCCTTGCCAGAATCGAGAAGTAAAGCGCACATCCCTGTCTAAAACAATGGAGTGTGGAACTCCATGCAGAAGAACAATCTCCCAGATGTAAAGTCATCCTATATCATCGACACTGAAGGTATCCTTGATCGGCAAGAAGTGGACAACCTTCGTGAGCCTGTCGACGACAACCCAAATAGCATCGCTTCCCCGAGGTGATCTCGTAAATCCATTCACGAAGTCCATTGCAACATCGTTCCACTTCCACTTCAGAATGGGTAATTGCTACAAAAGGACTGTTGGTCGCTGATGCACTGCTTTCACCTGATGACAAGTAGAACATCTCATGACAAAACCAGCAACATCCTTCTTCATACCTGGCCACCAGTACTGGCGATGAAGATCCCGATACTTCTTGGTGACACCAGGATGAACTGCCCAAACAGAGGAATGAAAATCCCGCATCAGCTCCTCGCGTATGTCTGTTGGCACCCATATGCATCCCTAGAAATGAAAGATCTCATCCTCACCCACTGTCGATCCAGGAAGAGGGTCATCGCCTGACACACCCTCCCGCAGGACTAAGCCTTCTGAGTCTGATAGCTGCCTCATCCGTACCCGATAAAAAAGTGTAGAGGTAATAGCTACAGAAGAAAGGAAATTCTGTCCCTGTCTGCCATGCACCTCCAGATGTATCTCATAGAATAGATCCATGAGCTGCCACTCACTTCTGGGCTCCTGAACTGCCTGAACCTGAGTTCTCCTGCTCAATGCATCTGCCACTGCGTTGCCCTTTCATGGAATATAGGCGAGCTCAAAATCAAAAGACTGAAGATACTCGACCCACCTGCGCTACCTCAGATTTAGATCATGCTAAGTGAAGATGTACTTGATACTCTTGTGGTCGGTGAAGACCACAAAGTGCTCTCCTAGTAGATAGTTTCTCCAACAGCATAATGCATGAAAAACAACTACCAAATCCAGATCGTGCATAGGGTAGTTCCTCTCATGTGGCCTCAATTGCCGAGATCCGTACACAACGACTCCATCTTCCTGCATAAGCATAGATCCTAGCCCGAAACCTGAAGCATCACAGTAAACAGTGTAACTCTTTCCTGGCTCTAGAAATACTAGTATCGGCGCTGGCGTCAACCTCCCTTTCAGCTCCTGAAAGGCTGAATCGAAAGAATTTGACCACAAGAACTTCGACCCCTTCTTGGTCAGACCTGTCAAAGGTGCTTCTAGATGAGAAAAGTCCTGAATGAAGTGTCTGTAGTATCCATCCAACCCTAGGAAGCTCCGTACCTCAAATATGTTCTTCGGATGCTCCCAGGAAACTACAACTCTCACTTTATTTGGGTCCACAGATACTGCTGCCTCTGAGATGACGTGACCCAAGAAGTGAATCTGATCCATCCAGAAGTGGCACTTCGAGAGTTTAGCATAAATCCGATGCTCTCTCAGTGTACTCAGAACGATCTCAAGATATGTGGCATGGTCGTGTCGAGTGTGAGAGTACAACAAGATATCTTCCACAAAGACCACAACAAAAGAGTCCAAGTAAGGGTGGAACACTCGGTTCATCAGTTCCATGAAAATTGTCGGTGCGTTCGTGAGACCGAACGAAATAACTGTATACTCGTATAGACCATACCTGCTCCTGAAGGCGGTCAGAGGTATATCTGATGGTCTAATGCACAACTGATGATAGCCAGACCTCAAATCGATCTTTGAGAACACTCAGGCTCCTCAAAGCTGATCAAAAAGGTCATCGATCCTCAGAAAAGGATATCAGTTCTTGACCGTCAACTGGTTCACCTTCCGATAATACACATAAAGCCGAAGGGTACTGTCTGCCTTCTTTGCAAACAGGACAGGCGAACCCTAGGGAGAAGTATTGGGTTAGATGAAACCCTTTTCATGTAACTCCTCCAACTGCTTCTTGAGCTCCTATAACTCAGGTGTAGCCATCCTATAAAGAGGAATGGACACTGGTGCCGCTCCTGGAATGAGCTCGATAGAAAAGTCCACCTCACGCTCTGGAGGCAAACCTGAGAAATCCTCTGGAAAGACATCCCATTCACCTCTATGAAGAAAGGATTCACCCTCCGGTGAAACGAAACTCACTCTGTGGCGATAACAATCGATGAATTCCTGGAAGGGAACCAACCAGTCCATCCCAAGGATGACATCATATCCTGCCATCTCTAGGACATAGAGATCCCACAAGAAACGATACCCTGCAACCTCTAGAGGGAACTCTCTACACCGGCGCACACTAGATGTCCTTGTCCCCAAAGGTGTCTCTAGTGTCAACGAGTTGACAGAAGAAATGTAACAGAGCCCAACGCTCTCTATGATAGAAACAGAGATAAAGATATGCATATCACCAGTATCGAAAAGGGATGAAGATAAAACTGAGGCTACTAAAACCGTACCTCGAACTGTAGAAGGGCCGGGATCCTGCTCCTGATAGATCTGCTCCACGGAAAAAGACTGGCCTGCACCGCGGCCCTACGCCCTTGTCTGACCACTCTGAGTTGATCCACCCTGCTGGCGCTGAGGGACTGGTGGCTGACCTCCACGACCTCGACCTCCACCTCGGCCCGAACGGCCGGAAGAACTCCAGTTCCCCGACTGGTGAGAAACTGGTGGTGCTGCTCCTAAATGAGGAGTCATAGAAGAACCCCGGTCACCCACTACTGGTGAGAAAACCTGTCAGAAATGCTAAAGGTGACCCATCTTTCCGCAATATTGGCACTCCACAAGGTCCCTCTGGCATTTTGGCCTCGTGTGCCCTGACCGGCCACACTGGTATCATGTCACCTGGCTACCTGACGATGCATCATGCTTCCTCAGATCACCGTGTGTAGACTCCCTACGGCGCTACTTGCTGTCTTCTGGAGGAAAACTAGCTCTGGAAGCAGAACCGCCCTGGCTCGCAGCTCCGGAGTCTCTTAGATTGCGCTCCGCAATCAGTGCCTAGTGGACAATGGAAGTGATGGAAGTCAACTGGAACAGATTCACCTGCGAGCGGATCTCCCGCCTGAGACCATCCTCAAAATTCCTTGCTAAGAACACCCCACTCCCATCCCAGAGGGGTGTGAAATGCTGCAGCTTAGTGAAGCGAGAGGAATACTCCATGAAATAAAGAGTACCATGCTCTAATCTCATGAACTCCCGGGCTCGATCGGCCCTCAGGGTCTCTGGGTAGAAGTAGTCATAGAACACGCACTGGAACTCATCCCAAGCCATAGCCTGTTATTGAACCGCCTATGAGATCACGTACCACCACCTCTTGGTGGAGTCTCAGAGCATGTAGGTGGTGAGCTTGACCCGCCTCTCTGGAGGTGTCTCCAGATGGTAAAAAATGGTCAGCATGGCTTCCAGCCATGACTCTACAGCCTGAGGTCCTCCTTCCCCCAAGAACGTGGGAGGATGCTGCTGCTGAAAAACTCGCGTCAGGTCTGCCATAGTCGTGGTAGGAGGAGACGCTCCCTGGAAGGCCTGCATCATCCTCATGAAACCTTCCCTGAACTGTGTATCAACACCTATGACTTGTATAACAGCTGGTTCCAAGGCTGGCCCGACTGGAGGATCGGTAGGAAGTCCCTGATCAGCTCTATCTGGTGTCTGATCACTTCCTGACGACATACGTACGACCAGAGGACATCTCGGAGGCATAGCTTTGAAAGATCAAAAGTACACCTTAGATCAGAAAGGTAAGGACAGAGAACACAAGAGTAAAAAACTGAAATAGGGGACGGAAAACACACAAGTTTACAAAACTCGACTACACGGCATGTATAAAAACTACATGGTGTGTTTTCTTAAGCCACTGACATGGGCGTGTACTCCTGCCCTACAATTCATGTACACTTCAAACTACACGACGTGTTGCACCCACACACAACATGTACTTGAAAACTGTTCCCCTACCCGAGTCTCCTTACACAGCTAACCCACACGGTCAGACTTAACCTGAGACTACACGATATGTTCTCAACACACACGACGTGTACTAGACAAGGCTCTGGCGGCCCGTGTTTGTGAAATACACGGCCGTCTACACGGCTGAACCTTACACGGCATGTTCCGAACAAACACGGCGTGTATAGGTCGAGGTGACACCGTCCCGCGTTGTTCGTGACACGGTCGAGTACCTGGAAAGACTACACGGCATGTTCCGAACAAACATGGCATGTGGAAATGAAGGTAACGCCGGCCCGTGTTGTTCATAACACGGTCGGGTACCTGGAAGGGACTACATGGCATGTTTAATTACAATACAGCGTGTGCTACTAGAGCTTCCCCGACCTGTGTTGTTAGTGACACGGCCGGGTACACGGCTCATTACTACACGGTGTGTTACTAAAGTTACTTTCACGACATCGTGTTCTTCTCACACAGTCAGTAACACAGCCTGAAAACTACATGGCATGTATCCAAAAAGTACACGCCATGTATTTTGGGTTTTTTTGGGCAGTAGCTCAGAAACTGCACAGAACCCCAGAAACACTAAAAACAAGGCAAAGAGGTGCCAAATTCCGATTTGTGAGGGCCCATACTCCCCGCGAATCAAAGCTTGGCATCTCCTATAGTCACATACAAGGGAAAACAACATCTCTCTAACATAACAACAAGGATTCTATCAAGAATCTATCACAACAACATGCATAATCTACACAAAGCCTATCACAACAACATGAAATCACTAATGCACCCTAGATGGCATGGCAAGAATGCATGAAATGTGATTTCTAGAAGTTCCTATATGGTGAATGAGAAGTCATACCCTCATCTCATCAGGTTGCGATCGAAATAGAACTGAAATATCAAAACAATAACCACACAAGTCATGCGAATCACTCTAGGTGAAAACATATCAACCATAAAAACTCAAAACCAGCAAACTACAATTAATGAGGTAGTATGGATTTTCCCTGTACATGGGTTAGCTACTCCCTAGAATAGATTAATACCAAGTACTGAGTTCATCCTATCCCTGTCTAAGCCTCTAAACAGTAAATCAAGAGAAAAGAACCCCTCTGATATCACTTTGTAACGACCCGAATCCGGAACCCCTCCACTGGTGCCTCATACCCAGTTCGCCACATGACCTAAAGTGAATTCCCCCGAACTCCAGAGGATTCTGACTAGTAGCGAGGGCCTTGGTGAGTCGGTGGAGGAAACTATGCCCTCATTTGGTAAAGTATACAGCAGAAAAACAACCAGTCACAATAACGGAAAAAATGAACAGAATAAAACAACTGAACTGAACAGCGAAAGCAATGTATAAAATAATGATGATGCAACATGGTACATATGTCTATGGAAAGAAGTAAACAAAACAACATTCTGAAGTACAACTGAAAAAAAAAGTGCAAAAGAAAACAAATTAAAATCATCAGTATCGCAAGCCTCGGCTCGGTCCCATGCTCTCCAGCTCCAGTGCAATCAAGAACCTGAAATAGAAGGGCACTTGCCCTTATCTATACCTGCAGTAACATAGTCTACTTAGGACCAAAAGCATGGCCCAAACAGGGTGTGAGATACAATCCCAGTAGGAAATCACCCAAATATTTTTTCCTAACAATCAATGAATACATGGCAGTAATAAAACAAGAAGCAGTAAACAGGAAAGCACAAGCAGCTACAATCCACAGTTCTAACAAACAAAGTACACAGTAAACAGCCAGAAACAAAGGAGAAAAGGTAACCCTCTGGGTATCCCTCACAGCCTAATCCCTATGGTTCAACTTATAAGTACTAGCAACCCTCTAGGAGGCACACACAGTCTTATCCCTTCTGGTTCAGCTATGAAAGTTAAATAATAGACTCTCTGAGGAAGCACTCACCGTCAATTCCCCCTATAGTCTCGTATTATACTAAAGGCTCTCTGGGGAAGCACTCAACGTCTAATTCACCCTGTGGCCCGTGTTGAGTAACTACAGACTCTCTGAGGAAGCACTCATCGTCAATTCCCCCTGTGGTCTCACATAGTATTTAAAGACACTCTGGAGAAGCCCTTACGTCAATTCTCCCTTTGGTCTACTACTCTAGGTTCTCATAGTCCTGAGTGAAAATAAACATGCATAGCATACATGTATCGTCCAAGTTAACCTCAAGAACTACTTGACTACCATTCTAAGGCTCAACAGTAATAAAGTAGTAGTTCCACTATCCCACGGCTAGGCATGGAAACTGGAAAAATGCCAAACAGGCAGAACAAACATGGAAAAGAATCCTGAGCACAAAATAAACTAATCTACTTACAAGCATAAACCTATACTACAGAAATCAAGAAAAGAAGGCAAACAGAAGGGGAAAAACAGGAAACCCACAATTCCCCGCCCAAGGGAATTTGTATAATTTTCAAGAAATACTCATCAACTTTCAACAGAAAGGGAAAAACCACCCACCTCAATTCTAAGAGATCGATATACGTGAACCACGACGATTGATTCCCCTTAGAATGTCGTAGATCTGTGAAAACGCACAAAACTCTCAACCCACGATAACTCAGAAATGAAGAGGAATTAGAAAACGAAGCTCCAGCAGAAGGAAGATCTTACCACTGCGATTCCAACACAATCAACCGTGCTCGAATCAGAGAACAGACAAAGTGGCGGGAGCTCGTTGAAGATTCAGCCATACGGGTCTCTCTCGAACGAACGAGACCTAGAAGAAGGTGTTTCTGTGCATCAGGTGTGACCCCGGTCCATTTAGTGAAAAAAATAAAGCACACGGCGTGTACTGGGTCCTTTCCATACTCCTCCAAAATCGGCCTCCACGTCATCCCTACACACCGTGTGTGTGGCCCGGGCATGGACAGAACACAGCTTCGAGCCAGAGAAGAGTACACGATGTGTACTCAGAAATTACATGGCATGTACATCGAAAATTTCCAGAAAGTTCATTTTTCTTAAAAACTTCAGAAAAAGGAAAAACATACCTAAAATGAAGGTCCGGGTTCTTACATTATTACGTTAATTCACTAATTAGAGGCTGGGAAGACATGAAACGCATTTTTCTTGAAAATACTTCCCATCCTCTAGAACTAAAAAAAATAAGAAAAGAAATATGTGGTATCAGACAATCAAAAGGGGAAACACTTCATGAATATTGTGAGATATTTAAGAGGTTATGTTCAAGATGTCCACACCACCAAATAAGTGATTTAATTTTAATTCATTATTTTTATGAAGGTTTAATTCCTATTGATAGAAATATGATTAATGTTGCTGTAGGTGGTGAACTAGTTGATAAAACCCAAATTTCTGTAAGAACCCTAATTAATAAATTGGTGAAAAACACTGAAATTTTTTGTTCAAGGTTTAATGTACCCATTCGACGTGTCCATGAGGTGAAAAGTACCGAATTTGAGAAGAAGGTGGACATGAAGTTTGAAGTGGTAAGTACCATTCTTTGAAAAATTTATCTTTCCCAAAGGAAATCCCAATATCCTCCTCCCATCCACTATGGAATATGATCTTCTAACACCCATTATTTTGAAGAATTACCCCAACTAAGAGAAACTTCTAAGAGTTGTGAGGAAATATTTCCAGGTCTCCCTTATAACCAACCCTTTAGGAAAGAACCGTATTATCCATCCAAACCTGGGTGGAAAGAAAACCAAGATTATAGGAAAGGGGTGTATTAAATCCAACCTCAACAATAATAGAACCAATCGAGGAAGAGTAGTCATCCACCGCCACCACCTAGAAATACCCAACCACCACAAATGCCTTACCAACCACCCCTCCAAAACCTGACCCTAGACTTGAATATATGATGAAACAAATGGCTGCCAACAATATCCAATTCTAAAAAATCACACAAGCATCTATACAAGACCTAAAAACCCAATTAGGCCAGGTCTCTAACTATGTGGAGGAAATTCAAAGTCATGGGTTGGGTAAAATACCCTCTCAACCATTAGTTAACCCTAGGGATAAGGGAAATGTTACTTGCATCACCCTTAGGAGTGGGAAACAACTTAAAACCCAAATGAACCCTCTATTAGAGTCATCATCTCCTAAGGAAATCACCATCCCAATTGCTAAAAATGGTCTAAGAGAAGAAAATCCTTTTCCTAAGATAATACCTTACAAAGAAAAGGGTGTGTCTGTATATGACTCACCTATCCCAACCATTCCTCTTCCATTTCCCCAAAGGGATACCCAATCAAGAAAACAAAAGGAAACTGAACTTGAGAAGGAAATATTGGAAACTTTCAAAAAAATTGCAGGTTAACATCACCTAAATTGATTCCATGATGCAAATTCCATGACACACTAAGTTTTTGAAGGATATGTGTACACACCGAAGGTGAATTCGAGGTGATGAGAAGGTGATATTAGGGAGGAATGTCCCACCATTGATAGAGCCAACAATTCCTACCAAATGAATCAATCCTGGAACATTCTTGATTCTATTCACCATAGGAGAGTATTCCTTTTCGAATTCAATGCTTGATTTGGGTGCCTCTATAAATGTGATACTTCAATCCATTTACTCTAAATTGGAGGTCGGAGAACAAAATCCAACATGATTTTTTGTTCAAATCAAAAATTAAAGTACATAAGACCCCACTAGTGTGTTAGAGTATTTCCTTGTCAGGGTGAAAAATTTTATTTTTCCTGCTGGTTTTTATGTGCTTAAAATTAAATATGATAGGATGAATGGATACAACCCTATTATATTGGGGATACCTTTCTTGAAAATTGACAAAACCATAATTAATGTCCATAATTGTACATTATATATGGATTTTGGTGGTGATATTTTCCACTTAAACATCCTTGATTCCATGTTGCACCCTTCAGAAGAACATTCCTCTCTCTCTATTAATTCAATTGATGTACTCCCTTCCCCTAAAAAAACATTTTTTTACCCTGATCCCATTTTCTGAGTTTTCATCATTGATTGAAATGTTGGTAAATTAATCATGAATAAAATGTTGCAATGTCCTAGAAAAATGTCATGTATTTTTGTTAATTGATTATTTCTTGAACACTGAGGATCAAATGACCATCAATGATACTGATAAGCTTGTAAAATATCATTCCTCATCTAAGGATGACACCATTGAGCTGTTAGATGAGATTAGTGACCTCTCACTTTCACACACACACATATTAATCAAAAAATCCACCTGAATTGGAACTAAAACAACTACCTCAAGATTTAAAATATTTCTATCTTGAGAATGGAAACAAGTTGCCTATCATCATTGCTAGTTTACTACTTCCTGAGTATGAATTGTGACTACTTGAACTTTTGAGGGAGTATAAATAATCTTTGGGATGAACACTTGTTAACATTCCTGTAATTATGTCATCAATTTGTTCACATCATATATTATTAAATGATGAGGCTAAACCAGTGAGGCATTCACAAAATCGGCTGAACCCAAACCTCCTAGATGTTGTTAAAAATGAGGTAATAAAATTATTGGGTATTGGAATCATTTACCCCATATTTGATAGCCAATGGGACAGTATGGTCCAAGTAGTTCCTAAAAAAACCAGTCTAACAGTAATAAAAAATGAAAATAATGAATTGGTTCCAAATCATGTTAAGAATAGTTGGAATTTCTATATAGACTATCACTGATTAAACCAACACACCAGGAAGTACCTTTTACCACTTCCATTCATTGACCAAATTCTAGAGAGGCTAGCAGGGAAGTCCCATCATTGTTTCCTTGATGGGTATTATGGATACTTTTAGATCCATATTTCCCATGAGGACCAGGAAAAGATAACCTTCACTTTTCCCTTTGGCACATTTTTATATAGAAGGATTCCATTTGGTATGCTCAATGCTCTGAGTACTTTCTACTGATGTATGGTTAGTATTTTTTTTGGATTAGAATTTCATGGAAGTATTCATAGATGATTTCACTATTTATGGATCCTCTTTTGATGAATATTTGAGTAGTCTTTGTTTAGTCCTACATCATTGTATTGAAAATAATCTCATATTAAATTATTATAAATTCCATTTCATGGCGTGTCAAGGTATAATATTTGAAAATGTAATTTATTAGGATGGTATCGAAGTAGATAAATCAAAATTGGATGTCATTTCTTCCCTACCATTCCCCAAAAATGTATGGTATGTGCAGTCTTTCCTAGGTCATGCTAGATTTTACTATCATTTCCTTCGCGACTTTAGTAAAATTGCACTCACTCTCTCTCAATTTCTCCAAAAAGAAAAGGAATTTGTTTCTGATAAAGAATGCAAGGAAGATTTTAATAAGTTAAAATGGAGTATCATGTCTCCCCTAGTAATACAACCACCTTGGTGGGATTTACCATTTGAGCTCATGTGTGACACCTCTAAATATGAAGTTGGAGAAGTCTTATCACAAAAGGTTGATCAAGCTCCACATGTCATTGCTTATGCCTAATATACTTTGGAACCTGACCAAGAAAACTACACCACAACAGAAAAATAATTCCTTGACATTGTGTTTTCCTTCTATAAATTCAGGTCATACCTTTTAGGGTACAAAGTCATTTTGTTCTCATACCATGAAACCCTCAGGTGTCTCCATAAGAAACTAAAAGCCAAACCACATATCATTCTATGGATTATCCCCTTTAGGAATTCAATTTAGAAATTAGGGATAAAAAAGGAGTAGAGAATGTGGTGGATAACCATATTAGTAAGATCCAACCATCCTTAGACATTGACTCATCCCCTTGAATTCCCATAAATAAAATGTTTCGATCTAATCAATTGTACTTAGTGCAAGATGCTATTCCTTGGTATGATAAAATTGTAAATTATTTTGTAGCATCTTGCATTCTTGCTGATTAAAAAAAACTAGGTCTACTGTCTAAAACACGAGTCCCATGGGTACATTTGCGATAAACCATACCTTTGGTGCACATGTAATGATCAAGTGATAAAGAGTTGTGTTCCTGATAGTGAGTTTCAGTCTGTACTTAGGTTCTATCACACTCTTTATTATGGGGGCACTTTAGTCCCCAACAGACTACTCGTAAGGTCCTTAATTATGGTCTCTTTTGTCCAACACTTTTTTAGGATGCCCATGATTTTTTTTAAATCTTGTCTTCACTGTCAAAGAATGGGGAATATATCTAAAATAAATGAAATGCCACAATAACCCATTCTCTTCCATGAAATTTTCAATGTTTGGGTCATTGACTTTATGGTACCGTTCCCCAATTCATTTGGGAACCTTTACATTCTTCTGGAAATGGATTATGTTTCAAAATGGGTAGAGACACGAGATAAAAGGACTGATAATTCTAAAGAAGTTGTACAATTTTTGAGAACCGAAATCTTATATAGGTTTGGATTACCTAGGTTCATCATCAGTGACTAGGGTTATCATTTCTGCAACCAAACAATGCAACCTCTTTTGTTTTGGTATGGGGTCGGGCATCAAGTGTCTACTGCTTTTTACCCACAAACCAATGGTCAAGATGAGGTGCCTAATAGAGAGTTTAAACAAATTATTGAAAAAGGTTCAACCCAATAGAAAATTTTGGAGTCTTAGACTTGATTATTCATTATGGGCCTACCGTAATTCTTTCAAAACTCCCATTTAAATTTCAGCTTATCGAATTGTGTTTGGAAAGAGTTGTCACCTCCCAATTGAGATTGAGCACTAGGCTTACTGGGCCATCAAACAATGAAATTCTAATCTTTCTAGTAAAGGTTCTCAAAGGAAGTTACAGATTAAAGTGATATAGAAAATGAGAATAGATTCATATGAGAACTACCATATTTATAAGGAGTGAACCAAGGCTGCCCACAACTTTCTCATCCTTCATCGTAAATTCCACATTGGGTAGAAGGTATTCCTATAAAATGAAAGGCTGAAGTTTCATCTAGGTAAGATTAATTCCCTCTAGTTTGGACCATACAATATTAATAATGTCTCTCCATTTGGTTTTGTTTATGTTCAAAATGAAGAAACCAAGAAAACCTTCACTGTCAATGGGTAGTAGGTGAAACACTTTCATGAATCCATTCTGGAGTCCCCTATGGAGGAACTCTAAGTTTATGAAGCAACCTACCAATGACACTCACTATGTTTTATCCTCCCTTCCCACATTCTATTTTATTATAGTGAGGACACTGCATAATCTAGGTGTGGGGGGATGGGTATACTTTTGGGTTAGTTAGGAATTTTCATCATCTTTCTTTATTTTCTCTTTTTGGATTTCTAGATAATATTATCTCTTGCTTCCCCCATTTCCTCTCAATTTTGTGATGGAATTATAATTTTTTATTCCCACTTTATCATGGAAAATGATGACCATTTAATCATTGAAGTTATTGAAAATGAATGAGTAATTTCTCTATTTCATATTGTTTTAACATTCAATTTTTATTTGATGAAATGTGCATTTCAACAAGAATTCAATACTGTGGTGTGACTTTATCTTGAAATTTGGTTCTCTTTCTATGATATAAATGTTTTTATCATTTTGAAACCTTTGATAATAATGGTACCCTTTGTGTGAGTAGTTTAAGGGAAAATTTTGTCACTTAATTTCTCCACACACCTTTGCACCCAACCATGAAGTGTAAAAATTTATTACTTAATAGAAGAAAAATAAAAGTTAGGTTAATTTTTCTATACTTTACAAATTTTTTTTTCCATACATTCATTCCTTATCCGATATATTTCATTACTATACCAGATTGACCTATGCGTGTGTACCTATTATCCGACTGTTATACGACCTCAAAAAAAAAACAAAAAAATGGGTTGTGTCTTTGCCAGGTCAAAAGCCACCCTTCCTCAACTTTTTATCTTGTTTTTATTATTAAAGTTAGTGTCATGAGGAGATCAACCATGGGTTGAGATAAGAGTGTGAGATTTGTTCTAAGTTCAACTTTTGAAAAAAACAACAAATTAGGGGAGTGATGAGATGTACAACATATGAGGATATCTAGGTCGAGAGCTTATAGTTTGACTTTTGGGAATGCTTAAGTGAGTGGGTTTTGATATTTTATTACAAATGATGTAGGGAAGGTTCAGTGGAAAGGATCATGTAAGTAGAAAATTTTTAAAATAACTAATATTTACTCGATAGAAAGTGGAAATAATAACATTAAATGGTTGTAACACACACACATGGAGAATTAGTGACATGATTAAATTTTTAATTATTTTTTTTCTATTGGTATCATACACATATTGGAATTTCATTCTGATATAATTTTTGAGATGCCTTTTTCCATGATCAATGAGAATAACTCCTCAGTGTGATTTTTTATTTGATCAAATTTCTATCAAAAATTAAATTTTCATTGAATGTTAAATCTTTATTAAGTTAAAAATATCTATGTGCATAATTTTTTGGAAATATGACTTTTCCTAGGAGTGAAAATGTTTAGGTGTGGGGTTTTGATCATTTCATAATTCACTGTTTCATTTTCACCCTTACACCACTATGCTAAACTAGTTTTGTATTGAAAATTAAAAAAATAATAACAAATTGAACTACATTTTTGATTAAATTATTTTGGTTTTATCAATGTTAAAATGATAAATGTTACTTTTTTGATAATTACATTGTAGGTGGAGGTGATTTGAAGGGCCGATGATGATGTCCAAGAGAAATGGGCCAAACTACATAGGATCCAAGTACACTAGTGGACTAAGCCACACACTTATAATAAAACATGTATCTAAATGGTCATAAATTTTGTGATTTTGTCCAAAATTTTTGGGGATATATTTAATCTGAAGGAACCTAATCCCAATTATTCCATTAAGTGGCCCAATCGACCTGATCTGTACAACACACCAAATCTGCACAAAGTTAAAAGTGGTGTGCTATTATATGTGTATATATTGAGATGTAAAAGTCAAAATGAAGACAATTGTTTTTAGAGATATTCATGAGGTTTGGAAACAAATTTTTAGTTTTACTCAAATCAAGATAAGGTTGTATATACACCTAAAACAATGGGCTATGTGGTTTTAAGAAATTTGTGGGCCCAAAACCACCTTCCACTTTTCCTATAAAATGGAACCTTGGGCTCCTCATTTTCAAGTTTGAAATAGGGGCCAGGCTCTACCATTTTTGAGTCCTAGAGGATTTACCCCATCATCCTATAAGTTATAGAGGCCCATATCCTCATGGGGGATCAAGGTTGAAGAAGGAGTTCCAACCGAATTTCCTCCTCCTCTCGATTTTGGGCTAAACGGTGGATGTTCATTGTGAGGGTGCTACACACATGTCAAGGGAGTTCCAGTGAATCTATTAGCTTCTAGTATGGAGTAATTTGGGTGTTAAAAAAATTCATTCCATGTATATTTAATTATTTCATTTTGAATGTTTTTTATGCATGTTAATATTATGCTCTTACTTTATAACCGATCGATGTGAGGTTTTGAGTGCGTGAATTGTGTCGTTCTGATTGGAAAACACAAGAATACTTTTCTTACCCACTTTTTTGAGATTTCAATCTGCTTTGGAAGCTCTTATTACATGCATAAGTTTTGTACTTTTGAAATACAATTTTTATGTCAAGGTTTGGTTCTTCAAGCAATAAAATAAAGGATTAGGAATTAATTGGGATTCCAATTAATTTAAACCAAAGAATTTCTACAAAACTATATGAATATATAATAAAAATGAACTTAAAATGCGTGTAGAGAAATAAAAATAACCCCTTCATCTCATATGTTTCAAAATACACTTGGTTCTTGAACTTTTAACTCTTTAAGCTAAAGTTATATTCTTAAAACTGTTTTAAAAATCACCCCCCTTTTTAATACTTTTTATTAAAAATGCATACTATATACCTATCAATGCTCCTTTAGAGATGAACTAGGGTCTACCATATACTATAAATACCCTTTAAAAGGATAATAAATTTGACATGTCATGACAACGTGGTCAAGTAACCATACTGGTAGCTCCGTTATATGCCATCTGTGTGAATGACATGGGAATATGAAGCCTCAACATGATAGAGATCCAATGGAATGTCATGGTTGAGTATGTATGGGGAATCATAAAATTTTCTATTAGACCTTTGCATATGATTCTTGTGGAATAGGTTCCACACCAGCTCCACCTTCATGGGTAGGATCTTTTACGCCATGTCAGGCAGGGAGTTGGAGTAGCACCAACCAGATTGGACAAGGAGGAGGTTATGTCCATGGTAGAAAGACTCCTAATAAATAGTGCCAATATAGTGTTCATACTCAGAGTAGTATAGATGTAGTATAGGGCCATGGATTATGTTAGTTACATGAATTACAACCGATAACTGATAATCAAAGTGTAGGAGCGTCTACAGTAGGAGGTATTATTCTAGTAGCCTCCATTATGGCATCATCTTTATTTAATACAAGTTCTTTACAATATTTTATCTCTTTATCAAACATGGAAGTTTTTAGTCTCAAAACTTAGTATTACTATGTTTTTATAACCCTAGATACACCATTGGGAGTGTGATCATATGGAATAGACCAATTCATAGACTTCACCCTTGAGGTAGAAAGTCATCCATTATTTTGAGACCTCTTTGTACTTGAGATCATGGGACTTAGTGTTATTATTTGGATGGATTCGTTAGTTCCATTTCACACCTATATGGACTACTATTTCCATAGGGTGTCTTTACATTACTAGACAGAAGTAGTCACCTCTACAAGGGTGATTGAGAGTATAGGATCGTAGAGATAGAACAAAGCATTATGAGCTAGGCAGAGTGATTGTTCAGATTTCTAGTCTCCTAATGGAGAAACATGGATTACACCTTTCAGATTATCCTGCCATAGTAGATAATTTCGTGGATTTATTTCTCGATGATTTTTCTATCTTACCAAATGATAGATAGGTAGAGTTTATGATTGATATTATTCTAAGAGAAACTCCAATTTCCATTCCTCCATATAGGATGAAACCTATTGAGCTCTAGGATAACAAACGGTAGTTAAAGGATATAGAGGCCAAAGGTTTTATACAAGCCAGTACTTCCTCTTGGGGTTAAACCATTATTTTTTCCAAGAATTCAGATGAGACCGTTTGTATATACATGTATACTAACGGTTGAACCAACTTACAATTAAAAAATAGTATCCAATGCTTCAAATAGATGATCTCTTTGACCTGCTTTGAGGCACTAGTGTATTCTTAAAGATCAAATTGAGATCAGGATGTCATCAGGTGTGAGTCAGACCTTTAGAAATACCCAGTATAGATTTTTATAGTAGGTATGGTCTATATGAGTAACTAGTTATGTTTTTTGGTCTCATGAATTCACCCTCTATTTTCATGGATTTGATGAATAGGGTTTTACACCCCTATTTGGATTCTTTTATTATGGTCTTTATGGACGACATCTTGTTGTATTCTCAAACTCATAGAGACCATTCTAAAAATCTTGAGATCATTTTGAAAACACTGATTGAAAATAAAATTTATTCAAATCTTGCTAAGTGACACTTTTGGATCGAAAAATTCACTTATTAGGTCACATTATCCTGAAATCAGGATTATTTGTTGACCCAAAAAAGGTGAGTGTTATGGTTTTTTGGGAGCATACTAAGAATGAATTTAATATACATAGTTTATTAGGGATGGTAGGATATTATAGGTTTTTCATGTAGGACTTATCATGCCTTACATCACCTATTAATGGTCTTACAAAGAAGGGGGTTAAGTTTATGTGGTCATAAGTGTGCGATAAATCCATTTATGAAGCTGAAAGGAAGGATTATTTTTTAACATATTCTGATTTTTATAGATCCTATTAGAGGCTATATATTTTTTTGTGATGCATTTGGAATCATATTTGGAGTAGTGATAATTTAGTAGGATAGAGTCATTGAATACAGATCTTGGAAGTTGAGGTCTCATAAGAGAAACTACCCGACACATGATATCAAGATTATAGTAGTTTTCCATGCCTTACATTTCTAGAGACACTATCTGATGGGTGAGATCTTTGTCATGTATACAAACCACAAGAGCCTAAAATATATCTTTACATAACATTAATTGAATCTTAGAAAGAAAATATAGTTTGAATATCTTCATTCCTTTGATTTGAACTTTTCTGTACACCTATAAAAGAAAATAAGTTAGTGGATAGACTGAGGCAGAAAACTCAGACATAGGCTGTATAGAAATCCAATAATGAATATAAATTGATGAGACACTTTTCTAATCTGTATATAGAGTTTCATGAGATTCATGATTAGTATTTTCTATTAGCCATGATAGCTACATCTTCAATCCTTGAGAGGGTAAAGAACATGCAATTTTCATATTTTGAAGGATTGGTTCTTTGGGAGAGTATTTCAGGAGACAACCCACCTCCAGATTAGTATGTAGACAATGACAATACCCTACACATACATAGATGTGTTAGAGTTCCTATAAATATGAGAGAAGAACTGATGCGAGAATTACACGCTTCTCAGTGGGAAGTTTATCCAAGAATCTTCAAAATGTATCAAGATATGCAATGCCAGTATTGGTGGCCTGGGATGAAACATTAGATAACAAGTTTTATCACTAGGTGTTCCACCTGGAAGTAAGTGAAGGTGGAGAACTAGAGACCAGCTAGCTCGTTACAACTGCTTATAGTCCCAGAATGGAAATGAAAATATGTTTCTATGGACATTGTAGTTGTCTTTCCGAGGTCACCTTGAGGTAGCGATGCATTTTGGGTAGTCGTCAATCGACTAACAAAAGTATCCCACTTCCTTCCTATCTTGATGAATTTCTAAGTTGATGAGATGGGAAGATTTTATGTTCGTGAGATCATATGGCTACATGGGGTCCCTTGTTCTATCATTTCAAATAAATATTTTCATTTAATGTTATGGTTTTGGAAAGAGTTATAGAAATATATGGGTACACAGGTGATTTTTAGCACAACTGTTTACCCTCAGACTGATGACCAGTCAGATCAGACAATACTGGTGTTAGAGGACATGCTACGAGCATGTATCCTTGATTTTGGAAGTTCTTAGGAGAATTATATCCCTCTTTTCAAGTTCACATATAATAATAAAAATCAAAATATGATTCATATGTATCATTTTGAGACCTTGTATAGTAGGTCATTCCGTTCACCCCAGTGCTAGTTATAGGAAGGAGAGGTAGTGCTACTAAGTCCTCATCTTGTTTAGGATACTTTAGAGAAGGTTCATCTAATCAGGAATTATATTTATACTACTCATCCTAGATATAAATCTTATGACAATTACCACTAATGACATTTGGAGTTTAAGTTCATGGATCATGTTTTCTAATGGTTATCACCCAGTCTTAGGCATAGATGGATACAGAGGTAAGGGAAGCTGACACCATGTTTGTTTTGGGATTTTTTAGATATTGGAGAGAGTCAGGCTATTATCCTATCAATTTCTATTACCTCAAATGTACCATCTCATGCATGACATATTTCATGTTTTAAGGATTCATTATTATCACGCTGACCCATCTCATACTTTTGATCCTGTGGAGGTTGAGTTATATGACGATGCTTATTTTGATGAGTATATTATACATACATTTGACCAAATAATGAAGGATCTATGAGGAAAATATGTCCCTTTAGTATGGTTACTATGGTATAATAGTCGTGTACACGATGATACCTAGGGGAGAGAGGTTGAAATACATGATCAATGGATGGATTTATTCTCAGATAGTGTTTTTCCTCCCTTGGAAGGTGAACTAAGGAACGAGTATTTTTAAGGGGGGATGCTTGTAAGATCCCAGTTTTTCATTCAGGTATAAATAATTTTATTTTTTGGTTTAACCCTAGCTAAATTATCTTTTTGTATTAGACCCTAAAGCCAGGTCATGGTCCGGTTGGGTTGTTTTTGGAAAAGAAGAGACGAGAGGGATGTAGGCAAGTTGTAGACTAATTACACACTGTGTAACTAGAATACATGACTTATATCCATTAAACAGAGTATAATGAACTTGTTAGTCCAATTAACATCATTTAAAGGGTTTTATTGGGAGGAATATTCCAAGAATTACAAGACATTTAAAGCATTTACACATCGTGTAAATTCCCATAACAGTTTTTTAAAAAGGGAGGCATGACCTTTATTTTTGTGGACAGAAGCCCCATCCCTCATTATTTATATCTATTGAGAAGGAGGTATCACCCATGGAGCCCAAAGTTAGGTTCTACTACTACTTCACCATCCGAAATTTGATTCCAGATCCTTCTGTCATGTTGGAAGGGCACCGATAAGTGATTCGGTCCTCTAAATCATTTCTCTATTATTATTCCTATCGACTATGCTATTTTGAAGTAGGATATTATGACCTATTTTCAGGTCATTGATATATTCTTCAGATTTATTTTGATCTAGGCCAAACAAAAGGATTATACTGGATGAGGAGAGTTCCATGAGTATATAATAGGTGGTATATGATTCATCCTTCAAGTCTCACAATTTTATAAATTACCATCATTGTGCACACACCAATTTCTTTGTGCATTACCTATTTAATTCATGTTAATCAATTATAATAATAATGATCATATTATAGATCCAGTTATATATATTTTATCTATTGTTGGAGGTTATAACCTCAACACTGACCACCCCAAGTAGGGTGTTTTCCTTATTTTTTCCAAAATTGTCTTGTTATGAATTTCTGTGCCATCGTTCAGGTGATCTATGACTTGGCCATGATAAAGATAAATGTTTTAATTAAATAAATGGATTTTCAATGGATATAACTCATAATATCACTTTAATAATCTAATTTAAGTGTTTAAATTAATTAAATTATTCTTTAAATGGTAAATGGAATGTATACTTATAGATATCACTTGGAATTGTAATTATAATTTAATGCTAATTGGTTTCTTTTCCTTATCCCTCCTTATCATGCTTATTAAAGGCAAAGGAAATAACCTAATAATGAAACATGAAATGAATTTAATAAAGGGTTGCTTGTACTTTTAGCCTTGTTACTTTGTATTAAAGGTAATGGAATGAACCTCTTAAATTATAAAAAGGATTGGGAATTACATGACCTTAATTAAATAATGAATTACATATAAGGTTTCTATTGTATGTGAAACTTTTCATCTTTTATAGGAGAGTTAAAAATTTATCTATGCCTTAGATTCCGGAGGTAATACCTTGAGCACTCAAAGGACAACATTTATATTTAGGGAGATGATTTCCAATGGAGATACCCACCTTGGAAGATGATCCTTATCTACTAGTAGATGCCCGACATGATTCCGTAGGATACCTTCACTATCTTCTGGATATTAAGATACCTTGGATAAAATACTTGGATCTTTCATGATTTCTTTAGACATGTGCTTCCATGGATGCACCCCATTTGGCCTAGTCATACTTATCTTGTTTTACCTTGGATGAGATCCTTGGAATCTAATAGAATCATATTACTACGGAATGCCTTGGGTGATGCCCCTTGGATTACACTCATACCCCCTTTAGCGGGGCTAAAATTTATTACTAAGTTGGATCGACCCTTGAGGCCAAGGATTCCTTTGTTATTAACTTGGATCCTCTTATCATCATCATCATCATTATAGGATTTCTTATTATACCTTGGATCCTTTATTATTGTTATTATGATATGATGTCAGTTCTGGTTATACCTCTTGTGACATAACTATTAAACAAAAAATTAATTAATTAACCAAATAGTTACATGTTCAAAGACATTTTCAATTGAGGATGAAGTAGGTATTAGGGTATTTACATTACTATATTGTATTTACTTTATATATATACTTGCATACTATTTCAATTTATATTACACTAATTGGATTATATAGATGTCATTGGTGGTAGATTACTAAGATTTATCTCATATAATATCTGGTCTACCGATGGTACTCAGGTAGATTACATGTATCCATGTGTTGATAAGGGGAAGCATCATGCTTTGGACACTTGATACTTCTTGCTTATACTAGGTTGGATCTTGGTAGCAGATGACTGAGTTGGAGCTCAGGATGCTTGGCTAGTTTTTGGCTTATTTTTTATTCTTTTTTATAGAATGTATTTACTTCTACCATGTATACCTATTTTCCAGTTTTATAGATACATGATATACATTATCATCATATTTTTATTATTATTTTGTGATTGGATATTTATCCTTACCTTCCACTTCTTGTTGATTATTCATTGCACTACTTTCGCTATTTACCTGTTATTATTTTTTTCTGTTATGATACACTTTGGTAATGAGGGAATAGTCTCCCCATGGGAACACCCTAGTCCCTCACTACTAGTTGGTAGCCTCTAGTGTATGGGGAGCAGTTCTTGAGGTCATGTGGCCAACCGAGCTCGAGACACCTTTGAGTGGCACCCAGGTTCAAGATGTCACATATAAAAAATAAAGATAAATTATTATGATAAAAAAAACTCATTTATCTTTCAAAAGTATATTTATAACCAAACCAGTGTTTCTTTTGTCCCTATCCCAAATCATTATATATATTAAAAGTAAGAAAGTATCTTTTTTGTCTTTTTCTTTACATAACTTATTATATGGGTAATATTAAAAGGAAAGTGGCAATAAATTCCCATGTTTTAGAGACCTTGATGTCTAAGATAGAAATAAATTAATTCAATAAAATCAATATAATATCTTAGGTCATTTTCACTCATATCATTCTCATTTAACCCCCATTAAACCCATTTTTACTTTAATCATGGTAATTAATTTTTACTACATTCACTATTCATTTTGGTCAAAAATTAAATTGAACTTATTAGAAATTAGAAATTATTCTGATTAAAATTATGAAATCCTTTTGTCCAAATTCAATTCATAAAAGTGGAAAAAATTAATTTAAAATTAATTCTGCAGACGTGATGAGAAAATGGGCTTTTAAAGAGAAAAAGCTCAAAAGTTTGAAATGTTTTTATATCAAAATTAAATATGAAATTGATTCCAATGACCTAAATTGGATTAATGGATATGAAATTGAACTAATTTTACTTTAAAATCATTAAAAAACATAATTTAACTTTATAAATAAATTAAATAAAAAGCAATTTTCAATTAAAATTCATTATTTTTCACTATTCATCAAAAATAGAACTTTTTAGAATAATCTTTAAAATTCACCATAATATAGTTTTGAAATTATGAATTCAAAAATGAATTTTATTTTATCAAATTAATTTTATAAAAGTATCAAAAATTAATTTTGTTACTATTCACAAAAGGAAATTAAAAAAACATAAAAAGACTATTGAAAATTATATATTTTATTATCAATATGTTTTATTTATATAAAACAATTATTATTAATATTTTAAAATTGATTATTAATATTAATATCAATATTTTTAATTTATAGTTTATAATGGTCATGTTTAAATAATTATATTAATAATATATCATTTTTTTGTTAAAACTCTGTGTTGTGTGTAACGCAAGGTAAACCAGTGTTGTGTTTAGCAGAATATTAACTTGGTGTTGAATATAATGCAATATAAACTTATTCTTGTGTGTAAAACTAGTCATAAAATAATTTTAATTTAATAAATTCATAAAAACTCAAGGTTTTAAAAAAACACCACCGTTTTATGCTTCATTTACATTCACCCCACTTAGACATTTCCTCCCCACCACCTCCATAACTTGACACTACCCACTACCACTTGATATTAATATCTGCTATATGAAACTCATAGAAATAACTATATACACTCCCATGAAGGATCATTCTCAAGCTAATTCTCCATGATGAGGCTTGGGACCACCACATATTGCTTCTTCCTCCTTGAGCGATGCAAGAGAAATACATTTAAAAGAAGAAAGGCACCCTACCGATGAAAGAAGAACTCCATCAGGCCACTATAAAGCTCGCATGGAAGGAGTATATTTGAAGTTGAAATTTCACACACTAATATGCCATAGGATTATCCATTATAGAGTAGTGGATAGGGGATAAAAATTAAAAGAATAGGTACATAATATTAGAAGGGTCCATGGAAGTTTCTCAATCTACCATTGGTGAACAACTATGGAGGAGCACTCATGGTAGATGGTGAATGATAGTAACTTGGTTTAGCACTCACGGTATATGTGAGCTAACTTTTCTAAAGGGAGCTACCATAATTGAAGGAAGAATATCTTCTATGTGTAAGCTACTATCACTGGAATGGGATTAGTACTACCGTCAATGAAGGTAGATGATGCTATCATAGAGGAGCTACCATCATTACACAAAGAAGTAGATGAGATTTAGTCCTGCAAGTTACCATTTTGTGAGATACCATCACAAAGCTACCAAACCACTTGGATGATCTACCCTCAATGCATGGAGCAGTATTAGGTGGTTCTATCATCACTTTGAGGTTCTACTTTTGGGTGGTAGTAGGGATGATACCTTGGATAAAAGGCTTGCTACTATAAATCCTAGAGAGAATTGTGACCATAGAAGAGATCAATATGATATATACATAAAGAATAAAACCATCCATGAATTATACTTCACCATGGATGGAGACTATACTAAGGAGATGTTGGGAATGACCATGTATAAAATCGGGTACATTATCCCAATGGAAAAATTGACTACGTCACACCTGAAGGGAAATGAATATATGGGCCGAGGGAGAAAATGAATATGTGATTTCTGTATAGGAATCAATTATATGATCCATACAGGGAAATGGCTATTTGATCCCCATACAAAAAATGGATATGTGTTCAGGGTTTTTTCATAGGAGTAAATATGAGAATTTGTTTGTACATAAAAATAGAAAAATATATGGAAAATAAATTGATCTTGAAGGAAAAGGGTTGATGGAAGATGTGATGGAAGGTTACCAAAATCTGAGATATAATGATTTTTATAAGATAAAATCCCTATTATTTATCTATTCAAATTGATGGATGTACAAGGATAACTCTCCACAATAGAGAAGTGTTCAACACTAAAATTTAGAAACACCCAATATTTCTAAATATATTTAAAAAGAAAATTTATTCATTGACCAAGATAAATATATAAGAGATTCAAATGATATAAGAAGAAGGGATTACTCCCTCTATAAATAAGAGGTCCTTAATTCCAAGACCAAGGATGGGGAGGGGATTTTTGCTGATTCTTACCTTATCTACTTTATTTTATTTCAAGTTTTAGTTTAGTTTAGAATCTAATTACAATTCAAGACTATTTCAATTCAAAGTGATTAAATCTATTTATTACAATATTTTCTCTATTTATATATTTATTATTCTATCTTTATATATTATTACACTAAGACCTCTTACTTCTAATAATGAAATACTGGCTTGAGGCTTGGCCTTAGGAGAGGATAGGTGTTTCCTAAATTTTGTTCTTATATTCCAATGAATTATTTCTATTTGTGGGGAGTAATAGTGAATTTTATGGTTGTAGAGATTATCCAGCATGAAATAGATCTTGATATCATATCTATTATTTTATTTAAATATTCTATATCCTTTTTATAGAACAATAGATCTTTATACAATGTAATTGAGTTGTTCAATAGATTAAATGTCATATGATAAAGCCAGGTCCTAGAATATGACACACTCTTTATTGATGCGTGTCATTAACCTTGATTATAAGAGGATGTGTAATTTAGTTTTCTTTATAATTAAATATTTATCAGTCAAAAAATTCAAAAATAGTAGTTCATGAATGAAATTTAATAATTTAACTATCAAACTAAATTTGAAACAACAACAATGAATAATGAAGGAACTCAAAACCAAAACTAGTGCTTAGTATTTTATTCTATAACCCTATTCTGTTTACATTGCATGCTATTTTGGAATTTAATTCTCATTATTTTAGAAAATAATAAGAAAAAAAATTAGTTTTAGGTGAATTAGATTTAGTAAGTGAATAAACTATGAAACTCATTAAGTGAGACAACCCTGATCAACCATTGTACTACACCAGGAAATATTAAATAGTATCTTTTTCCACACCCCACAATTAGTGTGTTTCAACCTTATATTTTTTCTTCTCATTTTTCATAGAAACCTTTATATTTTATCCCCCTTGGCTCCACTTCATCCTTGTAAGTTTCTCCCTTGATGATTCTTTATCAAATAAAGTAATTCAATTTAAATCTCATCCTATTTTCATTATTTCTTTATTTCTTATATTTTATTTCCCTATAGTTACCACAATGTCCTAGAGTTTCACTTAATTGAATTTTTATTTGAGGGTTTTAAATTTTTTGGATTACAATATTCTCTTAGGGAATTCTCATTATCTTTATTTATGAAAAAACCATTTTATAATGAATTCATAAATTACCTGTAGGTGGATCTATGCAGTTATTTGTTAATGAAACTATGAATTATTTTTTTAAATGGAATTTTCTATTGAATAAAGTCTATAATTTGTGCATTTACTGATATTATGAGAATTATAATTTTTTTTTACTTTTTATATATTCGACAAGATGAAAATATTTCATATAAGGCATATATTCTATTTTACATAAAAGTCATATACGATATATTTGTTGAAATTCCAATTAGGTTTTATTGTGATGTAATGGAAAATATTTTCATGAATTGTTTTTATATGAATAGTAAATAATTTATGAAATGTTTTTATAATGGATCCTAAATGATAATGGGGTGTTTAGTATATTCAAAGTGTTTTATGACATGGATTACCTTTTGATACAATTACCAATCTTTATTATGAAGTGTATTTATAATATATTTATTTATTCATAGATTATGGATGATTGTAAAGGGGATTTTTCTTTAATGGGAGTTTAGAGGTGAGATGATAGTTTATTTCATATACTTTACTTGAATATTTTGGTCTATTTTATTATAGAAACTTTTATGGGATTACCTTGTGTTAAAAAATGAATTCTAGTGATAAGTATGCTTTCTATATTATATTATGCACTACCTAGCCTCACTCATTGTTTATATCATGGACTATATAATATATACTAGTTTTGGATCATGGTATGGATAGTACCATTTGAGCTCTTATCACTAGTTTTGATTATGCATTAATTGGAGACTTCAATACTAGTTTAGTATTATGCTTTGTCTAGTGGAATATGAAAAGATGATTTTGAGGTTGATTACAAAGATCCTATACTTAACTTAACTTTGTTACATAATAACTCTCTTATAATTACTAGATATAATCTTTATTATATACCATTTTCATTTCTTCATTTACTTATATACATGTATATTTTGACTCACATGGATATCTTGATTACTTTTAAATGAAAATATAAATGTAAAAAAATATTTCCAGTTTTTTTGTAGAAATGAAAAAAATTACTTTTATATTTTTAATTAAAACTAGTATGAAATGGTTTGTTTTATAAAGGATACATAGATATCATTTAGTGAAATTATACTAATAATCCTTTCTCATGCTCTACATACACACTTTGTGTATATGTATACTTGGAATTATCTGATATAGGTAAAGGAAAATCATCTCTTTGAAATAATGTATTTTATATAGTTTTTACTCAAGTTTATAGGAGGTGGAAAGTGGTAGATTCACACTTGTCTCATAGATATGGTTATATTGGATTGTTATTTTGGTTATGTGTTTTGGTGCACATATATATTCAGCCTTATCAACTTCTTATCCCATTTATCTCTCATTTTTTTTCATAATTTGTATATGTATATGTGATGGTTATATGTATATAAAATTAATGGTTATATTATTTTTTATTTCACTATTTATTGTTATAAAGTTATTAATTGATTTTCAAAAGTGTTAATTTTCATATATATAATTTATCTAATATATGGAGTGTTTATTCTAGGTTTCCAAGATGAACCTAATTCTTTGGTTTGATAATTTTATCTTGTGAAATCATTTACAAGTTATAGGTCAATTCCATTGGAATTAATTGTCAAGCAATTTCAATTGGGAATATTCTTTGGTCCTTGTGGTAGACCAAATCAGGTACCATGATAGGTTAGCTCGAGTTGGATCATTACAAAATGGTATCAGAGCTTGATTTTTATTATGTTATTTAGGATATGAGGTTGATGAGAGATAAATAATTATAACTTGAGTTTTAGGTTATGATAAAGTCTTTGGATATCACTTTTAATGATGATATTTGAGATTCCATGGTTTTTAAAGTATGTATAATTTGACTTTAAACATTTTTCATTATTTTGTTATGAGATATTTTCATTTTGAGATTTGGTTCTTGTTTATTTTTTAGAAATTGTATCTCTTGAAAGAAAATTTGAAGGATATTTTGGATATTCATCATTTGGGTGCACTATCTATATATTTTATATTATAATTATGTAATATAATATAGGGGTTCTGGTAGAAAATGAAAATTTTATGCACAATCTACCTAACCATGAAGTCAAATTATTCATCATGAAAAATATGTTTTTTACTTTATTTTCTTATCTAATGACTAAATATATTATTTTATAGTGTTTATGAGATAATTGTGATTCAAATTGAGGTTGTTTATTATTATTTAACTTGGAATTAAATTTTTCTGATAAATTTTTTCCTTTTTATGAAAATTTTATAGAGTCATGCTTCTCTAAAGAACCCTGGTAAAATTCTCATAGGAAGTGACATATAATTTTTGACAAAATAATCCTATAAATAATCAAAATATTATCGATAAGATTATATAAACTATCTAATCCATGTAATGAGAAGATGATACATTAACAACCTAATATATAGATCAATCTTAGGAGTTTCTATTTCATAATACTCTCACTTTATAAGGGGGAAAATATCTTTAAGAAGACAAGGATTGTCTAGATAAGATAGATTAGATATTTGAATTACTTAATACTACCAAAGCTTTAAATTTTAAATGTTCTAAATTCATGATTGAGAGACCAATTAGGAAGTGGTGGAAATCATTGGTTCAGGTTAAAATAAATGATAATTTATCATATAAGTATTTTAAAACCATATTTACTCACTACTTTTACCATGAAGTGATGAAATTGGAAAAGGTACAAGAATTAATATATCTCAAGTGAGGAAATTATATAGTTTTTAAAAAATGTGAACTATTTAATTATTCTAGTGAATTTTTAACCAAATATAGTCACTAATGACACTTTAAAGGCTTTATGGTTCAAGATGAGTACTTTCTTAGACATCCAGTCAAAGGTTTTCTTATTTAAACTATCTTTTTTTGAAGTGTCAGATAATGAATTAGTGGCAGAGATGGATCAACTGGACTATTTGGTTAGTGTATTTTTCTATATTCTTTTTGGCAATAAAGGGGACTTCTATGAGAATAAGAGAAATCATGATGATTTTAGATGGGGAAGTGGAAGTAGTTCAAAATGTCAATCTCAATCTTCTTATTCTATACCTATGAGAAATAAGACTCTCATATGTTATAAATTTGAAAAACAGGGACACTCCAAGACTTGATTACAAGAGAAACCTAGGGAATTTCACCCTTGTGGTTGTATAGGGAACCTCAAAAGATTCTATAGGAAGGATATTCTGTATAAGAGTGATAAGTGTTCATTAGCACAAAAAATATCTTAGATTCAATCCAATGCCTCAAAGGATGTGGGGTATCATCCTAATAATTTCATAGGTTTAAGTGACTCTTCCTATAGAAAAATTCAACTAGGAAGTGAGCCTAAATTTAATAGGATATTGATAACTCATCTTGAATCTAGCATTTATATACAACCAAACAATCACCCATAGAATCAGAAGATGGACCTAATACAATGTGAGGTACTGTACTTATTTCATAATCTATGTATGGTTATTTATTTTATATAGGTTCCTATAATTCATTTATTCCTTCCTCAATTGTGAATCTTTTGAATATCTCCTCCCAGTCAATGCATGAAAATATCAAATCATCTTAATAAAAATAAAGAATAATGTTTTGAATGTCCCTTATGTATCACATCTATTTTTTTAAGTGGATATATCATGGAATTTTATTTTCCTCAAAATGAACATCTTTTACATCATCTTAGTAATTTATTGAGGGATTTCATTTAAATATCATATCAATGATTATCATCAAAGGTTGGTCTTTATCTATTTTTATGGGAAATTGCATTTGTTCCAAGGGGAATGAGATCCATAATCAATTCTAGTTGGATCCCCTATGTAAAGTGGGTGAATTTTCATATATGTTATTATCTATTATCATGGAATCTAATGAAGGGGACTTAAGAACCAGGCTTCCTCTTATGGTGATATATTTCCTTAAATTATTTCATAATGATTTTTTTGTATTTCCTATAGATTGGTATGTGTATTTTCCTATAGATCTTGTCACTATAAAACAACCTATATAATTTCCATTATTTTGAATGTTTCCAACTGAGTTGAAGGAATTGAAGACCCAACTTGATGATTTATAAGATAATGGGTTTATTCATCCTTGTTTTTCTTCATAGATATATTTGGTGCAATTTTCAAAGATGGATAATAGAACCTTGTGGCTATGAATCAATTACAAAAAGTTAAATCAGGTGACCATAGAGAATAAATAACATTTTCCTTATATTGATGACCCCTTTTATCAATTGGAAGGTGAAATGTGGCACTCTAAGATTGATCTTAGGTCAAGTTATCACTATCTTAGTGTGAAGTAACTTGATATACACACCAACACTTTTAAAATTATATATTGACACTTTGAATACCTTGTGATTCCATTTGGTTTTAAAAATTATATTTTGGTTCTTATAATACTTATGAAATGAATCTTCCATTGATATCTAGATTCCACTTTCATGATATTTGGGGATGCAAATTTAGTTTAATAAATGTCAGAATAGGAGTATAAAAATCAATTAAGGATCATGTTAGAGATTATTCAATATCACCACTTATGTGTAAGGCTACCCAAATTTCATTTCTAGATCCATAAAGTAAATTGATTAGGATATGTGGTTTTGGAATATGACATACTAGTTGATCCCAATAAGGTGAAAGTTATTAGTCTTGGGACATGCCAAATAATATAATTTATATTTTTAACTTCATGGGGTTAACATTATACTACAAATAGTTTGTAAAGTATTTCTAAAATATTTCATCGTAATTAGTGACCCTCACTCATAAAGGAGTAAAATTTACATGGAGATCTGAATGTCAGGTATCCTTTGATCAGTTGAAATGAATATTGACATTGAATCCAATTATAATTCCACCTTATCTTGGAGTAGGAGATGTGGTTTATTGTGATTCATCAGAAATAGGATTAGGTTGTGTTATCATATGGAATTATCATGTGGTGGCATATAGATCTATCATACCACACTTACATGAGAAAAATTACACTCACAATGAACTTGAATTGGAATATTTCATGAATTATTTAAAGTAATGGATACATCATCTCTTTTGTGAAAAGTTTATAATCTATACTGACTACAATATTTTGAGTTATATATTTTCATAGAAGGATTTGAACCTCATATATAAGTGATGTGTGAAGTATTTTAAAATTTATAATTTTAACCCCGTTTATTTTCTAAGAAAGGGTAATATGCTCACTAATGTTCTTATCAATAAGTATCCATCATGGGAATTGAAAAAATATAGCGATGAATAGAATTTTATGTGTATCTTTATAGAAATTCATTTTTAAGTAAATGAGCATATGTAAGTGATATTATTATTTAATATGTAGATTATTTCCTCCCATTTTGATTTAATTCATAAAGATAATCCATATAATATAGAATGTACTTGAATTAGAGGAATTATAAATGGTGGGGTGAACAATAATGATTTCTATCCCTCTTCTAATGGTTTCATTTTCTTTTGAAATAATTTTATGGTTCATATTTCTTTGGGAGAGAGAATGATGAAGGAAAACCATAACTCTTAATGGGAAATTTATCCAGGTGTATCCAAAATATACTATAATATAAAACATCAATATTGGTTATTAAAAATGAGAAAATATTTTAGTAATTATGTGTCTTTATGCTTCAATTTTTAGCAAGTTAAAGTAGGGTATTATAATCATACTAAAATGATTCAACCCTTGAATATTTTTACTTGGAAGTGAGGTAAGATATCCAAGGATTTATTTATTGTATTACCTCATACACCTCATGGGAAAATGTTATCTAGGTGATCATTGATAGGATAAATAAATCATCCCATTTCTTCTTGAACAAAGATTACATGAAGTTAGAAGAACTTGGGAATTTATACATGCAGAAGATTGTAAAATTTCATTAGTTTCCTTTAATGATTATTTTTTATTAGGATATTAACTTCACCTATAATTTATGAAAATTAATTTAATAGGTAATGTTAATACATATGAATAATAACAAATCATATCACCATAAAATGAATGAAAAAACCAAGAGGGAGGTTTAAATATCATAATTTATACTCCGTACATGTGTGTTGGATTTTTGGGTAATAATGGGACAACAATTTTTCAATGTTTTCATTTGAATATAACAATTTCTACCAATATTTTATAAGGATGGATCCATTTGAATATTTATATAACTTGTATTTTTAATCTTCATGTTTTTGGACAAAAGTTGTTTAATCATATATAGTGGGGTTGAATTTAGTACAGGATACGACAAATATAATTTACCTTATTTAGAATCATATGGTGAAATCTCAGAGTCACTATAATTCCTATGATGATATTCATTTATGAAGATTAAAATTCTCAGTAGGTGATAAGCTGCCTTGAATGTATCTTCTGGAATAGATTTTAGATAGCTGGGGAAGCAAGGTAAGTTGATGTCAATGTGTGTTGGACCTATTAAAATTGTTGAAAAACTTGGAAAAGTCACATATTAGTTAGAATTAACAACTCAAATAACATTGAATCATAATTTATTTCCCATTTACCAGTTAAAGAAGTATTATCAAGATCCTTGTCATATTTTAAATTGATATGAGTTGGAATTAGAACCTAATGCCTCCCTTGTAGAGAAACTAGTTCGAGTCCTTGATCATTAGAATAAAACACTACAAGGGAAATGCTTTACTAAATTTCTTATGTTATAGAAACATGTAAATGACTACTATGATACTTGGGAGTGATAATATTAGATTATAGAGAAATAAACTATTGATTTATCCAATCCACAACATTTATCATAATTTATAGGGGTATAATGTGGCATGGTGGGGAGAATTGTGTCACCCAAAAATTTTCTATTTAGTTTGTATTTTTTTATTTTTTTATCATATATATTGAAATTTTAAGTGTAAGTTTTAAATTTTTGAAGAAATTTATAGAATGCATGATTATGGTGAATGATCATCCCACTTGTGCATGTCCACCATGCATCTTATTTTCTAATTATAGAGGATAATACATAGTTTTTTCATGGTCATCATAATAGTGCATATAGACTATACATACATTTAAAAACATAGATATTTTTATTTTTATAAATCTACTTTAAATTAAACCCTTTTATTTTTTCTACTCATTTTCTAGGGAACCCTCTAGATTTTTCTCCCATTGGTTCCTCTCAATCCTTGGATTCTCTCTTAGTTATTTATTCATAAAATAGGCATGATTTATTAAATAAAGTCACTCTAAATATCATCCTATATTTATTTCCTATTTCTTCTTTCTATTTTATTTCCCTATAGATGCCATTTTTTCGAGGGTTTCACATAAATAATTTTTTTTGATGGTTTTAAATTTTAAGGCTTCCAATTATCTATTAAGGACTTTTTAAAATATTTATTGAGGGGAGAACATTTTTTAAAAATTTATTTATCAATTATTGGTTGGTGGATATATATAATTACCTTTTTTGATGAAACCCTGATTTTTTGTTTATTTTAAATGTAATTTAATATTACATAAAATCTATAATTAGTTTCTTTGGTTTTATCATGATAATTATAATGTTTTGTACTTTTTTTATGTTTTATGTGGGGGAAATAATTTCATAAATGGTATAATTTTTTTACATGAAATTCATACTCACTATGTTTGATAAAATTTAAATGAGGTTTTATGATGAAATAATGGAAAATTATTTAATGGAGTGTTGTTATGTGAATAATAAATAATTGATGAAATGTTTTTATGGTGGATTTTAAAGGATAAGGTGGTGTTTGAAATATTAAAAGTGTTTTACGATGTGGATTACACTTTGTTAATATTACCCCTCATTATAATGAAATGTATTTATATGAAATTTCCTTGTTCATGGATGATTATAAAGTAGATATTTTTTTACATAGGGTTCATAGGTATAGTGATAGTTAATTTCATTTACTTTACTTTATTTTTTAGTCTATTTGATTACAGTAAAATTTAAGGGACTACCCTGGGTGTCTATGAGGGATTCCAGTGACATGTATACTTGATTGATTAGATTAAACACTATCTAGCTTCACCCCTAATTTAAATTATGCACCGGTGATGATGAACTAGTTTAACATCTTAATTTGGATAGTTCTACATGAGATATTTACACTAGTTTAGATTACACACTGATTGGTAACTTCACCTCTAGTTTAGGATTGTGATATAGCTAGTTTCCTTTACAAATATGATTTTAATATTGATTACATGATTCATAGACTTCACTTACCTTAGACCCATATGTAATATCTTAGGATGGCATGACCTAACATTTATTATACGCTATTTTCATTTATAACTAAATAACATACACGTGTATTTTAACTCACATGGATAAATTATTCACTCTGAAATGACAAATATAAAATTTCAAAACTCTTTTCACTTGTTTTCATTGAACTGAAAAATATAAATTTATATTTTTAGTTCTAACTAACATGGATTGGTTTATTTTATAAAGGTCATATATATAGAATATGGTGAAATAATAATGGTAATCATTTTTCAAACCCTACATACACAATTTGTGTATATGTGAATTTAGTCTTATTAAATACAGGTAAAGGCAAAATACTGCTTTGAAATATTATATTTTTGATAGTTTTTGTTCAATTTTAGTGGAGGTAACAAGTGGTAGATGCATATTTTTCATATGAATATGGGTATCTTGAAATATTATTTAGGTTATTTGTTTTGGTTCCCATATGTATTTACTATTATCATCCTCCCATCCCATTTATTTGTCACTTTCTTTTCATAATTTGGATTTGTATGTGTGGTAGTTGGACGTTTATAAAATTGATAGTAAAATTATTTTAAAAATCACTATGTTTTCATGCTTATTGAGTTATTATTTTATATCATGAATTATTTTTTTATTTCTTATCTGAAAACCGTTTATTTTATTATAGATGGTTCCTAAAATATATGGAGTAGTTATATGGGGTTTCTATGGAAACAATTTCTTTTATTTGAAAATTTTATCAGAAAAAACCATTTATAAGGTATAAGTTGATTACCTTGTCAATTATTTCCAATCTATAGTGATCAGGAATGCACTTTTGGATTTTTAGTGGAACAGATTAGGTATTGATATGGGGTATACTGAGTTATATTTAACATGTCATTGGATATTGTTGGAACCACTTTGTGTATAGGTTTGTATTTGTTGTCAATAGTTGTCAATGGAATATCAAAATGAAAGAGATCATGAAGTACTCCGATTAAGTAGAGGAGTAGTGATTCAGACAATTGTTGTGCTGATTGTAAGTTCAAAGAACATGTGTCAAAGGTGATACATTGTTTACAACAATGAAGAATGTGAGGAGTAATCCATCCAAGGATGATTAAAGTAGGATGGTGTTTTTGGATGAAGACCATGCAATTCCTCATTATTGCATAAGAACCATGGGCTTTGATGAAGACCATGAAATTCCTCATTATTGCATGCCAACAATGGGTTTTGATGAAGACCATGCAATTACTCATGATTGCGTGAGAACCATGCTAGAGACTTCTTGATGGATTGAATCACATGGTTTTCATGAAGTTGATCATTACGGTTGATGAAGGAGGAAATGTTCCAATGAGTTGACTTATGAAATGTCCAAGCACATCACATTGTCATAGAAGATGATGGTACTAAAGATGTTCCTTCAAAGAATACATATCACAATAGTGGAGTTTGTGATAAATGCAAAAGAGTTGCTGAAGGATACAGATCACCGAGAAGAAGTGCTGTTGAGGTGATCGTGCTTTTCGACAAAGCAAACAAACGACATACAAATTTGTTGAAAAAGGAGATTCCATGGTGACATGTCGAGTTCAAGAGTTGTGGTCAACAATCTATGTTTGATTCAAGAACATCAACAGAGGAATGGATGATCTGGAGGTGGTACAAAAAGAGCAGATACAAGGTAGTGCCGTTTTCCAGTTTTTGCCAAATTTCAGGGCCTCAAAATCAACAAATGAAGAAGAGTGATTTTGGCAAAGGGACTTGCGCGTCATACTCTTGGAGGATAGGAAACTTGCGTGCCATATGTTTTTGAAGATCAGAGCATCAAAATATGGCAAAGGGATAAGGGTTGCGCAAGTTTTGGTGAGGTCGCGCAGGTGAATTATGTGCCGGGAAGAGACTTGCGCGCCGACGCCTTGAATGCATTATAACTTGCGCGCCTATGGTTTTTCGAGATCAGAAGATCCAAATTTGGAAAAGGCAAGATGTTCGCGCAAGTTTGGATGTTGATCGCGTAAGTGCCTAGCAGGGGCCGAGACTTGCGCGCCGATGGATGACTTGCGCACCGCCGCGCAGGGGGTCCAGTTTGCCTATAAATACTGGACCACCCCTCCTCATTTCTTACGGAGCTCAAGTCTTTGAGATTGTTCGAGCTCTCGTCGCGCAGGTGGTTGGGCCGCGCAAGAGGTAGTTGGGTCGCACAAGTAGAGGTTGCACGCCAACTGATGGTTGAGCGCCTCAGGTGATTTGGGCAAGGAAAGAAGTGAGTCACGCATGTTTGAAGTTCAAGAAGACCGAGTCGCGCAAGTTCCTTGGTGACACTTGCGCGCCAGTTTATACTTGCGCGCCTAAGACTTGCGCGCCGGGGGAGACTTGCGTGCCGAGCTTGAAAAGAAGAGCCAGATATTGTTGAAGCACGTCCGCCTTTCTGGAGCTGCACAAGAGCTGAAATATAGCCTGATACTTCTGGTGAAAAGTGAGATTGAAGAAGAAATCTAAATGATACATGCATGATCTCATGCATACATGGAGAACTGATTCTGACAACACTGAGTAAGCTAAGCTTCATTAAGTAAGCAATCACATCAGTGATTGTGATTCAGGCAAACGAAGACAAGGGGATGTAGTGCATTCATTCATTGCACTAAAGAAGAAGGATTGAACTAAAAGGAGCATCAAATATGAACCCTGATGCAAGCAATGTCTCATGCTGAACAGGAGATGAAGAACTTCAATGCACACCTATTGAAGAGACCTTCACGTCTATAAATTGAGTGGGACTTCACCAACGGCAGTGAGCCAGGGGGAGTCAACAGGAGTGACCCGAGGGACGCAATGAGCTATCCCTAAACAATTGTAAAGGCAGTGAGCCTGGGACAGAGTTTCTGTACCCGAACCTTTGTAATCTACAGCTAGTGAAGCATAGTGGATTTAGGTACGACTGACAACCTGTCGGCGTATGCTCCTTGGACGTAGCCCTTAGTGGTGAACCAAGTAAAAATAGCTGTGTCATCTCTCTGTATGTGAATGTTTAATTGTTGTTCATATCCATCATACAGGTTTAAGTAGTTCCTACCAATGTGGGAACAAGATCCACAACTTAAAGAAGAAAAAAAGTTTCCACCCTGATTCACCCCTCCCCTCTCAGGGTGTCCCGGGGTCCTACAAGTGGTATCAGAGGCAGGTTAACGTATGTTGGATATTCTCCAGTAATTCTATTGAGAAGAGGATTTGAGTTTCTTTCCTAAAGTCAACAATGAAGAGCAGTCTTGATGAAGTTTCTGAGCAGACGTCTACATCTAGCAAGACCATGAAAAACAGGAAAAAGAAAGAGAAAAAGCAGCTGAAGAAGTCCCTCATATCCAAAGAAGATGCAATGTCATGTTCTCCATGCCATTCCAAAAATGAAGAAACATCAGGCATGGAATGTATCAAGCAGGTGACTCAGAATTCTTCCAGAGGAAAGGATGACACCCCCAATTCATGCTTTCAAGAAAAACTCAAAACATATCTGCATGATATTCCAGAAGAAAGCGATGTTATTATCTGTAGCCTATTTCAATCTATGCAGGTTGAGATCACTAGACTTGAAAGGGAAGAGGACAATATGGAAAAGGGGATGGAAGGAAAAATTATGGAAAGTATGAAGCTCACCAAACGGGTGAAAGCCCTTGAAGAAAAAGGTGAAGTCATCAATACTCTAGAAGAATGGATCCATGCACTTGAAGATGAGCTGAAGAAGAACAATGAAGTCAAGAATTTTTTTCTGGAAGAAACGTCCATTAAATTCAGGGAACTTGACTCTTTGTTACAAAACAAAGTTAAGATGCATGAAGATGAGGTTGAAAGGTTGAAGAAGAATTGTGAAGAGAAGATGATCACGATTGAAGATCAGAAGATCATCCTCAATATTGTGGGTCAAAAATTGGAAGCTCAATTGACCAAGATTGAGAACACACATATTGAGACTTCACAAAAGAATGAAATGAGTGATGCTTGCACTCAATGTTCGTTGGAGGAGTCTAAAGCTGAAATGCCTCCAACATGTGACAAGAAGATTATGACAACTCTTGATTATCCACATCAAGAATCAGTTGCTTCCGGTACTCAATGCTCAAAGGAGGATTCTATTGTCAAAATACCTCTAACATGTGATAAGAAGATCATTACTTTTCTCATTGATCTATCACAGGCAACTGAGAAAGTGAAGGTACCATCCAGACCATCTTGCACTCATGTTTCTAAATACACTCCGACAATCAGTGCAGGTGGGAAGAAAAGCTCTAAACAAGTATGGATGGGGATAGGTGAGAAGAAGAAACCTACCACCATGACTAGGGTGGATAGGAAGAAAAAAGAGGAAGCTTCTTCCTCAAATAGAGCACAAACGATTAAGCAGATGGCCCAACAACTTAATACTGAAGAAACAAAGAAGAAAAGATTTGTGGGCCAATGTTGGTGCTGCAATAGATTTGGGCACTGTGAACTGGATTGTTTTTATAATCCCTTTCATGGAAAAGCACAGGGAAAGCCTATATCAAAGGGGAGGAAGCCAGAGAAGAAGAATCAACATCCACAGGTCCAGAAGCATCTGTTTACAGCAAACAGATTTGGAATGCTTGATAACATCTGTGATGTATGTAACGACAGTGGTCACAAGAATGGTGCATGCCTAGGTCAAAAGATATCCAGAGCTGATAAGAACAGAAGACCACACAATCCATCTAAGTATGAAGAAAGTACCTTGGGAAGAAATCAGAAGAATATGGCGAACACACCTCTCCCCAAGAAGATATCAAGTAGGCAAGCTGAGAAGACCTAGGATTTTAGATCCATGAAATTGAAGGGTCATTCATCCAAAAGAAACACTAAGTGGGATGAATCTCGGATGAACCCATGTGGAAGACCTAAACCAGCTGCAAAAGTTCCACATGACATATTGGTCATCTGGCCAGAAGATTTGAAAAGAATAAGGAAATTTGAAGATGAGAAGGCCAAGGCTAGTGACAAAGGAAAAGGAAAACTTTCACATGATGAAGACACAGTGCAGGAGAGATTGAAAACAAAGAGAAACACACGTGTCAAAGAAGTTCTGTGTGAGAGATGCAAGAAATCTGGTCACATTGCAAAAGGTTGCCTAACCGTAATACCAGAGCAAGAAGCAGTCCTTAAGAGGAGTAAGAATGTATCATTCATGATGGCTGCTAAGAAAAACAATTCTCCACACAAAGCAGAAGAGAATGTGAACAGAGCCATGCCACACCGACAGATGTCAGAACACATGTTCAAATGTGCAGGCATGAAGACTGGAGTGAACAGAGGAACTTTGTTGAGAAAAGAACCTCAACCAAGAAAGTCTTCTTGATGAAGAAAGAAGGAACCACCTTATTCCTGTAATCATTTGTGTATTGTATTTGTGCTAATAATGCAGGGAATTGAAGGTGAAGCATGCTCTCAGGGGGAGAACCTGAGAAGTAGTGAATGCTGTCAACTCTTGATAGCCAAGCTAAAGAATTTTCCATCCTTAGTAGATTCTTCAATTGATATTAAAAGAGTATGATGATGAAGGATCACTCTTGATGAATATGATGAGGAGTGTTTCCCTTGAGGGGGAGAAGAATGAAGAAGCTTCCATAATCACTGTTTCAATCAATATCAACTCCAGATGGACTCAAAAGCAGTAACTCTGTGAATTTCTTGAAGAACACGCGAATGGAGAAGGTATGTCGTTTCTCAATCACTATCCCTTGGTTACTCAGATCAAAGATTATTTTACAAAGGGGGATTAACTATATTGATAAGTGACATAAAGAGAATGGAAGTGCCCCAAGGTCACTTATCCTGCCGATTGCACTTGAATGTTTTTGATCTATTTGCTGAAGTGAGTGCAGGAGTTTCAGGTTGATTATTATCTATCATAGTTGATCTTCTTCTACCTGGAATTAAAGTGGTAAACCCTTGAAGACAAGATACATGAGTTATCATCTCATGTTGGTATCATGATCTGTGGATAATTGACATCCTTGTTGACTTAATCAAATCCTCTTGTTTTCTACATCGAGCATTGCTCAAGTAGACTTAGAGTGAAATGATTAATGAAACATTGCTTAAGTGTGGATTGATACCCTCCCTACCATGTGCTTTGTATTTCTTGTCAATAAGGGGGAGAGAAAGTGAAATGAACGTTTGAAAAGAAAAGTTGATTGAATAGAAGATTCTCATTTTCACATTGACAAATTCATTTCAGAATATGTATAAGGTATTGACAACAAAATACAAAGGGGGAGATTGTTGGAACCACTTTGTGTATAGGTTTGTATTTGTTGTCAATAGTTTTCAATGGAATATCAAAATGAAAGAGATCATGAAGTACTCCGATGAAGTAGAGGAGTAGTGATTCAGACGATTGTTGTGCTGATCGTAAGTTCAAAGAACATGTGTCAAAGGTGATACATTGTTTACAACAATGAAGAATGTGAGGAGTAATCCATCCAAGGATGATTAAAGCAGGATGGTGTTTTTGGATGAAGACCATGCAATTTCTCCTTATTTCATAAGAACCATGGGCTTTGATGAAGACCATGAAATTCCTCATTATTGCATGCCAACAATGGGTTTTGATGAAGACCATGCAATTACTCATGATTGTGTGAGAACCATGCTAGAGACTTCTTGATGGATTGAATCACATGGTTTGCATGAATTTGATCATGACTGTTGATGAAGGAGGAAATGTGCCAATGAGTTGACTTATGAAATGGCCATGCACATCACATTGTCATAGAAGATGATGGTACTAAATCTGTTCCTTCAAAGAATACATATCACAATAGTGGAGTTTTTGATAAATGCAAAAGAGTTGTTGAAGGATACAGATCACCGAGAAGAAGTGCTGTTGAGGTGATTGTGCTTGTCGACAAAGCAAACAAACGACATACAAATTTGTTGACAAAGGAGATTCCATGGTGACATGTCGAGTTCAAGAGTTTTGGTCAACGATCTATGTTTGATTCAAGAACATCGACAGAGGAATGAATGATCTGGAGGTGTTACAAAAAGAGTAGATACAAGGTAGCGCCGTTTTCCAGTGTTTGCCAAATTTCAGGGCCTCGAAATCAAAAAATAAAGAAGAGTGATTTTGGAAAAGGGACTTGCGCGCCATACTCTTGGAGGATAGGAAACTTGCGCGCCATATGTTTTTGAAGATCAGAGCATCAAAATATGGCAAAGGGATAAGGGTCGCGCAAGTTTTGGTGTGGTCGCGCAGGTGAATTATGTGCCGGGAAGAGACTTGCGCGCCGACACCTTGAATGCATTATAACTTGCACGCCTATGGTTTTTTGAGATCAGAAGATCCAAATTTGGCAAAGGCAAGATGTTCGCGCAAGTTTGGTTGTTGATCGCGTAAGTGCCTAGCAGGGGCCGAGACTTGCGCGCCGATGGATGACTTGCGTGCCTCCGTGCAGGGGGTCCAGTTTGCCTATAAATACTAGACCACCCCTCTTCATTTATTACGGAGCTCAAGACTTTGAGATTGTTCGAGCTCTCGTCGCGCAGGTGGTTGGGCCGCGCAAGAGGTAGTTGGGTCGCGCAAGTAGAGGTTGCGCGCCAACTGATGGTTGAGCATCTCAGGAGATTTGGGCAAGGAAGGAAGTGAGTCGTGCAGGTTTGAAGTTCAAGAATACAGAGTCGCGCATGTGCCTTGGTGACACTTGCGGACCAGTTTATACTTGCGCGCCTAAGAATTGCGCGCTGGGGGAGACTTGCGCGCCGAGCTTGAAAAGAAGAGCCATATATTGTTGAAGCACGTCCGCCTTTCTGGAGCTGCACAAGAGCTGAAATATAGCCTAATACTTTTGGTGCAAAGTGAGATTGAAGAAGAAATATAAATGATACATGCATGATCTCATGCATACATGGAGAACTGATTCTGACAACGCCGAGTAAGCTGAGCTTCATTAAGTAAGCAATCACATCAGTGATTGTGACTCAGGAAAACGAAGACAAGGGGATCTAGTGCATTCATTCATTGCACTAAAGAAGAAGGATTGAACTAAAAGGAGCATCAAATTTGAACCCTGATGCAAGAAATGTCTCATGCTGAACAGGAGACAAAGAACTTCAATGCACACCTATTGAAGAGACCTTCACGTCTATAAACTGAGTGGGACTTCACCAACGACAGTGAGCCAGGGGTAGTCAACGGGAGTGACCCGAGGGATGCAGTGAGCTATCCCTGAACAATTGTAAAGACAGTGAGCCTGGGACAGAGTGTCTGTACCCGAACCTTTGTAATCTACAGCTAGTGAAGCATAGTGGATTTAGGTATGACCGACAACCTGTCGGCGTATGCTCCTAGGACGTAGCCCTTAGTGGTGAACCAAGTAAAAATAGTTGTGTCATCTCTCTGTATGTGAATGTTTAATTGTTGTTCATATCCATCATACAGGTTTAAGTAGTTCCTACCAACGTGGGAACAAGATCCACAACTTAAATAAGAAAAATTTCCACCCTGATTCACCCCTCCCCTCTCAGGGTGTCCCGGGGTCCTACAGATATTAACATCTTCAAGTATGTGCATTGATTTTTAGACTTGAGATCATTATTAATGTGTATCATGATTCATGTATCTAGATTCATGAGGAAAACCTTTATATATTTACTCCTAGTGAAGTATCACATGTCAAGTGTATCATGAATTTGATAAAATTTATCTAATGGTCAATATATAATTTTTCACTTCTAAGTTATAAAAAATGATATATCTGGTCCTTTGATTTAAATATAAGTTACTATATAAAATCCATGGCTATTATATTTTATAGTCAAGTATTCCTCAATAAGTCAATGAAATATAAATTCATAATAAAATATGATAACACATGTGTGAAATCTTCTTAATGAGATATTAATCGATCAAGGGATTATATTAAATAGTAGTATTCCAAGGAAGGTTGTCGTTGTTATTTTACATGACTTTTCCATTTATCTATGGAGTTCATAATGTGTTGTGAGATATCAATCGTGGTTTGTGGGTTAGACCTACTACCATTTAAAGGGAACTCTATAGGGTCACACACTAAGTTTATTGAGTGGATCATTATATTCAGTTGAATTTATAGTTAGTAATAAATTCATTAAATTTTTTTTGAATGATATTTATTCAGTTATATCAATTATAAATTCAATAAAAAGTTGTTCAAGTCCAAAATAAGTGATTTTAATTTTATATATTATTTATTCACATGGTAAGTGAATATTATATTTATTTATTCCCAAGATAAGTGAATATATTTATTTTATTGAATGAACACAATTATATAATTACTAGGGAACATGTAATTTCTATGTTGGTGGGACCACTAAGTCAATCCTGAATGAAAACCATGTTTTTTTCCTTGAGCATTGAGTCAAGTGGTACCCATCAGTTTTACCATTATACTGTATAGGGGAATTGGACAAAGGTCAAGTCCTTATAGGCTATATTTATTTTTTAGTTAGGGAATGTGTAATTTCTGGGTTGGAAGGACCACTAAGGAAATATTAACTAAAAACCAAATTTTGTAGTAGGGGTTTGTATTAATGGTAATCATATTATAATACTATATGAAAAACCTAGGTTTAAACCTAAGTGAAGGAAAATTACTGTAACACCTTGTTACCTTTTTTTTCAGGCATGTTCAAATTTTAGCTTTTGGTTTCCTTTTTTATTGGGTGAGTATTACCAACCATGAATTGGGAGGATACCTGTAATAGTGAAGTCAGAGATTTTTTGGAATTTGTAGAATAAACCTATAGTTTCTACTATTTTATATGCAGTTACATAAAGTGTAATGGGATTACACTATATTTATTGGCCTCTAGACATATCCCATGAATTGAATACATAACATGATAATTATACACCCTGTATAAGTGTTTCACATTATATAATGTGGAAAATCTATTTTTAATTTAAAAGGTGATGCATTTTTACATTTAACTTAAAATCAAATAAATTCATGATGTTTAAGGTATTAAACACCATGTAATTCACTAATTTGTATATTTTATGGTTTCATAAAGGTTATTGAGGATTTATTCTATTTTTCAACCTTTTAATCTTATCCAGATCTCTTACCCTAGGCATTTTTGGGTGACTCATTTCACTCTTGATTTCCCCGTTCAATGATTGATCAATAGGTTTAGGTGCTTTGTCTCTTCAGGTAAGCCTTCCTCTTAGTTTATTTATCATTTGTGGAGGCAACAACATTTTTGGTAGGGATTGATAATCGAATCATGTTTTCTATCAGTAATTTTCTGTTTCTTACCATGGATTATATTTAGAAGGTAGATATTTTTGTTTCCAATCCCCATTATCAAAGGTGGTTAGGTTTTCTAAATCCTTGAGGTAGGTGGATCTATTAAAGTGTTCTAATTTCTTGAATTGGTTATTGTTATTATTTTTTTACTTGATATTTGAAATAGAATTTCATGTGTTGAAATTGAAAAAGTCATGGGTTTATGTTTTAAAGGGTTTTTTATTTGAAAATAGACTTTACTTGATTTGGAAAGAAATGGACTTTAAAACCCTGAAATATATTGAATTGGATTTTAAATGATTTTATAAAAACATGACCATGTTTTTTGAAACATAAATTGACAAATGTTGCATATTGGGAACCTTGGGTGCATCGAAAAAGAGACACGAGTATCCTTAGTGTGTGTGATACCACTATGAGGTAAACTATTGTATATCGATGGATTGTGGTAGGAATTGATATTATTTGGATCCAAACATATGAATTTTTAGGCTCTTGAGTGACTAGTACGTATTGTACCATAGGCTAGATCCCAACTGAAAAGTGCATTGTTGTTTCTGGTTGTTTATTTCATGATAATTTATTTCATGGATGTTGTCTCACATGTATATTTATATTTCATCATGTTAAACTTCTTTTTTTTTTCATAATTTTCATCTTTTTGGTTTTGGAAAACATGATATGAAATTTATGGAAAACCTAATAAATGTTTGGGAAATGTTTTTAAATTGTCTTATTATAAAATTATTGTAAAACTATTTTGTTTTAAAGATATTACTTATGAATTATTGATATTAGAACTTGTATATATTATTTGGTGGTTTCCTACTGGGATCTATTTCTCACACCCTAATTTTTAATTTTGGTAGCTATAGACCTTTTTTTTCAAAACATGGGAAAAGGGAAGGAAATTCAGTAGCATTCTAGATTCTCTTTATATCATTTTTTTTGGTTTGGGTTGCTTTTTAGAGGTGATAATTAGTCGCATAGAGGCTTTTTATTCTATACTTTTCATACTTCTTAGTTTAGCCTATTTAGATGAGTTGTATCTACCTATTGTTTCCACTTTTTACTATGGTTGTATGTATCATTTTCTTATATTCAGGACCTATTTTGTTATCTTTGTTATACCTCACCCCATAATGGGATAGGTTGGGTGAATGGTCTGGTTGAACGAGGTTAGTCAGTTAAAATTTGGTATTGGAGTGCGTTAATCATCTTAAAGTGTATTAGGACTACCTAATTTGGTTCTGTGCCTTGGTTAGGTAGGAGTAGGATCATCAGGATTCAGATAATAGGTGTAGAAAAGTGGACTATCCATCTCACTCCTGTGACTAAATCTGAGTTTCCATGCATGGTCACAAAATCTTTACTAAGTATGAGACATAGTATTTAGGTTCATTTGAATGAATTATATGATATTTTTTTTAAATTATTCTATCTACTAAGTTTAGGGGCTCAATGTGTGAAAGTTTTTTTGAATAAACTAAGTGGTAAGTTTATTTAGATAGACCTATTTTTTTCTAAAGGTGTTTCCTTTTTCTAAAATAATTTATAATTTTCTTTAAATTCTTATTATTTTAAAGAACAATTTTGGATTATAAAAGTTGGTTTAATGGGTTTTTAACTTTCTCATGATTGATTGGTTATTGTCTTGTGTTTAATAGAAAATTCATCCTATAATAGATCTTCAAAATACGAGAGGGGAATCCATGAGGCAGGTTCTATAGGTGGATCCTCCAATGGAACCTTCTTTAGTTGAAGTAGTTATTTGTACCATTCAGACTCTGGGTCTAGTGAATGTCGTGAACCAAAGATGAGTAGTAGATCATGACTCTGAATTTACCAAGTAATATCCACCTATCTTTAAGGGTGAAAAAGGACCACAAGAATTAGAGGAGTGTCTTGACCAGATTGAGATGATCTTCAACTTTTTTAAGACTCCTAAAGATTCTTAGGTGGGGTTTTCCACGTATATTCTCAAGGGGCTAGGAAGAATATGATGGGATTAAATAGTGAAATCTAAGTTGCATGAGGGTCTTACCTGGGTTTATTTCAAGAATATATTTAATTAGAAGTTTTATCTTGAGACTTTACATATGGAAAAGAACTTATAGTTTCTAACTTTGGAGTAAGGGGAGCATATCATTCTGAAGTACTCCACTCGGTTTTCTAAGTTGCTGTATCTAGAACTAGATATTTTCACCAATGATTATCTAAAGTCTTAGAGGTTCGATATGGGGTTGAGGGTCAAAATTTGGTCAATGATAGTTTTTTTGTGCCATCTGAATTTTTTAGAGGTAGTGGATAAAGCATATTTGGCTGAGGAAGGCATAACTAGAAGGATAGGTTTAGGTAGAGCTTCAGTTGGTTTAGTGGCTATCCAAGGTGCTTCTTATAGTTAGAAAAGGAAGTTCCAAAGTGTTTAGTTTTCTAAAGGACCAGTTTTAAGGGATTATTTAGGGAAGAAACATGTTATCTTTTTCTAGTGTGGGATGAGTGGTCTTACTAAGATTCATTATACAAAGGATCCTAGTACATTTCATCTTTGTGGGTGATCTGTCTATCTAAAATGTTTCTGTGACAATATGTAGTAAGGTAGTAAGGCATGATCCTCTTTCACCAAGTGATTGTAGTTTCACATTGATACTCCCAAGGGTGTTATGTATCATTTTTAGGTCAAGGGGGATGCCCATGTGGCTAAGTATGAATGAATTTATGCGGTAGAGTGTTCACAAGAGGAATCTGAACCAGGTCCATCTACTGTTAGAGGTATAATTTTTATTTTTTCTTCTATGGTGTTTGTTTTTTATGTAGGTGATACTAATTATTTTATATAATAAAAGTTTTTTTAAGTATTGGGTTTGAATTTTGATCTTATGATTTTCTTGTTGGATATTTCAATATTTTTGGGAAAGGGGTTTGAACAAGGTTTTAATTTCCCCATGTGTCGAGTGATGATAACTGAATTTGTGGTGGTTTGGGACTTATTAGTGATTCATATTGACATATTTTACTTGATTAGTAGTATATATTGGATGATTAGTGTTAAGGACCAAATTGTATATTCTCATCATTGAGTACAGTTCTTATCTTCTGATGGGGTTACTCGTGTTTTTCAGGTTGAGTGGGACTCTAGATTGGGAAGGTTAGGGATGGTTGATCCTCATGCTGGTATAATCTCATGCCAAATGTCAGAAATGTTTCTACAAGTAGTTGAACCTTTATTGGGATGTTAACTACGTACCATTGTGTGTGTATACCCAGAGGTATTTTTGGATGATTTTTCTTGTGTACTGCCACAAAGAGAGTTTGAGTTTACTATTGGACTACTCCCTAGAACAATACCCATTTATATTCATCCTATCAAATGGAACCTGTTGAGTTAGTGGAACTTAAAGTCTATATTTAATACCTAGAGGTGAAAGGATTTATTCTTCCTAGTGTTTCACCATGGGATACACCTCTCAATATTTTTATTGACTACTGAAAGTTGAATCAGATAACCGTTAAGTACAAGTATCCTTTACCTTGAATTTATGACATCTTTGATCATCTTACAAAGTATTGTTGGTTTTATAAGATTTAATTGTGGTTACGGTACCATCAGTTGATATTATGATAATAGGATATACCTAAGACAACATTTTGGAGTCAATATAGGCATTTCGTGTTTTTTGTTATTCCATTCATACTCACTAATGCTCCTACAATATTTATGGATTTTATGAATTAGATATTTAAACAGTTCTTGGACTCTTTTATTATTGTGATCATAGATGATATATTAGAGTACTCAAATTCAGAAAAGGAACATGTGGACCATTTGGATGTCATTCTTCGAACCTTGAAAGAACAACGTCTGTATGGTAAACTTTCCAAGTGTGAGTATGAGATCCGAGAGGTGAGGTTTCTAAGGAATGTAATATCTATGAAGGGTTTATTAGTGGATCCTGACATGGTACAAACAATTATTTCATGTTAAAATCTCATAAATGTGTTTGATACCTAAATATTCTTGGGGTTAGTTGGTTATTAGAGATGGATTGTTTAGGACATATCCAAGATCACATCTTCGATGATAGTTTTAACCCATAAGGGTGTAATTTTTGAATGGAATGAAAAGTTTCATATATATTTTTAAGAGATGAAATTAAGGTTAAATTTTTATCCATTGTTGATTATCCAAAAACCAAGTTCGAGTTATGATGTTTTATGTGATGCTTCTGGTATGAGTTTAAGATGTGTCTTAATGTAGGGGAAATGTGTTTTGGATTATAGCCCACTCCAATTATGCCCTCCTAAGAAGAAATTCCATACTCATGATCTTAAGTTGGCAGCTATTATGGAAGCACTCAAGATGTGGCATCATTATAGTTTTGGGGAGCAGTTTACAGTTTATTATAATCATAAAACCTTAATGAATATTTTCACTTAGAGGGATATGAACTTGAAATAGAGAAACTAGGATGATTATATTCATATTCTTTATTTTTGATATCGCATATACCCCTGGGAAGAGAAATGTGGTTGCTGATACATTGAGAAAGAAATTACTAACAAAATATATGAAGGAATTAATTGAGTAGTGGTCTCTGATGAGTTTGTTTGATGAGATGAGTTTGCGAGTGAAGGAAATTTGTAGAAAGGTGTTCTTGGATTTGATAAATGTTGAATCATCGATTAATGAATGAGTTTTACTTGAGAAGATATTATAGACTAAGATCCAACACTTAGGAGAAATCCTAAATGGTGGGGACACCTTAGGAAATTAGTCTCTATCTCCAAGTGGATCTTTGTGTTTTTATAGCAGTTTATTTGTTTCTTTCTCCCTGAGGTGGGAGTTATTAGATAGTAGACACCAGTTATGTTGGTCCATGAACCCTAGGGATACAAATATGTACCATGATTTGAGATGTCGGTATTGGTGGTCGGGGATGAGGTGTACAGTTGAAAATATTGTATCACAATGTCACACTTATCAAAAAGTTAAGGTGGAACACCAGATACCTGAAGGTTTTTTAAAACCTTTACCCATTCTAGTATGGAAGTGGGATGAAATTTACATGGATTTTATCATTGGTTTACCATAGAATCCTATTGGGAAGGATTCTATTTGGGTGATAATCTAGAGGCTTACTAAATTAGTACATTTCTTACCAATAAAGGAAATGATGAAAGTGGAACATCTTGGGACTTATATTCTCAAGAGATTGTGAGAATTTATGGGGTTCCCTCCATAGTTGTTTCTGAGAGGGAATCGAGGTTCACATATAGATTTTGGAAATGTTTTCAAGAGGTAATGGGTTCCCATTTCAAATTAATAATTAGTTATCATCTTTAGAGAGATGGACAGATAAAGAGGGTTATCCAGGTTCTTGAGAATATATTCCATGATTGTGTACTTGACTTTAGTGGATCATGGGACAAGCATATTCTTTTGGTAAATTTTTCCTATAAGAATCGATATCAGACATTGATCAGGATGAAACCATTTGAGTATTTTTATGGGATTACATGTTGATCTTCATTTTACCAGACAGAGTTGGGATATTAGTCCTTGGTTGGTTCTAGTTTAGTTTAGAAGAAAATGAAGGTGGTGTAGTTGATCTGGAGATATTTTATCATGAAAATAAGTCATCAAAAATATTACATGGACTGTATTCATCAAATTATGGAGTTTGTGGTTGGTTATTAGGGTTTTATCAAAGTTTTACCTCACTTGGGACATCATCGGTTGGGTAAGTATGGTAAGTGGGCACCGAGGTTTGTGGGACTCTTTGATATTATTGAGCGACTGTGGAGGGTGGCCTACGAGTTAGAATTACCATCTAGTTTGACTTTTATCCACAATGTTTTCATGGTACCCAGTTGAGGAGGTATATACAAGATCCTTCCCATGTGATTATATGAGAGGATGTTGATCTTGAACGTAATGCCATTATTGTTGAGAATCCAGTTAAAATTATGGATCGATAGGATAAGGTACTATGTGGTAAAACAATACTCCTGGTATGGGTACTATGGAAGGGTGGATATGATCACTATAAGATGTGGGAGCGAGATTCATTGATGAGGCAAAAATGGCCTTCTCTTTTTTTAGATCCAGGATCTTAAGCACTTTCTGGGGACAAAATGATTTTATGGTGGGGAGATTCTAACGCACCATTACCTTTCTATAAGGTATTTTCAAATTTTTGATTTTGGTTTCCTTTTTTTTGGTGAGTATTATTGAACATGAATTGGGAGGATACCTATAACGATGAAGTTAGGGATTTTTTGGAATTTTTAGTATAAACACCGAGTTTCTAATATTTTTTGGGAAGTTAAACAACGTGTAATGAGATTACACAACATGTATTAGTCACTAGATAAATCCCATGAACTAAATCAAAAGTGTGATAATTATACATGTTATTTAATTTTTTCAAATCATGTAATGTGAAAAAAAGGTTTTAATTAAAATGGTGACCGATTTTTCATCATAACTTAAAATGGGAGAAATTAAAAACATGTAAGGTATTGCACTCTATATAATTCCATGAGTTACAACTTTTAAGGTGATTTGTAGGTTATTGAGGATTAATTATCTTTTTAGTCTTCTTCTATTGGCCATAGGTATTACCCTAGGTGTTTTTGGGTGACACCTATTCCTATGGATCACCCCGTTTAGTGATTGATAAATAGGAATAGGTGTTTTTTCTCCTTGGGTAAGCCTTTCTTCCAATTCCTCTCTCATTTTTTGTTGTGGAACCATTTGTTGTAGGTGTAATCAGGTCGTTTTTTATATCAATTATTTTTAGTTTCTTGTCAGGACTTGTCTTCTGAAGGCATACCTTGTGGTTTCCAATCCCTGTTGTCAAAGGTAGTTAGGTTTTCTAAATCCATGAGGTAGGTGGATCTATTTAAATGTTCTAATTTATTGAATTGATTGTTGTTATTATTGTTTTCTTGAGATTTTAAATGGAATTTCATGTGTTGAAATTGAAAAAGGAATGGGTTAATTTTTTAAATGTTTTTATTTCATTGAAAACAGAATTGACATGATTTGGAAATAAATGGATTTTCAAACCCTGAAGTAGACTGGATTGGATTTGAAATGATTTTATAAAAATGTGGGCATGTGTAAGATCCTAGAGTTTTTGGAGGTATTTATTTGTTTAAAACTTTGGTTTACATCTATTTTTTTGGTTTATGAAGTGTTTCCCATGAGTTTGAGGGGCCTGAGGGGTGTTTTGGGGGTTCATAACATGAAATAAGGGAAAACAAGGCCAAACTGTGCAAGGCACACAATTAGCGCACAACTAAGTAAACCATACGAACTTCCCAAGAAAACCATACAACCTTGGAAAGTGGCATATCTCATAGTTAGTGCATGGTTTTTAAACTATATGGACCTCCCCAGGTAACCATGAAACCCAACTTCCATTATACATTGGTCTGGATACAGTTTGTTCACGGTTTTGGAAAACCGTGCTGGTAAACTGTGCACCCTTATAAAAGTTGAAAAAATTACAGTTTTTTCATTTTGGGATTTTAAAGCCTCACCCTATTTTATCCCCCTTACTTCTCCCTCTAACCCTAGTAAATAAATAAAATCCACAAACCTTCCAAATGGTAATTATCTCTCGATTATAGGCCGTTTGTAGCATCATTGGTTGAAAATTAAAGATCTGGGTGAGTTTAGTCCTCTCTTTTATTCTCTTTTCTGGATTAGATCTTGTATCTTGGGTGATATTCTTCCAAATATCTAAAAAATTATTTTTTGAGTGTAATATTGGTTGATGCTTAAAGGGGAGCTATAATTAAGATCTAAAACTATGATTAGGGGTGTGTTCATCAATAGATTCAAGGTAGGTGGTCAACATGTTATATCCCATAGTTTTTATGAGTATTTTTGCATATAAGCTTGTGTTATTGATTTAATATATTGTGTTATTGGTTTCATTAGATATATTTGGTAAAATGGGTGTCTATATGAAAAATTTAACCCCTTATTATCCCTATGGGATGCATGGGGGATGACTTGACTAATTTAGGGCCACCCATGGGGTGCACCAACCTTTCAGAACATGGTTAATGGAAATGTTAAATGTGAAATTGACTTGTAATTAACTAGATCTTGTGATGAACATTTTGAATGGGTAAATTTTTGATTAATAATGGAAAATGGATATTTGTGTCTAGAGGTGGTCAATGGACAAGGGATTGTTTGGCTTGACATGAAAATGGGTTAAATGGAATTTAATGTTAACATTCTAGATAGTTTGTGACTTATATTTTGAATTCATAAGGGGGTTAATACATGGGGAATGATGAATGAGTTAAGTGATTAAATATTTGGTAATTATTTAATATGTTATAAGGGTTGATGTATGAAATTTTTTGAAAATTCTTAATGAGTTTAGGCTTAAAAAACAAGAATTTGGCTAAATGGAAATTTAATGTAAATGGTAATATGATATTGGGTTATGGAATAATACTGACTCCCATATTGAGTTTGGATTCATTATGGAGGTTATGTATATTATTGAAAGTGTTATTGGGTTATGGTATGTTTGATGAATTAGATATATATATATAATCATGTGCACATGTCTTGGTGGTGGGATGAAGGACTAAGGCTCCTCCCACAGGTCGGGTTAGACTGATGCTCTTACCCCACCCAGGAATGCATAGGTTAGGGATTTATACTGATGATCTATACCCCTAATGGTTTCATTCAATGGGAATACCTAGACGAAGGCTCCAAGATAAGTTGTGACATGTTTATACCTGGTGAAATGGGGACTTGAATTATTCCCTTATGCTTAATATTGATGGCCTTAAACCTCGTGTAAATGTAGTAAATGGATAACTAATGGGATGCATGATGGTAATGGAAAATGTAAAGAAGATGGTGTAAATGATGAAATGGGACTAATGTTAGAAATGGTTGAAGTAAATATGGTTAACTAGTGGCACCCAAACTGTATTTTATTTACTTTTCATTTATTTATCATTTACATGCACTGCCTATTTATACTAGATATTTTTAGACACCAATGGTGGTGTCTTATTGAGTTATACTCAAACCCTTCTCGAGCCACCATTGGGTACCTAAGAAGATTTCATGATTGTAGGACATGACAAGGGAAAGGGAATTGTGCTTGGGAGTTGAGTCTGTCACGACCCATCCACGGAGCCCGTGTCATGACTACCCCAAGCCCGCCTTCAAAAGGCTAGGGGCTAGATACTAGCACCAAAGACATAAATCCATAAACTGGGAAGGCATTAAATTTATAAACTAAAACACACAAAACAGAGTACGCAACTGGAAGTAAACCGTTAAGTAAAACTATATAAAAAAGAGTGTGATAAAAGTAAAGGGGATGGAAATACAATCCCAACAGTAAAGTATAAGGAAAGGAAAAAATAGCTAGAAGGTGACAAGCATCTCATGGATCATCCACCATGGATCCTACCTGAAGGGTAGGTACATATAGCCTCCTTAGCGCTCTATGTCTATTAGACTCCTCTGTGCACCGACACGTCGTAAGGTCCACCTCCAGATACCGTCCAGTCCTGGTGCTCTCGGCCTCTGTCAGTGCTGTCCGTTGTCTGCATCCAACACAACGAGGTGCAGGCATAGCCCGTGCAGGGTTGAGTATAAAGATACTCATTAGGGACCCTGAGACCCTCAAGGTATCACTAAATCCATAAAGGATATACCACAAAGTATGAAATCAACCAAAAAATACCACATAGGTATATGCCCATACATATACCTAAGTTTATCAAATGAACCATCTCAATCATGAGGAAACACAAGAGTTACTGACTTAGCTCACACAGGTATACCACTTTTTTAGAGAGGTACAGATGATCAGATATATCCACTGAGTCATCTAAGCTGTTGTACTAACACATGATCCCAGACCAGCTATTCTATCAGACCAACACATGATCCAGGAACAGAAGTCAAGACTGTTGGACCAACACATGATCTGGGAATAGTCGTTAGAGATGTCAAACCAACACATGATCTAGGACCAGCTATTCTTTTAGACCAACACATGATATAGGTATAGAAGATAGAACTGTCGGACCAAAACAAGATCTAGAAACAGTCGTTAGAGATGTCAGACCAACACATGATCTAGGTCCAGCTATTCTGTCGGACCAACACATGATCCAGGTACAGAAGTTATAATTGTCGGACCAACACATGATCCAGGAACTATTTTTAGAGCTGTCAGACCAACAAATGATCCAGGTCCAACTATTATATCAGACCAACACATGATCTAGGTATAGAAGTTAGAACTATTAGACCAACACATGATCCAAGAATAATCATCGGAACTGTCAGACCAAAACATGATCCATGAACAGTCAACAGTGCACAGTCAGCCACAGAGTTCCACTCAGGTATGCTTAATTCTGGGAGGGTCTGCTCCTCAAGCCAAGTGTCGATACGTCAACTATCATGAAGTACCACAATGAAGTATCTCAAGGGTCCACCTCATCATAGGGGTCTTAATGCAACAGACGACACGTCGATCGGACGCCTGGTCTGTGAGTTATTGGGATTTCTGTTCTAGGGGTCCAGTTGGATTTTAGCTTCAAACCAACCCGACCATATCCTAACTTTGTCCAAACCTCAAGTGGGGTATTCCAAAAGAACCTTCCCGCTCAAAACTTTCTGTCGCCGTAGATGGTTGGTTGATTGGACACCCGTAGCCCAAGTTATGGGCGAAAAGGTGTAAGCAGGCCATAATGGGTCCAGGTCCGGTCCGACCCAGTCGGACCGACCCAGCACGAACCGGTCCGGACCAGGGTTTGACCCGGTCCACAGGTCCGAACCGCCCCTAGTGGGTGGCCTGGCCCAAGTGGGCAGCCCGACCCGAAGGCGTGGCCCGACCCGAAGGCGCGGTCCGGACTGAGGACAGTCCGGCCCGAGGGCGGCCCGACCCAAGGGGGCTCGACCCGAGGTGGCCCGACCCTAGGCGGCCCATCCCAACGCGGCCTGGACAGTGGTGACCCGGCCCATGGAAGCCCAACCCGTGGTGGCCCGGCCCGGTTGGCTAGGCCGTGTGGCCTCGCTGGCCACGCCGTGGGGGGGGGGGGGTGCGGCGCCCCTGGCTTCTGAAGGAACCGGCGCTTGGCGCCAGTTCCGTGACCCATGGGACCCGAGGGGTCCCGCCTGTAGCGCGCACCAGCGGCTGGCTCAGATGGCTAGCCTCTTCTGTTCACCGTGGCCTATTTCCATGGTTCCCCTGCTCCGCGCGGCGCAACGACACCGCACCCACCATGTGACCGCCGCAGCCTTCATGGCCACGACCCCTTCTTCCGGCGCGGTGCGAAGGCACCTTGCCCCTCCGGCTCTGCCGCGACCTTCTTGGCTGCGGCTCGATTCTCCACATAGCACGACGTTGCCGCGACCTTCTGGCGACCCAGCGGCATTGCACCAGCGGTTCCTTCACGCTCCGCCTCCGTCGTCATCAAACAGGAACAAAAAAGGGGAGGGTTGGGCCATGTTTGTGTGGTTCGAACCCTCCTCATTACGATGATATCATTCGGTTCTCAAACCATAAATTGAACGACATAGAATAGGTATAAAAATAATTCAAATCCCCTACCTCGAGTTCGGTGATCGTTGACGAAGTCGCGGGAAGGCGGCGTCGTTTCATCAATGTCGGAGGAGGAAGAGTTCGAAGAAGACGAGTCGAGATGACGTCGTTGACGTTATTTGTGGGCTGCGATGCTTCCTTTTCTTTCCCCAGTTGAAGAAGGAAGAAGATGGTGGCGGAAGAGACGTTATTCATGGTCTTCACGAGGAGAATGAAGTTCTCTCAAGTTTCTCCAAGGCTCCACTAAAAGAGAGAGTTTCCAAAAAAAATAAAATAATAGTTTTGTCTATTATTATATTGTTGGCATGAATTCAAAAGAATTGAAAATGTTCCAATTAATTAAAAGAAGTTCAATTCATTAATTGTGAGGGTTGGCACAAAAATTAATGGGAGAAGGTGAAGAGTTGATATCCCACATAAATGAGGAGTTTAATGGGGGTTTAAAGATCGTGTGAGGCCCACAAAAGATATCCTCCCACGGGAGGTTATGTGAGGGTTGGCCCCCCCACCATAACCTCTCATGGGAGGTTAGGGTGTCATGGCCCCCACCTCCAACCTCCCCTTGGAGGATTAAACCACCATAAATAAAAATAAAGTAACAACCTTATTTTTATTTAATTTAGTTTAATTTAAAAACCCCAAATCTAACTTCCATTCTTGTTAGAACGCAACTGCGGTAAAGGTCTCACTCACCGATGCTGCGAGTTCAACAGTGCCCTCGGATTTCAATTCCGAGCACCGGTTTAAAAGATATAAAATCCCACTTGTATGTTTACTAAACGTACCCGAAAAAAACTTCAGAAATTGATTCCAGGCACACCAGGGCTCGAAATCATGTGCCTTCAGGAAATGCGGACTCATAAAATTTCCATGTATTTAAGAAAAAAATTTCCACGGAAATTTTGGGACATTACATTCTACTCAACTTTGGGATTTATGTCCCCGTAAGCTACAACTTGAACTAAGGGAACAAATGGGGGTACTGATCATGCATCTGAGCCTCTCGCTCCCATGTGCTCTTCCCGTGCTGCCAACGAACGTTCACCAGAGGTATCGACCGTCCACGTAGGACCTGATCCTGTCGATCCTCAATCTCAACTGGAACCTCTATGAAAGTCTCCCCATCATCAATGTCCAGCTCTCCATGGTCGATGATGTGGGATGGGTCATGCACATATCTCCTCAGCTGAGATACGTGGAAGACGTCGTGCACCCGGTGCAACTGAGGTGGAAGAACCAGGCAGTATGCCACCTCGCCTACTCTGCTAAGGACCTGGAAAGGTCTGATGAATCGCAGAGATAACGTGCTGCCTCAGCCAAATATTCATTAGCCTCGTCGAGGTGATACCCATAGGAAGACGTGGCCACCATCCTCGAACTCCAAAGGTCTCTATCTCCTATTAGCATATTACTTCTGCCTGCTCTGTGTAGTCTTCATCCGCTCCTGGATGATCTGAACCTTTTCTGTGGTAGCACGAACCATCTCTGGTCCCACTAGTGCTGACTCCCCTGGGTCTGTCCAGCACAGTGGTGATCTTCAGGGTCAACCATAAAATGCCTTTAATGGTGCCATACCGATGGTAGAGTGATAATTGTTGTTGTCGGAAAAATATACCAATGGTAAGTGGTCCTCCCAGCTGCAACCAAAGTTGAGGACACAAGTACAGAGCATGTCCTCAAGGGTCTGGATGGTCTGCTCGGTCTAGCCATCCGTCTGAGGATGGAAGGCGGTGCTCAGAAGAATCTGTGTCCTGAAAGCTTCCTGCAACCCCTTTCATAGCTGGTAAGTAAAGCGTGCATCACGGTCAAAGACAATAGAAGAAGGTACTCCATGTAAACGCACAATCTCCTATACGAGGCATCCCAAGCTCTCTATTGATCCCTGCTCTCTGATCGGTAGGAAGTGGGCCGACTTGGTGAGTCAGTCAACAATCACCCAAATCGAGTCGTGAATCTTGGATGTACATGGAAGACCCATCACGAAGTCCATGGATATCCCATCCCATTTCCACTCTGGGACCTCTAAGGGCTGTAACAAGCCTGCTGGTACCTGGTGCTCTGCCTTCACTTTCTGACAAGTGAAGCATTGTGAGACAAACTCTGCTACCGCCTTCTTCATACCTGGACACCAGTGCTGTCATCGAAGGTCTTGGTACATCTTCACCAATCCTAGATGTACCACTATAGGGGAAGTGTGGAACTCCCTCAACACTTCTTCCTGAAGTGAAACTGGTACCATGGTACGTCCTCTGAAGAGGATGACATGCTCCCCACCTTCAGAAAATCCATCAAGTGCCTTCCCTGTGGATATCTGATCACATCATGTCTCACAGTCAGCATCCCCACTATACGCCTCCCTGATTCACTAAAGAAGTGGGGGAGTGACTGTAAGAGAGTGTATATAGGCTGCTCTATCCCTATCCATAAAGGATATCATCAAGGAAGCTAGCTGCTCTATTGCATCTCCTAGAAGCTGAATTCCTAATCTCATACTGAGAGCATCTTATACAACATTCCCCTTCCCAGGAGTATAGACTATCTCTAAGTCATAGTCCTGGAGGAACTCAAGCCAATACTGCTGTCTCAGGTTCAGGTCCTTCTGAGAGAAGATATACCTGAGAATCTTGTGATCAGAGTACACGATAAAACGTTCACCCATAAGATAATTCCACCACATCTTTAAGGCGAAGACCACTGCTACTAATTCCAGGTCATGGGTAGCATAGTTCTGCTCATGCTGTCTCAGCTGCCGAGAAACATATGCGATCACTACTCACTCCTACATCAGGACACACCCAAGTCCAATCCCTGATGCATCGTAGTAAACTATGTACCCTACGCCTTCTTCTGGGAGCCTCAAGATAGGGGAACTAGTTATCCTCTACCTCAGCTCCTGAAATCTCTGCTGGAATCTCTCCAACCACACGAAGGATTTTTCCTTCTTCTTCAAGGCTGATAGTGGTGATGTAACTCTGGAGAAGTCTGGAACGAACCTTCGGTAGTATCCAGCCAAGCCCAGGAAACTTTGTACCTCCGTTACACTCCTGGGTGGATCCCAAGCAAGTCCGCTTCAATATTCACTGGATCCACTGCAACTCCAGCCTCTGAGATGACGTGTCCCAAAAATTGAACCTCTCGAATCCAAAACTGGCACTCCAAGAGCTTACCATAAAGCTGGTGCTCTCAGAGTGTGTCCAGTACTACCTGAAAATGGTAGGCATGCACCTCCTTAGTAGTCGAGTAAATCAGTATGTCATCAATGAAGACAATGACAAAGAGATCTAGGTAAGGCTGGAAGATACTGTTCATGAGATTCATGAACACTGTTGGAGTGTTGGTTATGCCGAAGGGAATAACCAAGAACTTTTAGTGGCCGTACCGACATCTGAAGGCCATCTTCTGCACATCCTCATCTCGAACTCTGAGCTGGTGATAACCTGATCTGAGGTCTATCTTAGAGAACTATTGAGCTCCCTTGAGCTTATCAAAGAGGTCATCAATCCTCGGGAGTGGGTACTTGTTCTTCACGGACACCTGATTCAGGCGACGGTAGTCAACATAGAGCCTCAAACTCCAATCCGCCTTCTTGGCGAACAAAATCAGGGCTGCCCAGGGAGAAACACTGGGTCAGACGAATCCCTTCCCCTACAAGTCTTCTAGCTGTACCCGCAGCTCACGAAGCTCAGTGGGAGCCATCAGATATGTTGGAGTAGATATCAGTGCCGTTTCGGGGTACAGATCAATGTAGAAGTCCAACTCTCTGTGAGGAGGTAGTCCTAGAACATCATTGGGGAAAACATCCGCATACTGGTCCACCACTACAGGATAAGTCAGACTCTCCACATCAACTGCTCTGAGGGAAAGGCAAGCCAACTGATGAGTGATCGGATACAACCTCCTCTGAGTAAGTCCATCCTTCACTTTAAAGTATCCCTTCTCACTAGTGAAGGTAAACCTGGTCCCATCCATGCGGACACACTGCACTTTGCACCTAATACGGTCGATCTGAGCATGGACTGTAGATAACCAGTCCATACCCAAGATGACGTCATAATGACTCAACGACACTACAAGGAGATCCCAGCCGAAGCTCTCACATCCTAGAGTAAGATCACACTGCTGAAACTAGTGCATAATCGTCGAGTTTTCTCTGGTAGGAGTATCTAGCCGTAAGGATCAAGCCAACGACTCCGTCAGAATCTCCACGCTTCGAATGAGGGAAGTGGCTATGAAAGAGTGACTAAAACCTATATCTATAAGAACTGCAACTGAGGCAGAGTAGACACAGATCGTACCTCGAATCATATCCAGAGCAGCATGGTCATAAGCCTCAGCTACCTGGAGCTGAGCTCTCCCCTTTCCACCTTCTCCCTGTGGTCGGGGTGGACCTTATGGTGGTGGTGGTGGCAACACCTCGAATCGTCGTCCACCACCAGCTACACAACCAGCTCCTCTACGACGTCTTCCTACTACCTGCAGACCACCTCAATCGAATCTATACCTCTACCTGGTAGGTCCCTCAACTGTCTGCTAATCATCAAAACGGCAGGTTGGATAGTCACGATCCATGTGACCCTGCCCGTCGTAAGAGTAGAATTGCCCATTCTTGGCATGACTAGATCTGTCTCGTGTGCCCCACACAGCTAAACCCATATCCTGAGCTCATCCACCAGATGGTCTGGTCCGCTTGGACCTCTGCGACATCTTCCTGCTGCCAGCTGCAGAAGTCTCCGCTATGTGATGTCCGGTGGTGGGTCTCGCTGTTGGTGTCTGCTCAGCAAGGAAACTCTCCACTAAGAGGGATCGCTCCAACACCCCTTCCTATGTCGGGATGCTGAGGGAGATCATCGAAGATCTAATATCTCACCTGAGCCCCTTCTCTAAGTTCCAGACCCTGAAGAATGGGTCCCGTACCATATTCGTGGAGTAGTGCGAGAGGTCGGTGAACCTCGCTGAGTATTGTGCCACTGTCATGCTGCCCTGCTGCAGATGTAGTAGCTCCTATATCCGCACCGCACGAAGGGTGGCTGGAACAAACTCTTCCTGAAACAGGATCTCGAAGTCTATCCATAGAAGTGTCACCTCATCATGGATCTGAAGCATCAGGATCCACCATCTACCTGCTGCTGCCTGAAGGAGACTCGCTGCAAGGATCACCATGAGGTCTGCTGGTGTCCCTACCAGTCTGAAGACTCTCACCACAACCTCCAGCCAATCCTCAGCCGCCTGTGGGTTCATCTCTCCCCTGAACCTTGGTGGACTATGGCGCTGTAACTCATGAAACATGCTCAGGCGGCGTGCACTCTCTGCTGCTGCAGCTGGTGGAATTAGTGGCACAATGGGAAGTGGTACCTCTGGTGCCTCCGCTGTGATAGGGCCTTGTTCTGAGGCCTCATCGCTTGGTGGGCTTCCATCACGTACAACTCTCGGAACCCTGGCTGGCTATCTGCGTGGAGGCATCCTAAAAAGAAACATGTGCACCACGGTCAATAAGTTATACCTGGTGAGATGACTCAAAGAGATCACAAAGAAAACTCTTTAAACACACATGCAATCAGTGTTTTCGTGAACTGAGTCGGAAATCAGAGGTCAGGGTCCTGGTGTATGGATACGTCGGCCGGCACACCAACACTGGAATCCCTAGACTGAGAACCACACTCAATACTCTTAACACTATAGAATTACAGTAAGATAGATCAGAGTCCTAAGTTCTGCGGTAGAACCAACCTCCCTCTAATACCAATTTTTCATGACCCATTCTCAGAGCCCGTGTCGTGACTACCCTAAGACCTCCTTCCAAAGGCCAGGGGCTTGCGACTAGCACCAAAGGCGTAAATCCCTAAACTGAGAAGGAATTTCCTTTATAAACTAAAACACACACACAATAGAGTACGCAACTGGAAGTAAAACGCTAAGTAAAACTGTATACAAAAGAGTGTGCTGAAATTAAAGGGGCCAGAAATACAAGACCAACAGTAAAGTACAAGGAAAAGACAAAACAACTGGAAGGTGACAAGCAGCTCTTGGATCATCCACCATGGAACCTACCTAAAGGGTAGGTATAACTATCCTCCTTAGCGCTCTATGTCTGTCAGAATCCTCTGTGCACCGACACGTCTTAAGGTCCACCTCTGAGTACCATCCGGTCCTGGCGCTCTCAGCCTCCATCAGTGCTGTCCGTCATTTTCATCCAACACAACGAGGTGTGGGCATAGCCCGTGCATGGGTGAGTATAACGATACTCAATAGGGACCCTGAGACCCTCAAGGTCTCACTAAATCCAACAAGGATATACCATAGAGTATGAAATCAACCGAAAAATCCCACTTAGGTATATTCCCATACATATACCTAATTTTATCAAATGACCCATCTCAATCATGAGGAAACACAAGAGTTACTGACTCAGCTCACACAGGTATACAACTTTTGTAGAGAGGTAAAAATGATCAGATATAGCCACTTAGTTATCTAAGATGTCAGACCAACACATGATCCAGGACCAGCTATTCTGTCGGACCAACACATGATCCAGGAATAGAAGTCATGACTGTCAGACCAACACATGATCCAGGAACAGTCATTAGAGATGTCAGACCAACACATGATCCAGGACCAGATATTTTTTCAGACCAACACATGATCCAGGTACAGAAGTTAGAACTATCGGACCAACACATGATCTATGAATATTCATTAGAGCTGTTAGACCAACACATGATCCAGGTACAACTACTCTATCAGACCAAAACATGATCTAGGTGCAGAAGTTAGAACTGTCAGACCAAAACATGATCCAGGAACAGTCGTTAGAGTAGTCGGACCAACACATGATCTAGGTACAGAAGTTAGAACTGTCAGACCAACACATGATCCAGGAACAGTCATCGGAACTGTCGGACCAACACATGATCCAGGAAAAGTCAATAGTGTATAGCTAGCCACAGAGTTCCGCTCAGGTATATTTGATTGCGGTAGGGTCCACTCCTCAAGCCAAGTGTCTATACGTCAACTGTCAAAAAGTAACATGATGAAGTATCTCAAGGGTCTGCCTTGTCATAAGGGGTCTCAACACAGCAGACGATGCGTCGATCAGACGCCTGGTCTGTGAGTTATTGACATTTCTCTTCTAGGGGTCCAGTTGGATTTTAGGTTCAAACCAACCCGACCATACCTTGAATATGTCCAAACCTTAAGTGGGGTATTCCAAAATAACCTTCCCACTCTAAGATTTATATCACCATAGACGGTTCGTCGATTGGACACCCGTATCCCAAGTTATAGGCGAAAAGGTGTAAGCAGGCCACAACAGGTCCGGGTCCGGTCCGACCAAGTCGGACTGACCCGGTCCACGGGTCTGACCTGGCCCAAGTGGGTGGACCGGCCCGGGAGGAAGGACTGACCCAAGTGGGTTTCCCGAACCGAAGGCGCGGCCCAGCCCGAGGCGGCCGAACTCATGGCGGCCCGGCCCGTGGCGGCCCAACCCAACTGGCTAGACCGCGTGGGCCAGCTGGCCACACTGTGGGGGGGGGGGGGGGTGCCCCTTGGCTTTCGAAGGAACTAACTCTAGGAGCCGGTTCAGTGACCCGTGGGACCCGAGGTGTCCCTCCTGTAACGCGCACTGGTGGCCGGCTTAGCTAGCTGCACTCTTCTGTCCACCGCAGCCTATAGCTGCGGTTCCCTTGCTTTGGCTACGCGACGACGTTGCACCCATCATGTGACCGCCGTGGCGTTTGTGGCTGCGACGCCTTCTTCCGGCGCGGTGCAACGACACCGCGCCCTTCTAGCTCTACCGCAGCCTTCTTGGCTATGGCTCGATTCTCTACGCGGCACAGTGGTGTCGTGCCCTTATGGCGACCCGACGACCTTGCGCTGACAGTTCCTTCACGCTCTGCCTCCATCGTCATCAAATGGGAACAACAAAAAGGGTAGGGTCAGGCCGTGTTCGTGCGGTTCGAACCCTCCTCGTTACAGTGATATAATTCAGTTTTCAAACCATAAATTGAACGACGTAGAATGGGTATAAAAACAATTCAAATCCCCCTACCTCGAGTTCGGTGATCGTTGACGGAGTTGCGGGAAGGAGGTGTCATTTCGTCAATGTCAGAGGAGGAAGAGTTCAGAGAATAAAAGTCGAGATGACATCGTCAACGTTCTTCATGGGCGGCGACACTTCCTTTTCTTGCCCCGATTGAAGAAGGAAGAAGATGGTGGTAGAAGAGACATTCTTCATTTTCTTCATGGGGAGAATGAACTTCTCCAAAGTTTTTATAAGGATCTACCAAAATAGAGAGTTCCCAACCAAAATAAAATAATAGCTTTGTCTATTATTATATTGTTGACATTAATTCAAAAGAATTCAAAATGTGCCAATTAATTAAAAGAAGTTTAATTCATTAATTGTGAGGGTTGGCACAAAAATTAATGGGAGAAGGTGGAGAGTTTACATCCCACATAAATGAGGAGTTTAATGGGGATTTTAAAGCTCATGTGGGCCCCACCAAAGATATCCTCCCAAGGGAGGTTCTGTGTGGGTGTGCCCCACCACTATAACCTCCCATGGGAGGTTAGGGTGTCGTGGCCCCCACATCCAACCTCCCCTTGGAGGATTAAACCACCACAAATAAAAATAAAGTAACAACCTTATTTTTATTTAATTTAAAAACCCCAAAATCTAACTTTCATTCTCGTCAGAACACAACTGTGGTGAAGGTCTCACTAAGCAATCATCGACGCTGCGAGTTCAATGGTGCCCTCAAATTTCAATTCCGAGCACTGGTTCAAAAGATATAAAATCCCTCTCGTATGTTTACTTAATATACCAGAACAAAAATTTAGAAACTGATTCCAGACACATCGGGTCTTGGAATCATGCGTCGTTAGAAACTACAGAATCGTAAAATTCCCATGTATTTAAGAAAAATTTTTCCACGGAAATTCTGGGTCTTTACAGAGTCGAGCTTAGGATGTGCATGGTTGAGGTTCTGGACTTGGGGTCAGGACCATTTTGGGGATTTGGTAGTTTTTCTTTATTTTTGGTTTTTTTCACTTGGAATTATTAGTATGTCATGACATATTTACTCTTGGATATAGTTTGTACCCAATTTTGAGAGATGGTTATTTATGCATGTTTATTGGTTATTACATGTTATTTCTTCTATTCTATTTATTTTTCTTCTATGTATTTCTCTCGTAGAGAGGGTATAGTCCCCCCATGTAGCTTATTTAGACCCTCACTGATAGTTGGAAAGCTATGGAGTATGGGGAGGTGTGATTGAGGTCATGCGGTGACCTGGACTAGGGCACCTTTTAGTGGCTTCCGAGGTGGGGATGTAAAAAAGTGGTATTATAGGAGGTTATTTTCTATGACTTAATACTTAGGGATGATATAAAGGAAGTTTGGAAAGTGTCAGGCCTCAGAAATGTGCTTGTTCTTGGAAGTATATTACCCATGTTTGAGGGAAAACTGAAGTTACCTAGGGTGGGGAATTGTTGTTATTATTTTTCCTTGTTATATTTGATGATATTTCACCATTGGGTGATGCACTTGTTGTGTGATGTGACAATTTTATGATATTTTTCCCGTAGCCAGAATGGAATGAGGTTCTGAATTCATGCATCATTTAGTCACCTATGTACATAGGTGAAATTCATCATGGTAGGAACACACATGGGATGGGTGTGTGGGATATAAAGGGGTAAAATGAATTTAAACTTCTTGAACAATGTGAAGAAAATGAAGTCTACTAGAATGAAGAAAATGGTAAAAAATGAAATAAATTATTGAATAGTGGTTAAAAAATTGTGTTTATAGAAGGGTCATAAATTAGTTAGGATATTTATTTTAATGAATTATAAAATGGGAAATCTTTCTAGGAGGAAAGGCTCACATTGTAAGTATGAAAATGGTTCTAAAATAGTGTCTAATATAAGACTTGTAACTGTTTAACTTGGTTTACCCATGTCATACATGGCCCTTGATAGGGATGGTCAAGGGTAGTGTTTGGAATATGATGATGAACTTTGGGATAGTGTATGCAATGATATTTTTTATGGAAAATATAGATCCTTCTTTTATATGAACTTTGAAAGCCTTGTATTATGTGTTCTGAGATGTGTGCTTGGAATTTTAGGAAGATTCCACCATGATGATGTGTTCCCATTGAGCGATAAGAGGATTTCACCAATAATGCACTTCCAGAAGTGGAGAAAGAAAATATGGAGATTCAGGGAAATAGTGGGGAAGAAAAGTTCCATGATAACTTCACTCATTTCATGAGGATTATGGAAAGGGACCCTGGGTGGGTTGTGCTAAGAATGTTTGAGATGACTAGAGAATTTCAATTGCATCACCCTCCAGAATTTTCTAGAGAGGGTGGACCTAAGGTTGCAGAATTATAGATAGAGTCAATTTAGATGATTTTGAATCACTTTAAAACTCCTATAGAGAATAGGGTAAAGATGAAAACTTATATACTACAAGGCCAGACAAAGCACTGGTGGGATGTTCAAGTTTAGACCTAGCAAGATGATAGTATGGGTTGGAAAAATTTTCAGGATAAGTTTATAGAGAACTTTTATACTGAGACTATAAGATAGGAGAAGAATGTAGAGTTTATGAGGTTGAATCAGGGGTTTATGATGATAATAGAGTATACAATCCATTTTACAAACTTGCAAATTTTTGTTACACCTTTGGTGGGGGATGATGCATCCATGATAAGACATTTCCAAGATGGACTCAGGTATGAGATCAAGTCACGGGTGAATATATTTATCTTGAAGAGGTCCATTGAAGTGGTGGATTAAGACCTTATATCAGAAGAAAACCTCAAGGAGGCTTCCGGTAGTAGACACGCAGTTCCATTTGGGAAAACTTGTGGTGTGAATTTCAATAGAAGGAAGTACCACTTTGAGAGTTTTCACTAGGGTGGTGGTGGAAAGGGAATATAGGAAAAGGAACCAGTCTCTCTGGTTAACAATCGAGTTTGTTGCTATCAATGTGGAAGGTCAGGACATATGCATAGTTAGTGTTCCCAACCACCATTGAGTTCCAAGAGTGAGGAAAATTGTGACATATATAGAGGTTTTGTTGGAATCTACAACAATTAGGAAATTATGAAGGGCCAAGGCCAGTGCAGAGTACAATAAGGGGGTCAGTTACCCCATACTAGGAAGGTAGCTAGTGATCGACTGGACATATCGGAAAAGGAAGCAGACATGGTACTCCTGGGTGAAATCATACATATCAATAGGGCGATACAACACCAAGAACTTAGGTTGGGACCTAGGGTAGAGGGACATGTCAACTTCATGCAGTATAGTTTACACCAATTGGTTATGAGGCTAGACCATAAATAGTTTTAGGTACGATTCTTATTACTTCCATGATTTCTAGTTTTTTATTCGATATAGGTTCCTCACATTATTTTATTTATACATTTTTGTTATTCATGTTGGGTCTAATAATATAGCATTTAAGTGGGATTATTTTGATGGATACACTGTTAGGGTTGAAAATAGAGGATATTAGACAATGTAAAGGTTGTGCTCTAGAGGTTGGTGGGTACCATTTTCTATGGAACTTTTTTTCCTTGAGATGTCAAGTTTTGATCTGATTCTGGGAATGGATTTTATAGTGTTGTATCAGGACGATATTGATTGTCACCATAATAGGGTAATATTCACATCTCTTGATGGAGACACCTATTTCATTCATGGAGAATGGGATGTTTGAGCAGTCCATGCGGGACCTATTTGTTAGCAGTTATGTGAATTTATAGACCATGTGGCATGTATCATGGTTAATGATGGGGGAGTGGAGAAGTATGTATTTCCTCCTATGCGTGGATCAGTTTTAGGATGTGTTTTCTGAGGATTTCTCGGGGTGGCTACCTAATAGGGATATTGAGTTCACAATAGAGTTATAGCCAGGGGCAGAGCCAGTTTCCATTCCACCATATAGAATGGCTCTAGTAGAATATCAGGAGCTTAAGACCCTTTTAGGGGAACTAGAGAACAAAGGGTTTATACATCCTAGTACATCACCATGGGAATCACCAGTGTTGTTTTCCAAGAAGGCTGATGGATCATTGAGGTTCTGGGTGGATCATAGAAGGTCGAATCTGACGACGGTCAAGAATCGATACCCTCTTCCTCAAATTGATGATCTTTTCAACCAGATGATGGGTTCTGCAATTTTTTATAGGATCAATTTGAGATCGGGGTATCATTAGCTGAGGGTGAGACCTTCACACGTACCATAGACAACTTTCAAGAGTGGGTATGATTTGTATGAGTCTATAGTGATTCCATTCGGGTAGAATAATAAAACAGTTGTGTTCATAGCCATGATGAATCATATATTTCACCCATATCTGTATTTGTTCATAATTGTCTTCATCAATGACATCTTGGTATACTCTAGAACCCATGATGATCATACCAAACATCTTGACATCATCTCGAGCACACTAAAAGAGCATATTCTATACACCAAGCTATCTAAGTGACACTTTTAGATTAATAGGGAAAATTTATTGGGTCACATTATCTCATAATAAGGTGTTTCTGTGGAACAAGAGAAACTAAAGGTTGTTTTGTATTGGGATTAACCCAATAATGTTTCAAATGTTTGGAGTTTTTTGGGATTTTCTAGTTATTAAGGAAAGTTCATTAAATATTTCTCCCATTTAATAGTGACACTTTTGGGATTAACTAATAAGGGACTTAATTTTTTGTGTTCAGAGGCATGTGAGAATGATTTTTACGAGTTTAATAACCAGTTGACAACTACACCGATCCCGATCTTTCTTGATCCAGGTAAGAGGTAAACTCTGTTTTGTGATCCATCCAGTGTTGGAATTGGAGCTGTGATGATGCAATATGATAGGGTGGTAGTGTATGGTTCAATAAAGTTGAGGAATAATTAAATAAATTACCCTACTCACAATCTTGATTTGTCCACTATGGTATATTACTTAAAGTGCTGGAGGCATTACTTGTTGGGAGAGCGGTTCATGGTGTTTACCAACCATAAAATTTTTAATCAAATATTCTATTAGCTTGATTTGAATCTTTTATAGTGAATATGGTTCAAATATATGAATTATTTTCACTTTGAATTGGTTTACACACCAAGAAAGGGGAATATAATTGTGGATATTCTGATTCAAAAGACTCATAATCAGCTGGTTTAAGAATCCAACTTCGAGTGGAGAATTATGGACTTGTTTACTAAGATACACATAGAGGTATTGGATGGACACATAGAGTTTTCTCTTGCGTCAATTGCAGTCTATCCCACAATTTTGAGTTGGGTCAAGGAGAGTCAGTTTGAGGATCTAAAATGTTTGGCTATGAAAGAAAGCCTTAAAGGTGAAGATTCACCATCGAGTTGGACTGTTAGTGATGTTTTTCATGTTTCATAGCTTCAACAATATCACCATTGTAATGTCCCGAGTCCGGAGCCCCTCCACTGGTGCCCCGTACCCGGTTCGCCACATGACCTCAAGCGCATTTTCCTGAACTCCAGAGGCTGCCGACTAGCATTGAGGGCCTTGGTGAGTCGGTGGGGAAATTATGCCCTCATTCGGTAAGGTATACAAGGTAAGAAACAACAATAAACAGTGGAAGCAGTAAACAACATGCATAACAACAGAAACCAAACAGCGGAAGCAACGCAGATATATAACAATGATGACAATAATGCAGCAGGTACAAGTATCTATGGGAAACAGAAAACAAAATAGCATGCTGAAATACAACTGAAACCAAGTGAAAAAGAAAAACAAAGAATGCTCCTCAGAATCACGAGCCACGGCTCGGTCCCATGCTCCCCAGATCCTAGTGCAGTCAAGATACTGAAGTAGAAGGGCGCTTTCCCTTGTCTATACCTATAGCAACATAGTCTGCTTGGGCCCAAAAGCATGGACCAAATAGGGCGTGAGATACAATCCCAGTAGGCAACCACCTAAAGATCTGTTCCTAACAGTCAATGAATACATGGAAGTACTAAAACAAGAAGCAGTAAACAGAAAATCACAAACAGCTACAATCCACAGCTCTAACATGCAAGGCATTCAACAACAAGAAGTGAACAGGTAACCCTCTTGGTATCTCTCACAGTCTCACCCCTATGGCTCAACCTCTAAGTACTAGCAACCCTCTGGGAGGCACACACAGTCTCACCCCTCTGGTTCAGCTACATAATTAAGTAGACTCTCTGGGGAAGCACTCACCGTCAATAACCCCTATAGTCTCGTATCGTTCTAAAGGCTCTCTGGGGAAGCACTCAACGTCAATTCCCCCTGGGGCCCGTGTCGTCGTTAAAAGACACTCTAGAGAACCCCTTCCGTCAATTCTCCACTTGGTCTCGCTTCGTGATTTAAAAGACACTCTGGAGAAGCCCTTATGTCAATTATCCCTTTGGTCTACTACTCTAGGTTCTCACAGTCATGAGTAATTAAACATGCTCAACGCGTGTATCTTCCAAGTAAACCTCAAGAACTACTTGGCTATCGACTAAGGCTCAACAGCAAAATAAAACAATAGTCCACAATCCTATAACTAGGCATGGAAAATCAAACTGAGCACAATGAAAATACTCTAATCACAAGCAATAACCTCTACTAAAGCAATCAAGCAAAGTAGGAAAGCAACAAGGCAAAACAGGAAACATGGAATACCCCGTTGACGGGTATTAGTGGAATTTTCACATAATACTCATCGACTTTCAACAGAAAGGCACAAACCACCTACCTCGATCCTAGTAGGTCGATATACGTGATCCTCGACGACAGATTCCCCTTAGATCGACGTATATTTGAGAAAACGCACAAAACATTCATCCCACGATAACTTGAAAACAAGGAGGAATCAAGAAACAAGGTTCAAGCAGAAGGAAGAACTCACCACTGCGATTCCAACACAACTGACCGTGCTCGAATTGGAGAACGGATGATGGGGCGGCCGTCCGTCGAAGATCCGGCCGTACGGTCACTCCCGGATGATCAAAACTGAATAAGAAGATGTATTTGGGGGTTAGGCGCGACCCCGGTCCGTTTAATGAAAAAAAAGAAAGTACACGGCATGTACTTTTAGAGTACACGACGTGTACTTCAAATTTTCCGTACTCCGAAATAACCGGCCTCTACCTCAGCCTTACACACTATGTGTGTGGCCCAGACACGACCAACACACGGCTTCGAGCCGGAACAGAGTACACGGCGTGTACTCATAAAGTACACGGCGTGTACTTTGAAAATTTCCAGAAAAACCATTTTTCTTAAAAACTCTAGGAAACGAAAAAAAACATACCTGAACGAAGGTTCGGGTTCTTACAAACTCCCCCCCCCCCTAAAAGAAATTCGTCCCCGAATTTCCCTAACAAGGTGGAGAAGAAGGATCCCCGAACAGCTCCGGCCACTGCGATTGTACATCAGCCTCCCTCTCCCAGGTATCATCCTGTACTCGCCCGTGCTACCATAGCACTCGTACTAGAGGAACAGACCGCCCATGAAGAACCTTTGTACTACGATCGACAATCCGGATAGGATGATCCTCGAACAATGCATCTAATTCAAGCTCGACTTTCTCAGGATGAAAGACGTGAGATGGGTCTGAAAAGTACCGTTGGAGCTGAGAGACATGGAAGACGTCGTGCATGGCCTGATACCTCTGAGGTAGCTGCAACCGATAGGTGACTGAACCCACTCTCTCCAAGACCTCAAACGGTTCGACGTACCGCGGTGAAATATTACCCTGTCTCCGAATCCTTTTGTGTCCCAACCTCGGTGCGACACGTAGGAAGACCCGATCCCCGACCTCGAACTCCAGAGGCCGTCTCTACTGATCAGCATAAGACTTCTGACGAGACTGCGCCGTAGCCATCCTTTTCCGAATCAGCTCTATCTGCTCTGAAGTCTCCTGAACAAGACGAGGTCCCAGCAAAGCTGCCTCTCCTACCTCCAGCCAGCATAAGGGTGATCGGCATGGCCTACCATAGAGAGCCTCGTATGGTGCCATCTGGATAGTCACCTGGAAACTGTTGTTGTAGGAGAACTACACCATAGGAATATGATTCTCCCAAGAACCGCCAAAGTCAAGGATGAAAGCTTGGAGCATATCCTCAAGCACCTGGATCGTGCGCTCGGACTGGCCATTAGTCTGGGGATGGTATGTTGTACTCAAAAGTACCTGTGTACCCAAGGCCTTCTGAAGTCCCTACCAGAACCGAGAGGTAAAGCTCACATCTCTGTCTGAAACAATAGAGCGCGGAACTCCATGGAGACAAATGATCTTTCTGATGTAAAGTTTTCCCAAATCATCGACACTAAGGGTCTACTTGATCGGCAAGAAGTGAAAAACCTTCGTAAGTCTATCGACGAAAACACAGATAGCATCGTTTCCCCGAGGTGACCTCAGCAACCCGGTCATGAAGTCCATCACAACATCGTTCCACTTCCACTCCGGAATGGGTAACTACTGTAAAAGGCCTGCTGGTCGTTGATGCTCTGCCTTCACCTACTGACAAGTAGAACATCTCAAGACAAAACCAGAAACACCCTTCTTCATACCTGGGCACCAGTATTGATGATGAAGGTCCCAGTACATCTTGGTGATACTAGGATGAACTGCCCAAACTGAGGAATGGAAATCCCGCATCATCTCCCCGCGTATGTCTGCTGGCACCCATACGTGTCCTTGGAAACGCAAGATCTCGTCCTCTCCCACTGTACATGCAGGAAGAGGGTCCCCTCCTGACACACTCTCCCGTAGGACTAAGACTTCTGAGTCTGATAGCTGCCTCATCTGTACCCGATCAAGTAGCATGGAGGTAACAGCTACAGAAGATAGAAAAGTCTGTCCCCGTCTGTCGTGAACCTCCAGATGCATCTCAGAGAACAGAGCCATCAGCTGCCACTCACTACTGGCCTCCTAAACTGCCTGAATATGAGTTCTCCTGCTCAAGGAATCAGCCACGACGTTGCCCTTTACCGGCGTATAGGCAAGCTCGAAATCAAAAGACTGAAGATACTCGAACCACCTGTGCTGCCTCAGATTCAGATCTCGCTGAGTGAAGATATACTTGAGACTCTTGTGGTCAATGAAGACCACAAAGTGCTCTCCCAGAAGATAGTGTCTCCAACAGCGCAAAGCATGAACAACAGCTTCCAACTCCAGATCGTGCGTCGGGTAGTTCCTCTCATGTGGCCTCAGCTGCCAAGACCCATACGCAATGACTCCATCTTCCTGCATAAGCACAGCTCCCAGCCCGATACCCAAAGCATCACAGTAAATAGTGTAGCTCTTGCCTGGATCTGGCAAGACTAGTATCGGTGCTGACGTCAACCTCCCTTTTAGCTCCTGAAAGGCTGACACACAAGAATCTGACCATAAGAACTTCGCCCCCTTCTTGGTCAGACCTGTCAAAGGTGATGCTAAACGGGAAAAGTCCTGAATGAAGCGTCTGTAGTATCCAGCCAGCCCTAGGAAGCTCCGTACCTCCAAAACGTTCTTTAGCTGCTCCCAAGAAACTACAACTCTCACTTTCTCTGGGTCCACAGATACTCCTGTCTCTGAGATGACATGACCCAAGAAGTGAACCTGATCCATCCAGAAGTGGCACTTCGAGAGTTTAGAATAAATCCGATTCTCTCTCAGTGTACTCAAAACGACCTCAAGATGGGTGGCATGGTCGTGTCGAGTGTGAGAGTACACCAAGATATCGTCCACGAAGACAACGATGAAGGAGTCCAAGTAAGGATGGAAAACTCAGTTCATCAGCGCCATGAAAATTGTAGGTGTGTTCGTGAGACCGAACGACATGACTGTATACTTGTAAAGACCATACCTGCTCCTGAAGGCTGTTAGAGGTATATCTGATGGTCTAACGCACAACTGATGATAACCGGACATCAATTCGATCTTCGAGAACACCCGGGCTCCTCGAAGCTAATCAAAGAGGTCATCAATCCACGGCAAGGGATATCGGTTCTTGAACGTCAACTGGTTCAGCTTCCGATAATCCACACAAAGCCGAAGGGTACTGTCTGCCTTCTTCACAAACAGAACAGGCGAACCCCCAGGAGAAGTACTGGGTTGGATGAAACCCTTAGCCTGTAGCTCCTCCAACTACTTCTTGAGATCATGAAACTCAGGTGTGGCCATCCTATAGGGAGGAATGGACACCAGTGCTGATCCTGGCATGAGCTCAATAGAGAAGTCTACTTCACGATCCGGAGGCAAACCCAAAAAGTCCTCTGGAAAGACATCCCTGAAGCGATACAACACTGGGGGAAAGTACAACTGTGGAGTCCCATGATCATCCAGATAAAGACTAGCAATCTGGGATGTCACCCCTCCTAGCCCAAGATTCTCGAGTCCCGCCCGACTCACCCGAACGCCCCATTCGCCTCTATGAAGGAAAGATTCACCTTCTGGTGAAATGAAACTGACTTTGCGGCGATAACAGTCAACGACTGCCTGGAAGGGAATCAACCAGTCCATGCCGAGAATGACATCATAGCCTATCATCTCCAGGACATAGAGAGCCCATAAGAAACGATACCCTGTAACCTCGAGAGGGAACTCTCTACACTAGCGTACACTAGATGTCCTCGTCCCCAAGGGTGTTTCTAGTGTCAACGAGTTAGTATAAGAAAAGATGTAGATTCCAAGGCTCTCCACAACAACAACAGAGATAAAACTATGCGTAGCACTAGTATCGAAATGGGTTGAAGATAAAATTGAGGCTACTAAAATCGTACCTCGAACAATATAAGGGTTGGAATCATGCTCATGATAAGTTTGCTCCATGGTGAAAGACTGGATGAATGACCACTCTGAGCTGAACCTCCCTGCTGGTGCTGAGGGACTGGTGGCTGACCGCCATGGCCTCGACCTCCAGCTCGGCCCAAACGGCCGAAAGAACTCCAGTTCCCTGACTGGTGAGAGACTGGTAGGGCTTCTCCTGAACGAGGAGTCATGGAAGAACCCCGGTCACCTACTGCTGGTGAGAAAACCTGGCAAAAACGCTAAAGGTGACCCATCTTGCCGCAAGATCGACACTCCACTGGGTCCCTTTGGCACTGTGGCCTCATGTGCCCTGTCCGGCCACACTGATAGCATGTCACCTGGCTGCCTGATGATGCGTCTCGCTTCCTCAAATCACCACACGTAGGCTCCCTACGACGCTTCTTGCTGTCATCTGAAGGAAAGCTAGCTCTGGAAGCAGAACCGCCCTGGCTCGCAGCTCCAGAGTCTCTCAGATTGCGCTCCGCAATCAGTGCCTGGTTGACGATGGAAGTAATGGAAGTCAGTTGGAAGATGTTCACCTGTGAGCGAACCTCCCTCCTAAGTCCATCCTCAAACTTCCTCGCCAAGAACACCCCCACTCCCATCCCGAAGGGGTGTAAAACACTGCAGCTCAGTGAAACGAGAGGAATACTCCATGACAGATAGAGTACCTTGCTCTAAGCTCATGAACTCCCGGGCTTGATCGGCCCTTAGGGTCTCCGGGTAAAAGTAGTCATAAAACATGCGCTGGAACTCCTCCCAAGTCATAGCCTGCTGCTGACCCGCCTGTGAGATCACGTCCCACCACCTCTTGGTGGAGTCTCGGAGCATGTATGTGGCAAGCTTGACCCACCTCTCTAGAGGTGTCTCTAGATGCTCGAATATAGTCAGCATGGCTTCCCTCCATGACTCTGTATCCTGAGGTCCTCCCTCCCCCAAGAACGTGGGAGGATGCTGCTGCTGAAAGACCCGCGTTAAGTCTGCCATAGTCGAGGCAGTAGGCGGTGCTCCCTGGAAGGCCTGCATCATCCTCATGAAACCTTCCTTGAACTGCACAACAGCGCCTGTGACTAGTACGACAACTTGTGCCAAGGCTGGCTCGGCTGGGGGATCGACAGGAAGTCCCTGATCAACCCTGTATGGCGTCTAATCACTGCCTGATGACAAACATACGACCAGAGGACATCTCGGAGGCATAGATCTGAATGATCAAAAGAACACCTTAGATCAGAACAACAAGGACAGAGAAAACAAGAGTAAAAAATAGGAAGAGGGAAAAAAAACACACAAGATAGCAAAACACGACTACACGGCGTGTATAAAACTACATGGCGTGTCTACTTAAACCACTGACATGGGTGTGTACTCCTGCCCTATGAGCCGCGTACACTTCAAACTACACAGCGTGTTGACCCCCACACACGGAGTGTACTTGAAAACTATTCCCCTACCTGAGTCTCCTTACATGGCTAACCCACACGGTCCGACTCAACATGAGACTACACGGCGTGTTCGAATCGAACATGGCGTGCACTAGACGAGGCTTCAGCGGTCCGTGTTTGTTGAGTACACGACCGTCTACATGGCTGGACCTTACACGGCGTGTTCCAAACAAGCACGGCGTGCATAGGAAAAGGTGATACTGTCCCGTGTTGTTCGTGACACGGCCGGGTACCTGGGAAAGACTACATGGCGTGTTCCAAACAAACACAGCATGTGGAAAGGAAGGTCACACAAGCCCGTGTTGTTCGTGACACTGCCAAGCACCTGGACAAGACTACATGGAGTGTTCCCTACGGACACAGCGTGTTCCCGAAGTTACTCCCACGACACTGTGTTCTGCTTACACGGTCAATGACATGGCCTGAAAACTACACGGCGTGTGCCCGAAAAGTACACACCGTGTATTCTGGATTTTTCTAGGCAGTAGCTCAGAAACTGCGCAGAATTACAAAAACACTAAAAACAAGGGAAAAGATGCCAAATTCCGATCCGTGAGGGACCATAACACCTCAAGAACAAAAATTTGGCATTAATTTTAAGCAAAGAACAAAAAAAAAGTTTTCTAACATAACAGAAGAGAATCTATCAAGCAACTATCACAACAGCATGCATAATCTACAGATAGTCTATCACAACAACATGAAATCACTAATGCACCCTAGATGGCATGGAAAGAATGCATGGAATGTGATTCCTACAAGTGTCTATATGATGCATGAGATGAAATACCCTCATATCATCGGGTTACGACAGAAATAGAACCGAAATATAAAAACAATAACCGCACAAGTCATGTGAATCACTCTAGGTGAAAACATATCAACCATAAAACTCAAAACCAGCAAACTGCAATTAACGAGGTAGTATGGACTTTCCATGTACACGGGTTAGCTACTCCCGAGCACAGCTTAATACCAAGTACCGAATCTGTCCTATCCCTGGATAAAGTCTCAAAATAGTAAGCAAGAGAAAAGAACTCCTCTGATACCACTTTGTAACGTCCCGAGTCCGGTGCCCCTCCACTGGTGCCCCATACCCAGTTCGCCACATGACCTCAAGCGCGTTTCACCAAACAGCAGAGGCTGCCGACTAGTATCGAGGGCCTTGGTGAGTTGGTGGGGAAACTATGCCCTCATTCAGTAAGGTATACAAGGTAAGAAACAACAATAAACAACGGAAGTAGTAAACAACATGCATAACAACAGAAACCAAACAGTGGAAGCAATGCAGATATATAACAATGATGACAATAATGCAGCAGGTACAAGTATCTATGGGAAACAGCAAACACAACCGCATGATGGAATACAACTGAAACCAAGTGCAAAAGAAAAACAAAGAAAACTCCTCAGCATCGTGAGCCACGACTTGGTCCCATGCTCCCCAACTCCTAGTGCAGTCAAGATCCTGAAGTAGAAGGGAGCTTTCCCTTGTCTATACCTACAGCAACATAGTCTGCCTGGGCCCAAAAGCATGGCCCAAATAGGGTGTGAGATACAATCCCAGTAGGCAACCACCCAAAGATCTGTGCCTAACAGTCAATGAATACATGGCAGTACTAAAACAAGAAGCAGTAAACAGAAAAGCAAAAACAGCTACAATCCACAGCTCTAACAAGTAAGGCAATCAATAATAAGAAGTGAATAGGTAACCCTCTGGTTATCTCTCACAGTCTAACCCCTATGGCTCAACCTCTAAGTACTAGAAACCCTCTGGGAGGCACAAACAGTCTCACCCCTCTGGTTCAGCTATGTAATTAAGCAGACTCTCTGGGGAAGCACTCACCGTCAATTCCCCCTATAGTCTCGTATCGTGCTAAAGGCTCTCTGGGGAAGAACTCAACATCAATTCCCCCTGTGGCCCACGTCGTCGTTAAAAGACACTCTGGAGAATCCCTTCTGTCAATTCTCCACTTGGTCTTGCTTCGTGATTTAAAAGACACTCTGGAGAAGCCCTTCCGTCAATTCTCCCTTTGGTCTACTACTCTAGGTTCTCACAGTCCTGATTAATTAAACATGCTCAACACGTGTATCATCCAAGTAAACCTCAAGAACTACTTGTCTATCGACTGAGGCTCAACAGAAAAATAAAACAACAGTCCACAATCTTATAACTAGGCATGGCAAAGAAAACTGAGCACAACAAAAATACTCTAATCACAGGAAATAACCTCTACTAAAGAAATCAAGCAAAGCAGGCAAGAAACAAGGCAAAACAGGAAACACGCAATACCCTGTTCATGGGTATTTGTGGAATTTGCACATAATACTCATCGACTTTCAACAAAAAGGCACAAACCACCTACCTTGATCTTAGGAGGTCGATATACGTGAACCTCGACAACAGATTCCCCTTAGAACGATGTAGATCTGAGAAAACGCAAAAAATGTTCATCCCACGATAACTTGAAAAAAAGTAGGAATCAAGAAACAAGGCTCAAGGAGAAGGAAGAACTCACCTCTACGATTCCAATGCAACTGACCATGCTCGAATTGGAGAACGGACGACGGGGTGGTCGTCTGTCGAAGATCCGGTCATACGGTTGCTCCCGAACGGTTAAAAACTGAAGAAGAAGATGTATTTGGGGGTTAGGCGCGACCCTGGTCCGTTTAATGAAAAAAAAGAAAGTACACAACATGTACTTTTAGAGTACACGGCGTGTACTTCGAATTTTCCATACTCCGAAATAACCGGACTCCACCTCAGCCTTACACACCGTGTGTGTGGCTCGGACACGACCAGCACATGGCTTCGAGCCGGAACAGAGTACACGGTGTGTACTCAGAAAGTACACGGCGTGTAATTTGAAAATTTCCAGAAAAAACATTTTTCTTAAAAACTCCAGAAAACGGAAAAAAACATACCTGAATGAAGGTCCGGGTTCTTACAACCATGATCTATATCATGTGGTTAATTTTGAGGATGTATAAATGGAGGCTGATGCGTCTTTTGAGGAGCATCCAGTTCTTATTGTGGTTCATAATAATAAGGTCTTGCAAGAAAAGGTTGTTCTATTAGTTTCTGTTCTATGGTGGCATGGGAATTTCCAGAAAAAAACTTTGGAGTGGGAATCAGATATACGGTCCCAATGAACAAATCTATTTTCTTCTGAAACTCACTAATGCTTGGTAATGCTAATAAAGTATGATATATTATAAGGTGGGGAGGTTTTAAGGACCCATAATTTATGGAGGTTTGAAATTATTTAAAAAATTGGTTTAAATCTCTTGTTTTGGTTGATGAAGTGTTTCTAATGAGTTTGATGGCCCAAGAGGGTGTTCTGGTGGTTCAAGAAATGAAAAAAAGGAAAAAACGGGCCAAACTATGCAAGGTGGATGGTTGTCATATAGTTAAGTAATCCATGTGGCCTTCCAAGTAAAACTGTGAAACCTTGGATAGTGGCATATCATAGAGTTGGTGAATGGTTTGTAAACCGTGTGAGTCTCCCCAAAAAACCATGAAACCCAACCTCCCTTAGATAGTGTCCTGCCCATGGTTTGCATATGGTTTGGAAAACTGTGTGGGTAAACGGTGTGCCCCTGTAAAAGTCTGAAAATTTACAATTTTTCCATTTTAGGATTTTAAAGCCCCACCCGATTTTCTTCCCCTTCCTTCTCCCTCTAACCCTAGTGAAAAAATCAAATCCCCAACCTTCCTAATGGTGGTTCTCTATCGATTCTAAGCCATTTGAATCATTGTTGGTTGTGAATCAAGGATCCAAGTGAGTCTAATAATCTCCTTTCTTCTCTTTTCTGAATTAGGGCTTGTATCTTGGGTGATCTTCTTCTAAATCCCTAAAAATTTATTTTTTAAGTGGAATATTGGTTTAAAATTCAAGGGGTGATAGAATCTAGATCTAAGGTTATGTTTAGGGGTGTGTTAATCAATGGATTTTAGGTAGGTGGTCTACATGTTATATCCCATAGTTTTTATGAGGAGTTTTGCATATAATCTTGTGTTCTTGATTTACTATTTTTTTTCTTGGTTTCATTAGTGATATTTGGTAAAATTGGTGTCTAAATGACAAATTGAACCCCTCATGATCCCCATGGGATGCATGGATGATAACTTGAACGATGTAGAGCCACCCATGGGTTGAACCAGCCTTATCGAACAAGGTTAATGGAAATGTAAATTTTGAAATTGACTTGTAATTAACTAGAGAATATGATGAACATGTTAAATGGTTATCTTTTTGATTAATAAGTGAAAATGGATAGTTGTGTCTAGAGGTGGTTAATGGATATGGGATTTTTTTTCTTGACATGAAAATGGGTTAAATGAAATTTATGGTAAACATGCTAAATGGGTTGTGACTTATATTTAGAACGCATAAGGAGGTTAATACATGTGTAATGATGAATGAGTTAACTGATTTAATATGTGGTAATTATTGAATATGTTAAAAGGGTTTATGTATGGAAACTTGTGAAAATGATTAATGAATATAGGCATAAGAAATGGTAATTTAGATAAATGGAAATGTAATGTAAATGGTAGTGTGATATTGGGTTATGGCATAATATTGACTCCCATGTTGAGTTCAGATTCATCATGGAGGTTATGCATATTTTTAAAAGTGTTATTGTGTTATGGTATGTGTGGTGAATTGGATATATATATATATATATATAATATTGTGCATATGGATTACCATTTCCACTATTATATTTATTTTTCTAGTAAGACTTACTCCGGTAGAGAGGGTATCGTCTCCCCATGTGGATTATTTAGACCCTCACTGCTATTCAGAAACCTTTGGAATATGGGGAGTCATGCTTGAGGTCATATAGTGACCTGACCCGAGGCACTGTTTAGTGGATTCCGGGGGGTATAATGTTACAACATGGTTTAAAAAAAAGAAATTAAAAAACATTTCACAATGGGAAACTTGTGTGTGTTGAGAAAGAGACATGGGTAGCATTAGTTTGTGTGACACCACTAGGAGGTAACCTATTATATATCTATGTATTGTGGTAGGAATTGATACTAGTTGGATCTAAACTTATGCCTTTTTTATTCTTATGAGTGTCTATTACATATTTTTCCATTGGCTAGAGCCTATCTAGAAGGTGCATTTTTGTTTCTGATTGTTTATTGAATGAAAATTTGTTTAATGGATGTTGAAACACATGTATATTTATATTTCTATATGTTTAACTACTTTGTTTCATAACTGGAATGTTTCTAGTTTTGGAAAACATGATTTGGAATTTTTGAAAAATCCAAGGAATGTTTGAGAAATGTTTTCTAATTGTTTTACTAAAAATATGATTGTAAAACTATTTTGTTTTCAATCTAAAACTTTTTTATTCTTGATAATAGGACTCATATAGATTATTTGGTGGTTTTATACTGGGCTCTATTTCTCACACCCTAATTTTTTTTACATTGGTCAGCTGTAGACCCTATTTTTTAATACACAATTAAAGGGAAGGGAATTCTATAGAGTACTAGATTCTCTTTATGTTGCTGTTTTCAGTTTGGCTTACTTTGTGGAGGTGATGGTTGGTCACATGGTGACTTGTTATTATAGAATTTTCATACTTTATGGTTTAGTCTGTTTGGATTAGTTGCATATCTTTATTGTTTCTTATTTTTACTCTATTTTTATGTCTTGTTTTCTTATATTCAAGACCTATTTTGTTATATTTGTTATAACTCACCCCGTAATGGGATATCTTAGATGACTGTTCTAGTTAAACTAGGTTGATCTGCTACAATTACCATGGTACTACTAAAATACTATAGAAATATAGTGGGGAACTATTGTAACACCCTAACTTCTATAACCCAGATCTAATGATTATTTTACCACATTGGCTTAAGATACAAGTGATTTTACCCCAAAGGATTAAATAATTTAGTAGTCTTAGGAGGATATATACATAAATGATTCTCAAATTACACTTGAAAACATGAAATACAACTTTAAATTCTTATGAGAACTTTATAATTTCTTATAATATATCCCTAAAATCATTTATATATCCCTTTATGATATCCTGATGAAAGGAAAATATAATAAAGGTTAAACTCAAATTCTCAAAAGGGAAAGCATATGACAGAAGCTGTCATAGAATAAATAAATATTGAATAATATGTCAGAGAAAAACAATAATCAAATATGCCATATAAATAATATTATAAAATGGGAATATACATATGGATGACATAATTACATAAATATTCACATGGATAAGAATAACTAGTTTCATAATGGAAATATTCATAATTCCAAACATCATAATCTTACCACCAAGGAATCATGCTGAGACATCTTACATAAATAAGTAAGCTGCATTCCAAATACACAAACTAGTTTGTCTCATGAGAAATACCAATTCATCTAGAGGCTATAAAATTCTCTTCTTTCCACTTAAAAATTCTAATACCTTAATTATATGAAGGAAATAAATAAAAATTCAATACATAATGAACTTAAAAATTCATATTGAAAAACTAGAATATGAAATGTTAATATTTTCCCTAATAAATCATTAGGGAATAATGATATTAAGACTTATAGAGAAATATTATGGATGGTATCATTAGATTATATCTCTATTAAATTATAATAATTATCAAATTATGTTGACATAGATGAAAATAATTTTAAAAAAATTAATGAAACATTTCTCGAGGAAAATAACCTTTTCATTTTGAAATCACTTATTTAAAATATAAATATTTAAAGAATATTAGAGAAAATATTTTCTTCAAAAATAAACATGGAAACTTATAAAGGAATCTTCAAGGAAAATAATAGTGATGATGGTAAGAAAATATATTTGTGCAGTAAATGTTAAAACAAATATTTCGTTCACACCTTAAGTAAAAATTACATCATTTGGAAAATGAAAAGAATATTAATTTTAAACCTTTTTATAGAAATTTCAACACGGGTAAAAATGAATTTAATAAATAAATATAGAATTGTGAAAACATTCTTGAATTTTTTAAAGAAAATATACACATGGAAGAAAAAGGTTCCCAATTGAAGAGAAAAACAAAGTTAATTTTCCTTAAAATTATTCCTTCATAATTTTGAGTACCTAGAGAGAGGGAAATGAAAGGTAAACATTTAATTTCTAGAAATAACCATAATATAATAAAATTAATAATATTTTTTAGAGATAGATTATATAATTTCATCATTGAAATTTTAATCATGAACAATCTTGGTAAAAAAGTGAGACTTTAACATAAAACCCTTACCACTTTAGTAAAATTTGAATCATAACCCCCATGAAAGAAATAAACTCAAATAAAAATTTAAATACCATAAATATAAATATATTCAGGATATATCATATTAAATGGGTAGTATATATACCAAATTAATGAAACAAGTGGTGTATATGACAAATATCTCACAGAATCAAAAGTGATATGAGAATCCCTTACCTGAGGTCCGACATGCTTCATAAGTGATTTTAATATCTTGTATATAAATTTAAATTTATTATAATTATATACCAAAATAATATTCATAATTATGATACCATACATTTTTTACTTATAATATCTTATCAGTAGGTCATTAACAACCATTCATTATCATCATCATGTCAGGTGTTAATCGCTTCATTTTTTATGAATGTTTTGACTTGGTAATTATAGACCTGGAATATTGATCATGTTTCCATTATCTCAATAATTTTAATAATGATATAAATATCATAAATATTCATTATATACATACTTTTAACCATATATTAATGTGAGAGATAAAAAAATCAATTAACGCATGAGTGGGGATTTCATTTTATAATGAAAAGAATGAAATAATGATAAATAATATTTTATAATGAAATAATCATAATTATATCATAAATATAATATATATTTTTAAAATAAATTATTATATCCATCAATTTTAGGCAGTGATGTAAAATGAATCATATCGCAACATGGAGGTTGAAGTCTACACGTACACAAAAGCGATTCATTAATTTACCATTTGATAGAAAATAGGTGGGAAATGGTTATCCCATAATCATAATAAAATATCAGTATATTTATGGCACTATATTAATTATGTTAGGATGGATACAACATATTTTGAGTGAGTAGATGAAGAAATAGACTTTGAAAGAATCAGGTAAGATGATTACCTATTCTTTTAGATACCTCCATTGGTTTATAATTTAAGCATTCTTAGGATGGTATTAGGGTAAGAAAAAAATCTCAAGAATATAGGTAAGAAATATAAGAAGTTTTTTGGGTAGGTATTGGATGAGATAGAGGGATTAAAGTTTGTTAATAAGGGTGGAGAGTATATGCCCTTTTATTAGTGCGGGGAGGGACATGTATGGAATTACTTAAAAGATTTAAATAATATAAATTCATTTCCTTGTAAAAGTGAAAAAATGGAAATGAATTCGAAGTTTAGATAATATAGGGTATAAATATATTAAAAAAATAATATTTATACAAGTTTATGTTGCATTTTTACCCTTACCTGTTAGCTTAACCCTTGATAAACCCTTTAAACCTTAACCTTGGTAATATATTTTTACTATTTTTACTATTAATTGTGATGAAAAATTAATTTGAACTTACTAAATATTATTAATTATGTGGATTAAAAATATTTAATAAATTTTAAAAGTTTCAATTTCAATAATTTAAAAAAAATTACTTTAAATAAATATATATAAAATGCAAAGAAAATTATTTTTATAAAAATGATTGTTTTAAGCATAAATATGATTTAATATCAAAATCAATTATAATGTTGATTAAATATAATTAATTGGATTATATCAAATAAAAGGATACTTATTTTCATTTAAAACCAAATAAAAATTGAAAGGAACATTTGAAATACTTGATTAAAATAGAAGAACTAAAAAGAGTTTTTATTTAAACAAAAACATTACTTAGATTTTTAAAATGTTAAGCATATATTTATAAGTTCAACATTATATTTTTATATAAATTATATTAATTATAACATATATATATTTTTTCTATAAAATTGTTTTAATAAACCTTTATGTCATTCATATATAATTATAATGTCATAAAATTTATAGTTTATATAAAATTAGTTTTTTTTTGAAAAATGCAATGTCAATGCCTTTTTTATTGAAAAAAACAAGTGAACAAAGGGATGAAAGGAAATTTGAATACATATTAAAAAATCAAAAAAATTAATCATAAGATAATTTTGAGATTTTAAATTCAAAAATGAAATTAATTTCATAAAATTAAATTGTTAATTTTTTAATATATATTTTAATCACATTGTTGAATAAATCTATGTGCATTATGATATTATTTATTTAAAAAGAAAATATTACTTACTATAATTGAATATCTGGTGTTACATTCTTCCGCCTTTTTAAAAATTTCATCCTTGAAATTTAAATAATATCAACTCACGAACATATGTGGGTAGTTGTTCATAATAACTTCTTTAGGTTCCCATTCTAAATCTTATATTTTATTATTTCTCTAATATAACTTCACCAATTGAGTTTTATGATTCCAAAATACTTTTTATCCAGTGTTAAGAATATATATAGTCTCGTCACAGTAAAATAAATTAGGTTCCATTTCTATTTCCTCAACAGTGAGAACATGAATTAGGTTTGGAATATATTTCCTCAGTAATGATATATGGAACACATTATGAAATTTTGTGAGGTCAGGTGGAATTTAAAAATGTTAATACACAAATCTAATTCTTTCCATAATTTTAAAAGGCCCAATTTACATAGAAATTTGTTTCCCTTTCTTTCATAACCTTATAACACCCTTTAATAGAGATACATTCATGAAAAAATTACCCACACTTGAAATTATAAATCATACCTTCAATTATCAGCATAATATTTTATCAACTTTGAGATACCTTAATATGAATATGAAAAGTATTTACTTTCACTTTTGTCTCCTATATAAGATATGGTCCTACAATATTATTTTCACCAACTTCATCCCAAAAAGTTGTAGTACAACACCTATTATCATACAATGATTTATATGGTTTTATTTAAATGCTTGAATGGAAGCTATTATTATATTTAAATTCTAGAAAAGGTAAATACTAATTTTACATACCTTGAAAGTCAAGTGATCATTACCTAAACATATCTTCTAATGTCTAAATATCACTTTCTAACTACCCATTCGTTTGAATAATTTCCGGTCTTTCTCAAATGTATATCGGTGTCAAGAACCTTCTGAAGACTTAAATTTTTTTTATTTAAACCATGGATCATGATTTGATATAATTTAAACTAATTCCCCATAAATTCTTACAATTTTATTAATATAGATCCACAAGAGGCCCTCAAGAGCTAGATCTTCCCTTATAGTGAGGAAATGTGTAGGCTTTGTAAGGAGATCAATAATAACATATATGGAATCATTTTTTCTAGGAGTATTTTGGAAATTCATATATAAATTCTATAGTAATATCATCCCATTTATACATACGAATAGGTAGAGGCTTCATTATTCTTTTAGGATGTAGTCTTTCAGCTTTTAACAATTTAAAAACCAAGAATGTTGATACATAATCTAAAATTACACATTTCATATCATCCCACAAAATTTTTTCCTTCACATACTGATACATTTTGGTGGTAATAGGGTGTATAGAGGAATTTAGTCTATTATATTCATTTAAAAATTCTCTTTTCAGATCTATCACAAATGAAGCAGATAATAACTTTCTAATTTTAAATATACAATCTTCATAGATGAAGTCTACCAACTTCCCATCAATTATGAATTTGATTTTCTTTTTAATATTCTTATCATCAGGATGGAAACATTTTATTTTCTACAACAAGGATTTCTTGGAAATAATTTTGAATATATGTAATTTTTCCCCTTACTTAATGATTCCAATATCTAACTTTACTAAATCTATAAATATAGGATCTTTTTAAATCCTTATTTTAATCAAAATTTCACGATATTTCCTACTCAACACATTGACCACCTTATTTTCCTTCCCATGGTGGTAATGTATTAAAAATTCATAATCCTTGAGTATTTATAACCCTATCCTTTTCCTCATGTTGATCGCTTTCTATAAGAATATATATTTAAAACTTTTATTATCCGTATATATTTAAAATTTACACTGTAAAGGTAATTCCTTCATATCTTCTATTCAATGATCATGAATACCAATTCAAGATCATGGTATGAATAATTCTATTCATAAATATTTAACTACCTAGAATAATATGAAACAATACTATCATTACAAATAAGTACAAATCAAAGTTCCTTCTTTGATGTATAACTATATATCAAAAATCCATCCCTTATCGATGGTATAAAGTCAATATCATTGTATTGAATAAGTATGACAACCCTACTTTTTATTACATCTTAAACATGTTTTATTACATAAAACTTCACTTGATACAACAAATAAGATCGAGAGGTTTAGTGTCTTTGGAGATTAGGATCATTACATAAAAACTTAAAACATGAAATACAACATCTTTATTTAAAACTTCCTTTACATGACCACTACATTCCTTCGTACTTAGCATTGCATGGGATAACCTGAGGACATGCATAAGAAAAGGGTAAGCTATAAAGCCCAGTAAGGGAGTACACATGGAATAACATGAAGAGTAAAATACATGTTAGACAATAGGCATATCAATAGAGCATAAGAAAAACATTAACATAAAGGCATGATAAAGCATGATAATCATAACGTGGAAATGTGGCAACAACACTTAACATGGAATTAGCATGAGCCAAGGCTCATTGCACATGGAGAATGAGTAAATCCTAATTTCACATAAATCATGAGTAAACCCTCGTTGCACTAGAATTATCATGAGTGAACACTCATTGCACATGACGTATCATGATACTATACTTTACCCAATGCATTGGAGCACTATAAGGGCACACCATTCTTAAACATTTCATTTCATGCATAAGTGTGCCACGTGGATCATAAAACATTGATTCATAAAACATAATCATTTATTCCATGATAAAGTAATGTGGAATTCATACATTAAACTTTATAATCAATAAGTAAATGTTCATAAAGGTGAATACCCTTTATGGAGAAATGGGCATGGTATTCACTACACAATGACATTGGCTTAGAAAATCGGTGCAATTTCGGCAGCGTAACGACGTGACATAAGAATTCATAAAAAAATGGTTGATGAGATAGAAAGGGGTTCCTCATCATATCTACATATAATGGAAAGTAAGGAGGTCATATATAAACATGTACCAACAATTTTAATGGAATTTAGATTCATGATACAAAAGTATTTCTTGAATGTAAAAGAGGAGAGAGAAGTTCCTTTCGAAATTTCAGCATAGTAACAGGTGTACATGGGAGGCATTTAATGAGAGAGAAAGGGTCTCCCATCATTAAAAAAAAAGAGGGCAGTATGAGGGAGGTGAAAAACCATACCCCAACATTTATAATTGAAATTAAAAGGGCAAGACAACTTAATGAAAATTGGACAAAAATGAGAAAGGAAGAAAAAACCCTTATTTGGAAGTGTGCATCCAAAGGATAGAGAGAGGCTTGTGAGAGGCTTCTTGGGAGCTTGAGTCACCTTGGAAGGATTCTAGAGAGAGTAGGGCAGAGGTTGGACGAACTACAAAGGATTTTAGTGAGGAGGAAGTGGGAGCTTGGGTGGGTTTATATAGGAAAGGTGAGGGAATTCTTTATTATTTAGGTTTGGGACCCCTTATATTAAATTAATCCAAACCACAAACCATCACATGGTTTTTTCCCATGGTTTTTGGAAAAGGGAATAGGAAAAAAATATTTTATAAGGCCAAAGTCCTAGATTATTAAAATAATAGGGTTGCTTATGTGGAGGTGAGTCTCACTCCCAGGGAAATTAATTTAAAAAGGCAAGGTGTTTAATAAGTCTTGAGGGGTCCATTAATGCTTTGAAAAGTAAGACAAATAAACCCAAAATCACATTATTTTAATGGTAAAACATACATTGGCCGAAAATAAAGATTATAGTATTTTATTACATCACTATTGGGTCATTATGATGTCATAAAACACATTATATATTTAAACGGTATTTAATTTTTACTCAAAAATTTGACTGTCTCAGAAAATTATGAAAAATTCGCCGTTGGATAATTTTGACATCCTGATTCAAAAAATAACATTTATTTTATCTAAATAATTTTCTAAATATGTTAATTTTCACTTTTAAAATAAAAACCGACATTTATCGAAAATTCACAGGTTTCGACAAAAATGGATTTCAAACCTTAATAAAAATTATAATTGCATTCATACAATTATATGGTCATTTATATATAATAAAATCAATCTAATAATAATAATAATATTTTATTAAAATAATATTTAATTTAAAAATCCCTTAATTTAATAAAATAGATTTCTTAATTAAATAATAATTAAAAACACCATTTGTACTTTAAAAACTATTTACAATGTATCAATTATGACAAGAAAATATATTCATTATTATATGAAAAAAAAATGCACATGAACATAGTACTATTTATTTGTTACATAACCCCTTAAAACAGCCGCATAAGACCTAAGAGTAAGGTGTGCGATGGTGACAGACTCTCGGGGTGGCTCAGATAACATTACTTGAGTGGTAATTTCTATCAACTTCCACTTTTCCCGTTGACGGTCCTGTTCGAGCTTGACTTGATGAAGCTCATCTTGGGCTTGGTCAAGAGCAAATCCCAAGGACGCCACCTCTTTTCCGAGCTTTGATAAATGGGCTTTGTATGGGGTAATTCTACTAGATGAGGCCATCACTTCCTTTGTCTAAGTAAATTTGGATGTGTTAAAGCCCTATATTTATACTAATCATGTGATCACTATTCAACGACTATAAAAGTAATGGTCACAATTCATATCATAAAACCAATGAAGTTGACATTTTATAAAAACATTTTATATAAAGAGACATTTAATAAGATCAAGAGGGATTTTCCATTAATGAAACTTTGGATCATTACAATATTCCCCCCTTAAGAAATTTCACCCTCGAAATTTTGCTTTTCCCACACTAAAACAGATGTGGGTAACTCAGCTTCATCACTTCCTCCGATTCCCAAGTCGCTTATTCAAACTTGTGGTTTCTCCACAACACCTTGACGAGGGGCATTGTCTTATTTCATAGAACTTTTTCTCTACGATCTAAGATCTCCACTGGTTGCTCCTCATAGGAAAGATCATCTTCCAATTGTACCACCTCAGAAGTGAGTACATGTGAAGGGTCTGGTATGTACTTCATTAAGAGGGATACATGAAAGACATCATGTAATTTGGACATAGTAGGTGGAAGTGCTAGTCAATAGGCCACAACCCCGACACGATCAAGAATCTATAAGGGGACAATGTACCTTGGACTTAACTTCCCTTTCTTTCCAAACTTCATGACCTTATTCCATGGAGATATGCATAGAAAAACCATGTCTCCAACTTTAAACTCAAGGTCTCATTGATGATTATCTGCATAACTCTTATGTCGACTCTAGGTTGCCTTGATATGCTGCTGAATGGTTTTCACCTTCTCCACCATTTCCTCAACCATTTCTGGTCCAAGAAGCTTATGTTCACCAACCTCATCCCAACATGTTGGTGTTCTGCACCTTTTCCCATATAGGGATTCATATGGTGCCATTTGGATGCTCGAGTGGAAACTGTTTTTATAATAGAACTCAACTAGAGGAAGATGTTGATCCCATCCTCCTTTAAAGTCCATTGAGCATGCTATCAATATATCCTCAAGTGTTTGGACAGTACACTCGGATTGGCCATCAGTTTGAGGATGATAGGTCATACTGAAGTTCAGTTCAGTATTCAGAGCATGTTGAAGACTCTTACAAAACTTAGATGTGAATTTTGGATCTCGGGAAGACATAATAGATTGTGGTACTCCATCCAACCTTACCACTTCCCTAATATATATCTTTTCCAGTTGATCCAATGAGAAATACTTTGAATAAAAATTAAGTGTGCAATCTTTGTAAGACGATCCACAACAACCCAGATTACATTGTTGCCTTTGGATGTCCTTAGAAGTCTAGTTACAAAGTCCATGGTGATGTTCTCCCATTTCCATTCTGGTATGGGCAATGGTTGCATCATCCCCTTAGACTTCTACATATCTACCTTCACTTGCCGACACACCAGGAAATTTGATGTATATTCAGTGATCTCCTTCTTCATATTATCCCACCAAAAGTTTTCTCAGAGATCTCGATAAATCTTTGTGCTCCCTGGGTGAATAGAGAAATTTGAACTATGCGCATCATCCAAAAGTTATTTCTTCAGCTCCGGACTTGATGGAACACACAGTCTTTTCCCAAACCGCACAATTCCTTCTTTATTAACATTAAACTCTGAGGATTTACCTTTTTCGATAGCTTCCACTTTTTCTTGAATTCCTACATCATCCTTTTGAGCATCCTTTAACCTTTCCAAAAGAGACGGTTGAGAAATCATTAGTGAAAGGATTGATGATGTTCCCTTATCTATGATTCCCATGTCCATTTTCATCAAGTCTAAGATGATTGGATCCTTCTCAATTCTCATCATTGATAGAATCGCTGGATCCTTTCTACTTAGGGCATCTGCCACCTTGTTTGCTTTCCCAGGGTGGTAATGGATTGAACAATCATAATCCTTGATGAGATCTATCCATCTTCTCTGGCACATATTTATCTCTTTTTGTGTGAATATATATTTAAGACTCTTGTGGTCAGTATATATCTCACATTTCTCTCCATAGAGATAATGCCACCAGATTTTCAAGGAAAAGATCACCACTGCCAACTTCAGATCATGCATTGGATAGTTTTTCTCTTGGATTGTCAACTGCCTTGAGGTATAGGATATCACTTTATCATTCTGCATCAGCACACATCCTAATCCTTTCTTCGAAGCATCACTGAATACCACAAAAAGTTCCCCACTTGTGGGTAAAGTGAGCACGAGTGCAGTGATAAGCCTCCTTTTCAACTCCTTGAAGCTTTCTTCGCATTCATCAATCCATGCAAACTTTACTCCCTTTTGAGTTAGCTTGGTAAGAGGGTTGGACAATCGTGAGAAATTTCTCACAAATCATCGATAATATCCAGCTAACCCCAAGAAGCTATGGATATCTGTTATTGATGTTGGCCTCATCCATCCCTCAATTGCATCTGTTTTGGAGGGATCCATAGATATCCCATTTCTTGTGATGATATGCCCCAAGAATGAGACATCATTTAACCAGAACTCACACTTTCTGTACTTTTCATAGAGCTTATACTTGCACAAAGTCTCTAGTACAGTTCTTAAATGCTCCTCATGATCCTCCTTGGTTTTGGAGTATATTAGAATATCATCTATAAAGACTACCACAAATTTGTCTAGGTAATCTCTAAAGACTCTATTCATCAAGTCCATGAAGATTTCTGGAGCATTGGTGAGTCTGAAAGGCATTACTATGAATTCATAGTGCCCATATCTTATACAAAAAGTAGTCTTGGGGACATCTTCCTTCTTCACCCATACTTGATAATATCCCAACCGCAAATCTACCTTGGAGAAGAATTGTTCTCCATGTAGCTGATCGAACAAGTCATCAATTATTGGGAGAGGATACTTGTTCTTTATCATGATTTTTTTAAGTTCATGATAATCGATGCAAATCCGCATTGACCCATCCTTCTTCTTAACGAAGAGGACTGGTGCACCCCACAGAGAAACACTTGGCCGTATAAACCCTTTATCCAGATTCTCCTGTAGTGGGTTCTTCAGCTCTTCATGCTCTACAACAACCATTATATATGGAGTCTTGGATATTGGAAAATCCCCGGGTATAAGTTTAATTGAGAATTCAATATCTCTTCTAGGAGGAAGACCAGGAAGTTCCTCGGGAAACACTTCAGCGAATTCCCTCATAATAAGAATTTCTTCAAGGATGGTTTCTTCCTTGGACTCAATCATCTGAGCCAGATACCCGTGCTCATAAGGTAGTAATATCCATGCTTGAGATGATGGAGCTAAAGGATATTCATCTTCCTCCTTACACTTATAAAGAATCGGGGGTTGATTCCCCATATGGAGTGTGATTTCCCACTCCTGACAATTTATGTTGGCTCTATATAAGGAAAGCCAATCCATGCCAAGAATTGCATCAAATTTTACTAGAGGGAGTATGACGAGGTTCCCCGGGAAATTCAATCCACAGATAATAATAGGGGAGGACCTATATTCATGGGATTCAATGATTTCCCCATTTTCCGTACTCATCGACATCTTCACTTCCATGATTTGTGGTGGTGCTGGGATTGTTCTACTAAACTTTTGAGATATAAAAGAATGCATAGAACCTGAATCAAAAAGTACTTTTTCTATTCTTGAATGAATAACTAGCGTACCTATCACCACTTCATTGTCAGGGTTCACTTCGGAAGAAGTGATGGAAAAAGATCTTCCTTGCTGCCTTGGAGGTTGTTTGTTGTCTCAGAAAACCCTTGGATTAGGGAACTGATTTGAAAAATGACCCGATTCTTTGAATTTGTAGCATTGAACAATGCGTTGAGGTTTGAACGGAGCATTCCTCTCCTCTGTCGCAGCTGCGAGTCTTTCTTGCTGATAGTTAAAAGCTAGGTGCCCTTATCTTCCACACTTGAAGCATGTCCTCGTCCCCTTAAGGCAATTTCCAGGGTGCTTCTTTCCACACTTTTGGAAAGTGGGGTGCTGGATCTTCTTAGCACCGTTGGATTTATCCATCATCCCACCAGCATTGAAATCCACCTTACGCTTCTTATCCCCATGATACCCCTATGATTCTCTGATCTCCATTTTGACCTTGAGGGCACATCGGACAATTTCCTCATAGCTGTCGAAGTCACGGATCGCTAATGCTTTCCGCAGGCTAGGCTTCAGCCCACCAAAGAAGTGGTCAACCTTGCATTCAGGGGTAATGACAAAGCCAGAAGCGTATCATGCAAGCCTTGTGATGTTTGCCTCGTACGCTCCAACAGAATCTTCATCTTTTTGATTTAGGGAAAGGAAGTCCCTTTCCATCTTAAGTCGGAGGGTGCGTGGAAAATATTTATCGAAAAACATCTTCCAGAAATCCTTCCATTCCAACGCCTTGATCTCCTCCTCAGGCTTTGTATTTTTGATCAATGTCCACCATTGATCAGCTTCAGCCTCCATACGATAAGCCTCCAAGAGAACCTTCTCTTGTTCAGAACATTGAAGGATGGAGAAGATCTTTTCAATGGAGTTGATCCATTGTTCAGCGATCGTGGGATTGGATGATCCACTAAAAGTAGGAGGCCTTTGTCTCATGAAGCTCTCAATAGCAACTTGTTCATTCTTAGGGGGTGTTGAAAATTCATCTTGACCCGTGTTTCTATTCAAAACTTGAGTTAGCTGAGAGAGAAGCGTGACAGAGTTTGCGATTCCCGCTCCCATTGGATTGGGCATCTCATTAGTACAGTCATCACACTGATCTTCACATCAGTTGTTAGCCCGAGTCCTCCTATTACCGGCCATTGGCTGGAATAAAAGGAATGTTAGGGGTAACACATAAAGGGTAATCCAAAGACAAAAGTTTATGACTTATAAATAAACTTTCATTTCCTTAACTCATGAGTCTATAGGCTTCAATCTAGGCTTTTCATGATCTACTTTATAACATATATTCTTAGGGAAATTTTTTTAATTCCCTTCATAAGGGTTTATACCAAGCTTGTGAATTTACCAAAGTAAATCCCCCAGGAGTGTCGTAACCAAGATTTCAGTAAGACCCGTTGTCTTGCACCAGTTCCCATTTGAGTCTAGCTCAAAGCGGTGTTTTCGGTTTTTACCCCTAGGATACATCTGTGCTAGAGCCACCTCTACCTTCTCGTATCCAGACAAGGATGTATTTGCTTGATAACCCACTTACTCAATACTCAAAAAAACTTAGGGACGTTTTTATTGTACTTAGTCTTGTATCTAAGGCTTTACTAGGGTTTTCTAATCCTAATCCCAAAAATAACCAAACCTATCCTTTGATACCAACTATGACAACCCTGATTTTTATTACAACTTAAACATGATTTATTACATAAAACTTCACTTGATACAACAAAAAAGATCAAGAGTTTTAGTGTCTTTGGGGATTAAGATCATTACATAAAAACTTAAAACATGAAATAAAACATCTTTATTGAAAACTTCTTTTACATGACCACTACATTCCTTCGTACTTAGCATTGCATGGGATAACCTGAGGACATGCATAAGAAAAGGGTGAGCTATAAAGCCCAGTAAGGGAGTACACATGGAATAACATGAGGAGTACAATACATGTTAGAAAATAGGCATATCAATATATCATAAGAAAAACATGAACATAAAGGCATGATAAAGCATGATAATCATAACATGGAAATGTGGCAACAACACTTAACATGGAATTAGCATGATTCAAGGCTCATTGCACATAGAGAAAGAGTAAATACTCATTGCACATAAAGCACGAGTAAACCCTCGTTGCACTAGAATTATCATGAGTCAACACTCATTGCACATGATGTATCATGATACTATACTTTACCCAATGCATTGGAGTGCTATAAGGGCGCACCCTTCTTAAACATTTCATTTCATGCATAAGTGTGCCACATGGATCATAAAACATTGATTCATAAAAAATAATCATTTATTCCATGATAAAGGAATGTGGAATTAATACATGAAACATTATAATAAATAAGTAAATGTGCATAAAGGTGAATACCCTTGATGTAGAAATGGGCATGGTATTCACTACACAATGACATTGGCTTAGAAAATCGGTGCAATTTCGGCAGCGTAACAGCGTGACATAAGAATTCATAAAAAAATGGTTGATGAGAGATAAAGGGGTTCCTCATCATATCTAAATGTAATGGACAGTAAGGAGGTCATAGATATGCATGTACCAACAATTGTAATGGAATTTAGATTCCTGATACAAAAGTATTGCTTGAATGTAAAAGAGGAGAGAGAAGTTCCTTTCGGAATTTCGGCATAGTAACGGGTGTACATGGGAGGCATTTAATGAGAGAGAAAGGGTATTCCATCATTCAAAAAAATAGGGCAGTATGAGGGAGGTTAAAAACCATACCCCAACATTTATAATTGAAATTAAAAGGGCAAAACAACTTAAAGAAAATTGGACAAAAATGAGAAAGGAAGAAAAAACCCTTACTTGGAAGTGTGCTTCCAAAGGCTAGAGAGAGGCTTGTGATAGGCTTATTGGGAGATTGGGGCACCTTTGGAGGATTCTAGATAGAGTAGGGAATAGTTTGGACGAACTCCAAAGGCTTTGACTGAGGAGGAATTGGGAGCTTGGGTGGATTTATATATAAAGGTGAGGGAATTCTTTATTATTTAGGTTTGGGACCCCTTATATTAAATTAATCCAAACCACAAACCATCCCATGGTTTTTGCCCATGGTTTTTGGCAAAGGGAATAGGAAAAAAATATTTTATAAAGCCGAAGTCCGAAATTCTTAAAATAATAGGGTTGCTTATGTGGAGGTGAGTCACACTCCCATTGAAATTAATTTAAAAAGACAAGGTGTTTAATAAGTATTGAGGGGTCCATTAATGCTTTGAAAAGTAAGCCAAATAAACCCAAAATCACATTATTTTAATGGTAAAACATATATTTTCTGAACATAAAGATTATTGTATTTTATTACATCACTATTGGGTCATTATGATGTCATAAAACACATTATATATTTAAACGGTATTTAGTTTTTACTAAAAAATTTGACTGTCTCAGAAAATTATGAAAATTTTTCCATTGGATAATTTTGACGTCCTGATTCCAAAAATAACATTTATTTTATCTAAATAATTTTCTAGATATGTTAATTTTTACTTTTAAAATAAAAACCGACATTTATCGAAAATTCACAGGTTTTGACAAAAATGGCTTTCAAACCTTAATAAAAATTATAATTTCATTCATACAATTATATGATCATTTATATATAATAAAATTAATATAATAATAATAATAATAATAATATTTTATTAAAATTTTATTTAATTCAAAAATACCTTAATTTAATAAAATGGATTTCTTAATTAAATAATAACTAAAAACACCATTTGTACTTTAAAAACTATTTACAATGTATCAATTATGACAAGAAAATATATTCATTATTATATAAAAAAATGAACATGAACATAGTACTATTTATTTGTTACATAACCCCTTAAAAGATCCGCATAAGACCTAAGGGTAAGGTGTGCGATGGTGACAGACTCTTGGGGTGGCTCAGATAACATTGCTCGAGTGGTAATTTCTATCAACTTCCACTTTTTCTATAGACGGTCCCGTTCGAGCTTGACATGACGAAGATAAGCTTGGTATTGGTCAAGAGAGAAGCCCAAGGATTCCACCTCTTTTCTGAGCTCTGATAAATGGGCTTCGTATGGGGCAATTCTACTGGATGAGGCCATCGCTTCCTTTGTCTAAGTAAAATTGGATGTGTTAAAGACCTATATTTATACTAATCATGTGATAACTATTCAATGACTATAAAAGTAACGGTCAAAATTCTTATCATAAAACCAATGAATTTGACATTTTATAAAAACATTTTATATAAAGAGACATTTAATAAGATCAAGAGGGATTTTCCATTAATGAAACTTTGGGTCGTTACAATAAGATCCTATTTAATTCATCAAACCATATTTACATTCTTCTATACATATGAACTTACTCCCTTTAGGTGTCATCTTGGTTAATGAGTTAGCTAATCAATAATTTTTTTGAACAAATAATTGATAGTAACCTACAAATCTAAGGAAACTACGAACCTTAGTTATATTTTTTGAAAATATAAATTACATCAATTCCTTTATCATTGAAGGATCAACTGATATCCTATCTATAGATAAAACACGTCCATGAAAAGAAAATTCCTAAATCCAGGATTTATATTTACTAAATTTTACATATAAATCCTTTTCTCTAAGAGTCTTAAGAATAATTCATAAATTACTTCTATCCTCATAATTTTTGTAAATTATTCCAAGATATCATAAATAAATACCATAATAAAATTAATGAGATAATACTTTAATCCTCTATTCATTAGATCCATAAGAATAGAGGGTTCATTAGTCAATCAAAATTGAATTACTGTAAATTTATAATGTCTATACCTCATATAAAATTACATCTTTATAATGAAATACTTATTTAATTATAGTTTATGAAACCTAGAATAAAGATAAATATTTAAAAGATATCAATTTACTTGAAGTTAATGAATCAAGTCATCAATTCAAGGCATAAGATATTTTTTATTTTCAGTAATGGACTTAATTTATTTATAATAATTTCACAAACTCAAAGAATCATATTTATTTTTAATAAAAAGAATAGGGGATCCCCATGGTGAAACACTAGGGTGTGTAAACCCTTGATCACACAACTCATACAGTTGTTTCTTCAGTTCCACTAATTACACTATGGACATACAATAGGGAGTCTTGAATATTGGTTTTTAATTAGGGATGAGATCAATGGAATACTCAACCTCATGACCAGGTAGATTCTCATGCAGTTCTTCAGGAAACACATTGATGTATTCCTTCACAAATGGTATATCCTTTATTCTAACGATACCTTTCTAATTAATAGTTTGTGTCTTATATTATTCTCTAATAATATTATTAAGGTGAGATAATAAAGGTGGATCTAGAAATTATTAACATGAAGTAGTATCCACTATGAAGATAAGAGATTCCATATCTTCTTTACAAATCATAATCTCATTTTCTTGGAAATAAATTTTCACATTATAATTTGAAATCCAATCCATACCAAGGATTATATCAAATATGGGAACTAACTAACATATCCTTTTTTCAATAATATTTATACTTGGAGCCATTATTGAAGACTCCCTTATTAAGGTAATATTAAAATATCTGATTTTATTATAAAAATAGAAGATATAAAAGAGTACAAAGACCAAAAATAAAATAAAGCATCAGAAAAATTTGAGGTTATGATCAAAGTACCTGCCACCATATCTTTAGGAACTTTAACCTAAGATATAGTTATCACATAAAATTTTCCTTTCACCATTGTACTTTTATAAGGAAAATTATCTTGATTATTATGGAATTTATTTGAATATTTTCCTATCTCCTTATAGTTAAAGCATTTGACATTGGTGGGTTCTTTTTATCCCCTACCATTATGAGCCTGATAAGATTTTTATCTAAACTTGAATAAAAATACTATTCCCATGAAGCATGTTCCATGGTGTTTCCTTAAACATTCATTACAATTTATAAATTCTACCCTTCCCTTATTCCATTTTTTTTATATGTCATTTTTTTGAGTACCCAACCACGTGCTTATTTTATTATCTTCCCTAGAAAACATAAAACTTGGATAATTATTTATCTATCTTGATGAAACTTGATACTATATCCTTATATATTGAAAATTTATGTGAGAATGATGAAATTTAAAGGCTAGTATTTTTCCTATCAAAGAAGTGATCAATATTACTTCTTGGATTACATACATAATATGTAGCATGAATTTCTAAAATTGTAAAGATAGTTTCATATTCAATAAAATTTTCTATTTATTTCTACCTTATATTGAGGAATTTCCTCTATATATCAATCCATTTCTTATGAGGAAAGTATTTTTTAAATAATATCTCATTTAAAGTCTTCCACTATATAATATTTATTTCCTATGACTGCTTAATGTTCTTGATCAATGACCACCATTGATCAACATATCCCTCAAGATAATAAACTACCATGATAACTTTATCTCTTTTACTGCTTCCCAAAGTGAGAGATATCTTCTACAAGTATTTGATTCATTTCTCAGTTACTAATGGATTATTAGTCTCATTAAATGATTGAGGACATTATCACTTGAATTGGTTTAACATTCTTGACCCATATTAGGGATCATCAGGCTTCTTAATACGGGAAATGTTATTAGTCTTTACCTCAGTCATCTTCCCCAATATAGTTATAATTTATTTATCTCCAGCTCTTGTTCCATATTTGGATTAATTGCATTTCCCAATAGGTAATTCACTACATATATTACGTGTATTGATACAATATCTATTCCTTCTATTAGGAACCATTTATTAAAATTGACATTTACTAAATTATCTTATAACATCATGAATTTTAAATTATAGTATATAATTCTAAATCTGGTGTAGCACTTAAAAATAAATTGAAAATTTATGTATAGCTAATCTCATAATCATAAGCTTAGTTTCTTTTGGGATTTTTTTTAAATCATATTTTTTAAATCATGTATAATTTCTTGTAATAAGTGTATGAATCAACCAAATCATATACCTTGGGAGTATCTAGCCAAGTGTATAGTCTTAAGACCACTTATTATACATTAGTAATTCCTAATTTTATACCCAATCTACCTCCTTTTGAGTTGTTACCCCTAGGTGAATCTATTCCACAACCACATCCACCTATCAGTATCTTGACAGGGATGTATTTTATAGTAAAATCATACAATCTATACTTTACTAAAACTTTATGATATTATAATATACTAAGAATTATACTCATAGTTTTTCGAAGGGATATGTTCTATAATATATTTATTTCTAAATCTATTTCCTAAGGTTTATACTAAAATTCCTTTGATACCAACTATAAAACCCAAACTCCAGCAACATGAAGCTGGTGGTTATTTTATAATATTGAAAAAATATACAAGGTATTGCATCACAAATGATAAAATAGTTTATTAGAATTGGGATACTAGATACATACATGATTCCCAAATTATACTTGAAAAAAAGAAACAAAACATAAAATTATTATGATAATTTCATTATTTCTTATATTTTATCACAGAAATCATTAATATACCCCTTCTAGGAACCCTAGAAAAAAAAAACATAATAAATAATGGGATTAAATTCTCAATAAAGGAAAGCGTACAATATAAACTACCATAGAATAAATGAAGCACAAATAATATAGAAGAGATAAACAATAATAAAATATGCCATATAAATACTATTATAAAAGGTGAATATAGCCATAAATGATATAAAAATATAAATAATCACATGGATAATAATAAATAGTTTCTTAATGATAGAATTTATAATTCCAAACACCAAAATCTTACTTCCAAGACCTCAGGTCAAGACATATTACATAAACAAGGAAGAAACATGGTAAATACCCAAACTAGTTTGTCTCTTGAGACCCACCGATGCATCGAGGAGCTATTAAAGGCCCTTATCATCACTTACTAAGTCCAATGAATTCATTATATTAAAGAAAGGGATAATCATTAAATATATAATAAATATAAACATTCTTATTGAAAAACTGGCATATGAAGTGTTAATATTTTCCCCAGTCAATCACTAGAGTAATGTGATCATAATTAATCCAAAGTAATATAATAGATGGTATCATTAGTTTATATCCCAATTAAAGAATAATATTCATCAAATTATGTTGAAATAAATGGAAATACTATTAAAAAAATCACCATAATATTTCTTGAGGAAAATACCCTTTCCATTTTTTAATCACTTATTTAAAATATAAAAATTTACATAATATTAGGAAAAAAATCATTTAATATAATAGTAGAAACTTTTAAAGTAATATTAAAGTAAAATATTAGACTTGATGTTGGTAAAATCCATTCATGAGGTAAATGTTAAAAATAAGATTCGGGCCACACCTTTGTTAAAAAGTAAATCATTTGGAAAAAGACAAGAAGATTCCTTTTAATTTTTTATGGAAAGTAAAATATTGATAAAAATGAATTTAATAAATTATTATAGAATAGTAAAAACATTTTTTAAAACATTTTAAAGAAAATATAGACATGGAATCAAAATATTCTTAACTGAATAGAAAAAAATCCATTTTTCCTTAAAACCATTTTTTCAATATTTTGAGTACCTAGGGAGAGGGAAATGAAAATAAAAACATTAAATTTATAGAAGTAACTATTTTATAAGTAAAAAATAAATTTTTTGAGGGATATATCATATAATTTCATCATTATAAATTTAATCATAAACAATCCTATTAAAAGGTGAGATTGTAATATAAAACCCTTACCACTTTAGTAATTTTTGAATAATAAACCCCATGAAAGAAAGAAAATCAAATTAATATTCAAATAACATGAATATAAATATTTTCATTATATATAATATAAAATTGTAATTATATACATAATGAAAAATAATAAAGAGGTGAAAATGACATATGTGTCATAGAAAAAAAAATGAGACAAGAAACCCTTACCTCAGGCATGACTTTGTTTGTAAGTGATTTTAAACTTTTGTATAATAAATTTAAATTTATTATAACTATATTATATAATATTATTCATACTTATGATACTATACATGGTTTACTTATAACATCTTATCACCCATTAATTTACAATCATTCATTATCATCATCATTTCGTGTGCCAACCACTTCATTTTTTATGTATGTTTTTGATTTGGAAGATATAGTGCTTGAATATTGATCATGGTTACATAATATTTAAAATTATAATAATGATATATATATATATAATATTAATTATATAAATATTTATAACTTTATATAAAAGTAAGAGATAGAAAAATGAATTATACCATTCCTAGAGACGGTAGTCTGTACGTGCACATGAATGTTGTTTTAATTTTCTAAAAAAACAAAGAAAAGAAATATAAATAATATTTTATAAATCAAAAATTATAATTATCTAATAAATATTATATATATTTATCAAATACATGATTATATTGACAAATGTGAAGTGGTGATGGAAAATGAATCATATCACGTGGAGGCGGTAGTCCACGCATACACATGAGTGATACTTTCTTTTCCTATTTGATGGAAAGGAGGTGTAAAATTGTTATTCTATAGTCATGGTATCATATAATTATATTTATGATACTATATTAATTATGTTAGTATATATACAACATATTAATAGGAAATAAAAGAAGAAATACACTTTGAAAGAGTCGGGTAAGACAATTACCTCTTATTTGAGAGACCTTATTTGCTTTATACAAGCCTTATTAGGATGATATTATGGTAATAAAAGAAAATAAAGAATGAATTTAAGTAATCTAGGATTTTTTTTGGGAATGTATTTTTGGAAATATAGGGCTCACGTTTTGTGAATAAGGACGGATAAGAGATTCCCTTTTATAAGTGAGGGGAGGGACACACATGAAATTACTTAAAATATTTTATTAATATAAAGTAATATTATTGTGAAATTGACATATAATAGCCAGGATATTTAATTTAAGATAATATAAGGTTGAAATATCTTCAAAAAAATATTTATACAAGGTTTTTGTGGATTTTTACAATTATCTCTAAGATTAACCCTTAGTAAACCCTTTTAACCTTAACCTTGGTATTTTTTTAATGTTTTACTATTCATTATTAACAAAAACTAAGTAAAACTTATTACCTAATATTCTTTATTATGTTTCCAAATACAGAATAAATTTCAAAATATCCAATTTATATAAGCTGTAAAAATTACTTTTAACATATGTTGAAAAATGAAACAAAATCTTTTTTTAGAAATATATTTATTTTAAGAATTAAAATAATTTTATAGAAAAATAAAGTATAATGTTGATTAGATTATAATTAATTAGATTATATTAAATAAAAATAAACTTATTTAATTTAAAATGAAACAAAAAATGAAAGTAACCTTGTAAATTCTTGATTAAAATAGAATAACTGAAAACAATTTTTATTTGAACAAAAATATGACTTAGATTTTCAAAATGTTAAGAATATATTTATAAGTTAAAATTATATTTTTATGAATTATATTACTTATTAAATATATATTTTTTCTATAATTTTTTTTTCATAAACTTTCTAGTTATTATTATATCATTATAATGTCATAAAAGTGACAGTTTTTGTAAAATATTTATTTATCATTATTCTTAAAAAATAAAATATTTTTATAAAATATAAAATATTCACCCTAACATAATTTTTACACGATGAATTAAAAATTAAATTCATTATATAAAATTAAATTTATGAGATTTGGTAATTTATGTTTTAATTATTTTGTTGAATAAAGCTATTTGCACAATGTTATTATTTCTTAAGAAATAAAAACATACTATAATTGAATATCAGCTATTACAATTGTAGCTATAGTACTATTCATATGAAATAACATCTTGGGCTATGTATATAGGCCTTTGGTATATTGAGGACTATAATTCATCCTTTGCCTTTGGGCCTCTGAGTTATCCTCAATCTTTGATCCTGCACTAGAGAAGGATCTTAAAACTAGAATGAAAGGTTCAAGAAACAATAGTCACTGGTGGAGTTAGATGGAAGCAGGTAGGTCATCCTTGGTAGAATATGGTCCAAATTGAACTGTGTAAAATAATATATAGATAATAACTTTTCATGTGGAGATGATGTTAAAATGAATACACTACATTAAGGGTGGCTGACTAGCGCATATAATTAGAAAGAATATGAGATGAGCCTATTATAGTGTAGATCTTTGGGATTCTATATAATAATTGGGACATAATGAGACTTAGGGATATTTAATTTGATGTCATTTATGCCATTAGGACTCCAGGGAATGTACTATAGGCTGTCAGGCCATGTAATGGTTCCCTATCAACTTAGTCGAAAGGGAATTATCAAAAAATAATAAAAAAATCATGGATTTCGGGCCGAGGGCTTAATTTTATAAAATTAATATTTTAATATCATTTAAAATATATAAATAATTAATTTGTTTTAATAAATGATGTTAAATGGTCATGTCTCTAAAAATAATATAAATAAATTAAATATTATTTTAAATAGTGACATGAAATTATTATTTATATTAAATTAAAATAAAATGTCTTTATGTAATTATTTTATGTTTCGAGTAAGTATAAATATAAAAATATATCCCTTTAATTTGATTAAAAATTAATTTGTCTAATTCTTCCCTCAAGACCTGAAGATAGAATCATCCCTTATTCTCTTAAGGTCAAAAGAGATAAAGCAATAGATATTCACATATGATAAAGAATGAATATCATGAAGCACTTGATTCCCACATTCTAGAACCTAAGATACAAATAATGAAATTGGTTTCATTATAGAATATGTATATATACTGGTATAGGAATCCATTTTTGGATTCTTGAAGTAATGAAAGTGCTAAGATGATCGATGATTGAATCAACGACATCAATGATGAGTTGAAATCATATATAAAAAAATTACATGAGGTAATTATTTTATTTAAATAAATAAATATAAATTTCACATGATGATCATATTAAAGGATTCCAAATATTTTCACTGAGTTTTAATGGGAAAATTTTAAATTATCATCACACCCCATCACTCTCACTACACCTGGATCCTTTAAGTGGCACTACAGTGATCAAACCAATTTATAATTATTATTTTATTTTTATTTATTAAAATTAATATTAAGGGTCTTGTTATGGTTCTAATGGTCGATATTTGTTGTGAATCAGAGTCCACATTATCAATAATGGGACAAATAGGACAAGAAATTTTTTAAAATAGCATTGTTATTTTATTCTATTAATTTTCTAATAAGATAAAATAAATAATATTAAATAAAGGTGTTTGTTTAATTTGGGTCAAAGTGGGGATTATTTTTTATTTATATTAATGAATTTTCTATTATATATATATACATATATATAATTTCTCATCCTAGAAACCTGATCATTGTTCTAATTAATGGCACCACATGACCTTAGGTATGCCTCCCCTTATACTAGAGGCTGTCGACTAGTGGCGAGTGTTGATAATCAAACATAGGAAGACTATACTCTCAGTATCATCACATACAATAACTTGTAAATAATTGAGTCAAATTAAAACATCATAGTAAATATAAATATTTATAGTGAATAACCAACCATCAATAATACATAACATCAATATGCTATAAAAAAATGAGACCCATGATCAATGTATATACATATATACATCAAAAGAATATCCCACCAAACTAACCAAATAAAAAATTAAATTGAGGAAAAATTTAAGAGAGGCTCAACTATAATCGTATATCCCTCCTTATACTAGTCTTCTAAATCACCAACTAGATACTATAGATAGATGTACTATAAAACCAATCACCTAAAATTGAAACATGAATATGTACAAACACACTAGGTTTCCCATGCATAGTGTGTAAATTAATCTCAGTAGGGAACCATAAAGGAGGATTTTAGGATATACTATAATATAGAATGTGTTTATTCATATAAAATAATAAAACAATACACAAGAATACACATCAGGTCTTTGTGTACTAACCAGGAAACCACAATACTTAACCTAACATGTTCCATCCATTTCTAGTGAAAGAATTATTCTCACATAACAACAAATATTGAACCCCATAACTCAGGGTGAGGAATAATAATAGTGCCTTGAACACTACCCTATCACTCAGGGTAGGTATTATACTCATCCTGATCTCATGACATATCTTATCTCATAACACCACCCTCTCACTCAGGGTGGGGTCTCAAGCAACCTCTAAAATCATGTCACACACCACCACCATCTCACTTAGCATAAGGTTCCACACCTAATCACATACCATGCTGCATACCAAGTTTCATACAATGTCACTTAGGGTAGGGTCTCATAACCACATCTTGAATCAACACCCTCTCACTTAGGGTAACCTAAGACAACACTATAGTGACCCTAGCTTTCCATACATTAACATTACCTTAATTTTGGAGAATACTTAATACATTACACAAATAAACATCCAAAGAACATATTAGTATAGTGCATTTGGAAACGTGGAAATTTAAACAATGGTACAAAAGTGAGCTACATTATCTTCCAATAGGTTCTTCTTGACTAACACCCTTCTTAGACACATCAAACATAATGCATATCTTCATAACCTAGGGTAAATGAAACATAAAAAGGGTTATATCTGATTATTAGTAAGGGTAAATAAGGCAGATATGTAAACATAATAATTAGTATAAGGGTATTATAATAGGATCATGAAAATCGAAGATCATACACTTCATATCAAAGATCATAAATAGGAATCATGGCATAAAGATTGGCTGTTCATAAGACACAGATCATAAGAAAATAAATAACATAATCCATGAAAGAATAACATAGTAATAATACATGGAATTGTGGAAAACACATAAGAGTATAAAATAAATTCCATAGTAGTCAATGTATCACTGCCAATTACATCTTAGTAGTATGGGTTTACTCCCCATACTATCTTGGTAGTCATGGTTCCTTCTCATGACCATCTAAGTAGTATGAGTTCACTCCCCATATCATATTGGTATTCATGGTTCAATCTCATGTCCATATTAGTAGTTAAGTTTCACTCCCAAGACCATCTTAGTCTATCTCATGAGATATAATCTTTACCCAATGTATTAGAGGGAGATATAGGTTCCAACCATCTCATTATGAATTCATTCATACTTCTACCACACGATCATAAAAAATCATATCATAACCCATGAAATTAAATGGGAATCATAAACATGTAATCATATCATAACTTGTAGAAAAAGATATAGGTTTCATAATAATTTCATTAAAAACAAAACCTATGAAAAGAAGTGGGTTTCAAAATCATATAACCCATGAAAGAGAAACAAGTTTCATAAACATCATTACATAAAAACATAAACCATTTAAAAAAATAATATGAATGGAAAAATTAAATAATTTCCCTATAAATTCTTTAGTAACACCAATGGATTCCATCTTATATGGTAAATAATTTTTCAAGATCTCTTAAAAACATTTCTTGAGGAAAATATCCTTTATGAATTCAAAAATGATTTTTAAAAAATAAGACATTTTTTAAAATATTTTTATTGGAAAATAGTTTTGAAAACATATAAATGAAGTTTTTAAATCCATAAATTTTTTAAAAATACTTTTTCCTTGAAAATTATATTCAAATATCATTTTAAAACATTTTTGAAAACATAGATTTTGAAATAATATAGATTTTCGACTGAAAAGATAAATACATTCATATTTTTCATAAAAATATTTTCTTAATTATATTGAGAAAAAAATATTGATAAAATGGTAGTAATATATGGAGATATGTTTAATATATATAGGAGAAGATATATCATAATATTTCATCAATGTAATCATAATCATAAACAATCGCTATAAATGATGAGATTGTTTCAATAAACTCTTACCACATGGTAACTTGGGGTCATAATTTCCATGTAAGAAAATGAAATTAAATAAAGATTAAAATATAATGAAAATATGTAGATTTATGATATAAAATATAAAATGTAATTATATACACCTCGAAAAATAATGTAGGTATATAACAAAACATGTGTCTCAAAGAAGGAAAATTGAGAAAAAACTGTCTTACCGATTTGGTAACTTTTGAATCATTAACCCCATAAAATAAGGATCATAGAAGGGATATGTTAATACCCATAAATTTAATAATAATAATCATAGAATAAATTAATGGGTAGTATATACACCACACAAAATAAAAGAGTGGTGAACATGTTATGTATCTCACGAATATAAAAAGTGAGATGAAATTCACTTACCTTATGTCTTGAATCTTTTCATACTCATAAAATTATTCTGTATAATAAATATAAGTTTATTATATATATTTTATAGAACCATATTATTATATATAATACCACATATGATTTTATTATGACTTTATATCACCTGCTTATTAACAATTCTATGTTAAGGTTTCACTTCGGGTAATATTCGTTTTGTTCTTCGTACATGTTTAAACTTATTATTCTTGATCGTATTAATTAGATCATGATTTACTAACTTATATAATGTAAAAAATAATATATATATATATATATATCATATATATTATTTATATATGTATTTACAATAATCTATAAAATATATAAAGATGAAATGGAATACACTGTTCATGGAGACGGTAGGCCATACGTACGCATAATCGCTGTTTCCGTTTTATTTTCACATTGAAAGAAAATAAGTAAATGAAATATATGTATATATGTATATAATATCATTAAATTAGAATTATTATTCTATATATATCATATATTTTCACTAAAACCATCCTTAAAACATTCCATGTAAAGTGTGAATGAATCACATCGCTTTGAGGAGATGGTAGTCCACACGTCCACAAATGATATTATCATATTTATACAAGATGGAAAGTATAAAGGCATGTGTTATAAAAGAATTAAATAATCATAAATAAAAAATAAATATAATAAATATAATATTTAAATAGTGTGTCCATCATAATTTCTAACTATGAAAGGTGGTAAAGGAAAAATGAACAATCATTGTTTTGTGAGACGATAGTTCACCGTACACATAAACAGTATGCCCATTACCCATTAGATGGATGTGTGTGTAAGTGTAGGTAAAAAAATAGAATAAAAACTTCTCATTATATTTATTATACATTTTTTGTTTTATAAGAATGTAATAAAGAGAGTTTAGGGAGAGGAGAATGGAAATAAAACTAAAGAGTTTGAGGAAATATGTTACTTCTTCTTTGGGTAGATCCTTTTGGTTTGCACCAAAGGAATTTCATCGATTAAATTATCCCAAATGGAAAGATTATAGGATAATTTGAGGTATTTTTAGGATCTATTTGGGTAGATATTGGTGGAGAAAAAGTGGTTTTAGAGGTTTGAGTAAGTGGGAGGAGAGGAGACCTTTTTATAGTGGAGGAGTGACACTCTTGTAAATTTTGGAAAATGGAATTCCATCCATGTTTTTACAATTGAAAGTGGATCTAATATTGAAAAAAATTATATACAGTGGATTATAGGGTCTAAATATGTCCATAAAATTTATTTTGGACAAGTTTATAGGTCATTTGGAGCCTTAAGTTTAAGGTTTTGTTCTTTGTTAAGCTATTTTTTCTCTTAATTTCTATAATTAATTTTAATCACTTGCACTAATATTTTTGGTCAAAAACGAAGTTTAACTTATTAGAAATTAGAGATTATGGTTATCAAAAATATGGAATCCATTTTTACAAATTAAAACCACATTAGTGGAATAAATTAATTTAAAATTAATCTCGCAGACATGACGCCACTATAGGTTTTTAAAGTAAAAACGTTCAAAGGTTTTCTATGTATTTATATTTAATTTCAATGTGAAATTGATTAAAATAAACTAAATTGGATTAATTTATAAATAATTTATATAATTTGACTTTAAAACCAAATTAAAATATAATTTAACACTATAAATAAATTATACGAAAAAGTAGTTTTGAATTAAAATTCATTATTTTTCCCTATTCATCCAAAAAAAGAAGTTTCTCAGAAAAATCCTAGAAATTCACCCTAAGATAATTTTTCAAATTTTAAATTTAAAAATGAAGTTTATTTTATCAAATTAAATTTTTAAATGTGTCTATAATTGATTTTATTATTTTAATAGAAGGATATGAAAAGATGTTCATTTGAGAAGATTGTATTTTTAAACTTATAAAGACTTTACAAAAAATTATATTTTTTCATTATTTATATGTTATATTTATATAAAACCATTATATGAAATATTTCAAAATTGTTTATTACTATTCATATTACTAATTTTAACAACTTGTTTATAACTATCTCATTTAAATAATTGTAATAATAAAATTATGTTTCGTAGAAACTCAGTGTTGTGTGTAACACACACTAAGTTAATGTTGACTGTAGCACAAGACAAGTTAGTTTCCATGTAAAAGGAATACTATATTTAGTGTAATGAAAGAAATCATTGAAAATTAATTCATTTGAGAAAAGAAATAAAAGGTCCATAAAAACTTTAAGTGTTAAATTCTACCCCCCTTAAAATGAATTTCACCCTCAAAATTCATCATTTGGGTAAAAAAATGAGGATATGTAGACTTCATCATATCCTATAAGTTCCTACATAGCTTCCTCTAACTTTTGATTTATCCTAAAAACTTTTAGCATGTGAGTGTCTTATTTCACAAAACTTTCTCTATACGATCTATAATTTCAACTAGTTGTTCCTCATATGAAATATCATGCTCCAGTGGTATAACCTTTGAGTTAGTACATGTGAAGTGTTAGGAATGTACTTACTCATGAGAGATACATGGAACACATCATGGAATTGAGAGAGATTTAGAGGAATTTCCAAGCGATAGGGTACTGTACTGATATGATCAATAATTTCTAATGGACCAATATACCTAGGGATTAGTTTTACTTTATTTACAAACCTCATAAAATTATTATAGGGAGTGATTAATAGAAATAACTTCTCACCAACCTTAAATTTTAGAACATGCCATCAATTATCAGTATAAATTTCCTGCCAACTTTGAGCTACCCTAATATGTTGCTGAATGAATCTAACATTCTTTGTCATTTCTTTAGTGATATCAAGTCCCAATAAATTTTTTCTCTAACTTTATCTTAGTACATTAGAGATGTAAATTTATTCCCATAGAGGGCTTTATAAGGTTCCATATGAATACTTGAGTGAAATCTATTGTTATAATAAAACTCAACTAGAGAAATGTGTTGATCGCAACCATCATTGAAATATAACGAACAATATCTCAACATATACTCTAGGGTTTGAATTATTATTTTAGAACAGCCATCCATATGAGGATTATAATCAGTGATAAAACTCAATTCTATATCAATTTCTTGCTGAAGAATTTTCTAGAACTTAGAGGTAAACTTAGGATCCTGGTCCGATACAATGGAATGTGGTACTTCATGCAACCTTAACAATTCCTTAATGTATATCCTGGAAAGCTGATCTAGAGAGAATTCTTCTCTTATAGATATAAAGTGTACTGACTTTGGAAGGTGATTGATTAGCACCCATATAGAATTAAATCCTTTAGAGGTTTTGGGGAGTCCAATGAAATAATACATAGTGATTTCCTCCCATTCCCATTCTGGTATGGGTAATGGATGCAACATCCCTTTAGACTTTTTTCTTTTAGCCTTAACTTGTTGTCATACCAAGCACTGAGATATAAAATCTTCAATACCTCTCTTAATTTCATCCCTCCAGAAGTATTCCTTCAAATCCGTATACATCTTCATACATCTAAGATGAATAGAGAATTAATAAATATGAAATTCCTCTAATGGATCCTTCAAATATGGTATGGAAGGAACACATAAATGGTTTCTGAACCTTATCATTTCGTCCCAATCAAGATTAAACTCAGGAAAATTTATAACTTTCTTTTTAAGTTCTATACCTTCCTTCTGCACCTACTTAATCTTTACATGGATAGTGGGTTGAACATTAATTTGAGAAAGATAATATTTTTCCCCTTACTTTAGGATTTCTAGATCTATCCTTTGAAAATCCATAAATATTGGATCTTTTGTGATCCTCATCATGGATATGATATCATGGTCCTTTCAACTCAAAGTGTCGGCCACCTTGTTCACTTTCTCAGGGTGGTAATGTATTGAGCAGTCATATTCTTTTATCAGCTCTAACCATCTTCTCTGGCACATGTTCAACTCCTACTATGTGAATATATATTTTAGAATTTTATGATCAATATATATATCACACTTTTCTCCATAAATATAATTACTCTATATCTTTAATGAAAAAAGTATTGCTTCTAACTCCAAATCATGAGTTGGGTAAATTTTATCACGAATCTTCATATTCCATGAGGCATAAGTGATAACCATGTTATTCTACATAAGAAATAATCACAATATCTTATTAGATGCATCACTATAGATTAAAAACCCTTCTCCACTATAGGGTAATGTAAGTATAGGCTTGCTGACTAATCTTCTCACTATTTACTTGAAATTTTCCTCACATTAATCTGTCTAGTGGAACTTGAAATCCTTCTGAGTTAACTTGGTCATAGGATTAGATAGTCATCATAAATTCTACACAAACCATTGATAATATCAAGCTAAACCAAGAAATATATGGATCTCATTTACCATGGTTGTTCTAGGACAACATTCAATAGACTCCATCTTTGATGAATCAACTATAATACCGTTTCTTGATATTATATGCCCCAAAAATGAAACCTTTTCATCCAAAATTCACACTTTGAAAATTTTTCATACATTTTATCCATTCTTAGGGTATTTAGTACAAATCTTAAGTGGTTTTCATGATCTTCTTTCCTATTTTAATAGATAAGAATATCATCTATAAAGAGCATAACAAACTGATTGAGGTAATATCTAAAGAATATATTCATTAAATACATAAAGATATCAGGGGGATTAGTAAGACCAAAAGGAAATAATACATATTCATAGTGTTCATACTATGTATGAAATTCTATCCTGGGTATATCCTCCTTCATAACCCTCAATTGATGATATCCAGAATGAAGGTTAATCTTGGAAAAGTATTGTTCTATGCACAGTTGATCAAACAAGTCATCAATACAGGGGAGAGGATAATTATTCCTGATTGTGATCTTGTTCAACTCTCGATAATCAATTCAGAGTCACATTTATCCATGTTTATTTTTTGAAAAAATAATAGGTGCACCCCAAGGTGAAACACTTGAATGAATGAAACCCTTATCAAGGCTTCCTTAGAGTTTCTTCTTCAATTCATACAACTCAACTAGGTCCATTCTATAAGGAGTCTTTGAAATTGGTATGGAAACAGGTATGAATTATATTGAGAAATTAACTTCATGTTTTGGTGGAAGTTTAGGAAATTATTCTGGAAACACATCCAAAAATTCATGAACAATAGTCATATCATCGATATTAATTTTCTCCACAACCATTTGAAATTAATAACCACTATAAATGGTAATTAAGACCCATACATTGGATATAATCTCCATAGGATGTACATACACATCATCACATTGATGGAAAATCATAGGAGGGTTTTAAATATCAAATATAACAACCCTTACTCAATAATTGATGTCTAATTTATTCATATAAATCAAATACATGCATAATATGACTTAAAATTCAACCAATGGAAGAATGATAATATTTAGAGGAAAAACATTCCCAAAAACATCAACTGGATAGGTATCATAGACTTGGGATGAAATCATTGTACCATTAGGGATTTTCACTACTAATTACACATCTAATAATTTTGATGGAATCTTAACACCCTTAAAAAATTATTTTGATACAAAAGAGTGGGTAGATCCAGAATTAAATAATACATTAGTATTTCTAGAGTAGATGGTAAGTGTACCTTTAACCACATTGTTATCGAACCCCTATTTTAAAATAGAAATTTAATGAGATTTATTTTTATCCCCCAACTTAAGAGTTTGTTGAAGTTGATCTTCACCACTAACCCTTGGGATTGTGAATTTGTTATCAGAAATCCCATTCTCCTTACACTTGTAGAATTGAAGGATGGGACGCACATTCTGTGCTATTTTTTCTCCATTCACACCATTTTCTAACCTTTTCCCATCACTTCAGTAATAAAATGCCCGATGGACTTCCCTTACATAATTAAAACATTTATTAGACCCCTTAAGGTCATTTACTCTATTATTATTCCCACACATAGATCATAAAAAAAATCTTATATTCTTATCTTCATTGTTTTTAGGTTTTCCTTTTAACTCCATCTTCCTTTTCTTATCAAATCCATGGGATTGATATTTGCCTCCAACATCTATTTCAACCTTGATTTCACAACACAAAATATCTTTATATCTACTAATGTCTCTTATGGAAAATACCCTTCTGAGACTTGGATTTAAGCCACTGAAGAATCTATTAACTTTAATTTCATATTAGATGATAATTCCCGAAGTGTACCTCACATGTCTTGTGAAATTATCCTCATATGTACCAAATGATTCATCATCCATTTGTTTCAACTCAAAGAACTATCTATCTATATTTGTACTATGTATACGAGGAAATTACTTATTAAAAAATAAGTTATTGAACTCATCTCAAACCATGGATTAAATCTCATATTTCCACCTCATATTATTGATTAGTGTCCACCTCTTGTCTGCTTCACCCTCTAACTGATAAATAGGAAGAATTACTTTCTAATTATTTGAGAACTAGAGAATAGAGAATATATTTTTAGTAGTAATGATCCATTGTTCAGTAACAAGTGGATCAGAATACCTGTATAAAGAAGGTGGGAATTTCCTCATTAAGGACTCAATATAATGTTGTTCTATCCTTTGATCATTTGGAAATCCATCATGATTCATAGCTTGAGAAAGCTGTGTGAGCATAAAAATGATTTTTTTTCATTCCATCTACCATAAAATTCGGTTTCTTAGTAGGAAAATCATTGAATTTTCCATTAAAATCATGATAAATGTGGTTCCTTCAGGTTTTATACATTAACTAAAACAAAAAGAATAGAGTAAGAAACAATTATCATAATGGGGAACCACATAATCATGAAAAGTCACTTATAAGATGTATAAATTATGAAACCTTTCTTAATCTATGACACCTTAGTTTTATCCTAGGTTATTCATAACAAAATTCTATTTAAATCCTTCATGATGGTTTTTGAAGAGTTTGTGAATTACCAAAGCATATCCCCTGGGAGTGTCAAACCAGGCTTATAGTAAGGCCCGATGTTGTCTACCATGTTACACCAAGTCAGGACCATCACACATTATAAAAGTTGTTACTCCTATATACATATGTGCCAGAGCCACATCCACTTATAGTATTCGTGTAGGGGTAATATTTCTAGGAAACCACTTGCTTAATCCTTTACCAATATTCCAAGAAATTTTCATACGCTTTTCATTATCCTTAGACATGTCCTTAGGATTCTCACTAAAGTTTTCTTATCCTAGCTTAGAAAGGTTAACAAAACCTTTTCTATGATACAAAGTATATAAAACCTCACTTTTCATACATTAACATTACATTAATTTTGTGGAATAATTAGTAAATTACAAAAACAAACACCCAAAGACATTATTAGTCTAGTGTCTTTGGAATCATGGAAACATAAAAATTGGTACAAAAGTAAGCTACATTATCTACCACTGGGTTCTTATTGACTTGAACCCTTCTTAGTCACATGAAAAACAATAAATATCTTCATAACTTGGGGGAAAAGAAATATAAAAAGGGGTGAGCTCATATTCTCAATAAGGGTAAACAAGGGAGACATGTAAACATAATCATGAGTATAAGGGTATGAGAATATGATCATAAAAATAGAAGATCATACCCTGCATATCAAAGATCATAAATAGTAACCATGGAATAAAGATTTGTAGTTCATAAGAAATTCATAAAAAAGAAATTATGAACATAATCCATGAAAGCATAAAATAGTAATAAGACATGGAATCTTGGAAGACACATAAGCATATAAAATTATTTCCATAGTATTCAAGGAATCACTTCCAAGACCATCTTAGTATTATGTGTTTACTCCCCATACCATCTTGGTAGTCATGGTTCACTCCCATGGCCATAATAGTAGTATGATTACACTCCCCATACCATATTGATAGTCAAAGTTCACTCCCATGACCATCTTAACAGTCAAGGTTCACTTCCAAGACAATCTTAGTCTATCTTATGCGATATAAATTATTACCCAATGCATTGGAGGGAGATATAGGTCTCACCCATCTCATAATGAAATCATACATATATGTTCCACAAGATCATAAAGAAATAAATCATAACCCATGAAATGAAAAGGGTATCATAAACATGTAATCATATCATAACCTTTGGAAACTGATATAGGTTTCATAATCATTTCATTAAAAGAACAACCCTTTAAAAGAAGCGGGTTTCAAAATCATATAACCCGTGAAAGAGAAACATGATTTATAAACATAATTACATAAAAACATAAACCATTAATAGAATAAATATTAATGGAAAAATTGAATTATTTCCCTATAAAAAATGAGTAACAAAAAGGATGTCATCTTAGATGAGAAATAATTTTTAAATAATTTTTAAAAATATTTCTTATGGAAAATATCTTTTCTGCATCAAAAAATGATTTTTAAAACATAATACATTATCAAAAATATTGTTCTTGGAAAATAGTTTTGAAAAAATATAAATTAAGATTTTTAAATCATAAAAAAATTTAAAAATACTTTTTCTTGAAAATTATCTTCAAATATAATTTGAAAACATTTTTGAAAACATGGTTTTTGAAATAATACAGATTTCCGACTAAAGAGATAGATACAGTTAGATTTTTCAATTTTTTTCTTAATTATATTAGGTATCAAATATTGGAAATGAGTACTAATAAATGGATATATATTGAATAAATATAGGAGAATATGGATCTTAATATTTCATCAATGGAATCATAATCATAAACAATCCTTATAAACGATGAGAATGTTTCAATAAACTCTTACCACATGGTAACTTGGGATCATAATTTCCATGTAATAAAATGAAATTACATTAAGATTAAAATATCATTAAAATAAGGAGTTTAATGATATAACATGTCAAATGGAATTATATACACCTTGAAATATAATTTAGTTGTATAACAAAACATGTGTATCAAAGAAGGAAGATTGAGACAAAACTGTCTTACCAATTTGGAAACTTTTGAAACATTAACCCCATGAAAGAAAGATCATATAATAAATATGTAAATACCCATAAATTTAATTATAATAATCATAAAATAAATTCATGGGAATTATATACACCAAGAAAAATAAAAGAGTGGTGAACATGGATTGTATCTCAAACATATAAAAAGTGAGATGAAATTATCTTACCTTATGTCTTGAATCTAATTGTACTCATACAAGACTCATATATAATAAATATAAGTTTATTATAAATATTTTACATAACCATATTATTAAATATAACACCATATATTATTTTATTATAACTTTATATTGCCTGCTTATTAACAAATCTATGTTAAGGTTTCACGTTAGGTAATATTCACTTTGTTCTTCGTACATGTTTTGAATTATTATTCTTGATTGTCTTAATTAGATCATCATTTAATTACTTCCATAAAGTAAAAAATTATATATATATATAAATAATATTCAGTATATATTTATTTATAATAATATGTATGATATAAAAAGATTAAATTGAATACACCATTCATGGAGACGGTAGTTCGTACGTATGCATGAATGATGTTTCCATTTTGTTGTCATATTGAAAGAATGAAAATGCACTATATATATATGTATATAATATAATTAAATTAGAATTATTATTTTATATATATCATATATTTTCACTAAAAACATCCTTAAAAAATTCCATGTAAAATGTGAATGGATCTCATCATTTTGAGAAGGCGGTAGTCCACACATCCACAAACGATGTTATTGTATTTACACAAGATGGAAAGTATAAATGTATGTGAAATAAAATAATTAAATAAGAATAAATAAATAATATATATCATATATATCATATATAAACAGTGTGTACATCATAATTCCAAACCAGAAAAGGTGGTAAAGGAAAAATGAATAATCATCGTTTCGTGAGGCGGTACTTCGTTGTACACATAAATAATATGTTTGTTACCAATTAGAAGGAAGTGTGTTCAAGTGTAGGTATAACACTTAGAATAAAAAATATTAGTATATTTAAGATATTTTATTAAAAAAACTCATTGAATAAGGAGAGTTTAGGTGATGTAGAATGGAAATAAAACTAAAGAGATTGAGGAAAGATGTTACCTCTTCTTTTGGTAAGTCATTTTAGTTTGCACCAAAGGGATTACTTAGATGGATTTATGCACAAGGAGAGTATTATAGGATGAGGGGAGGTATTTTTAGGTTCTATTTTGGTATATCTTGATCGAGTGTAAGTGTCTTCAGAGTCGTGAGGAAGTGGTAGGATATGAGGCCTTTTAATAGTGGAGGAGGAGAGATACTCTTGTAAGTTTTGGAAATTGGAATTCCACCCATTTTTTCCCATTGAAAGTGGATATAATAATGTAAAAAATTATATCCAAGGTAGTATATGGTCTAAATATTTCTATAAAATTGATTATGGACAAGTTTTTAGGTATTTTTGGACTTTAAGTTTAAGGTTTAGTTCTTTGTTAAGTTAATTCTTCTCTTAATCGCTATAATTAATTTTAATCATTTTCACTAAAATTTTTGGTCAAAAAATAAGTTTCATTTATTAGAAATAATGAATTATGATTATTAAATATATTTAATCCATGTTTGTAAATTCAAATCACATAATTTTTATAGAAATTAATTTAAAATTAATCTCACAGACGGGATGACACTCCGGGGTTTTAAAGTAAAAATGTTCAAAAAATTTCTATGTATTTATATTCAATTCCAACGTAAAATTGATCACAATGACCTAAATTGTATTAAATGAAAAATAATTGATATAATGTGAATTTAAAACCAAATTAAAATATAATTTAACACTATAAATAAATTATAAAAAAACAATTTTGAATTAAAATTCATTGTTTTCACTATTCATCAAAAAAATGACGTTTCTTAGAAAAATACCAAAATATCACCATAAGATAGTTTTAACATGATAAATTCAAAAATGAAGTTTATTTTATCAAATTAAAATTTTAAATATGTCTAAAATTAATTTTATTTCTTTTCATAGAAGAACATAAAAAGTAGTTCATTTGAGAAAATAGTATTTTTAAACATATAAAGACTTTACTAAAAATTATATTTTTTCTTTATCAATATGTTTTATTTATATAAAAATATTATAAAAAAAATTGAAAAGTGGTTATTACTATTTATATTACAAATTTTAACATCTAGGTTATAATAATCTCATTTAATTAATTATAACAATAAATTAATGTTTCGTAGAAACTCAATGTTGCATGTAACACACACCATGTCGGTGTTGCATGAAGCACAAGACAAGTAGGTGTTGTGCGAAAGAAATTTTTGACTTAGTGAAATTCAATACATCAATGAAAATTAATTCATTCATTAAAAGAAAAAAATCCATAAAACTCAGGGTGTTATAAACACACCCTCTCTTGGGATGGGGACTCATAAAAACATCTTAGACCAATATCCTCCTATAGTGGGCAGTCCATTCCAGCACCCTCTCATCTGGGTGAGGCCTCGTAAAAAAATTATAGACCAATACCCTCTCAATTTGGGCGATCCATGCTAGTACCCTCTCACTTAGGTAAATCCCTTGTATCAAGAATTGTATTCAAATGTAGGATCATAGTTTGGGAACACACATATAATGATAATCATAAAAAAATATCCACAATCCTAGCCACTGACTGGACACAAATTTTCACTTAGTACACCACTATATGATAACCAACTACACAATACCTCATCAATACCCCTAACCCATATCACTATATTAAAATTTCTCAATCCTAAACCATAGTTGTACAATATTTTATGAGGATTCTAAAATCCCATAGGTTATACTCCATCTACAACAAAGCTCTCTGATCACACTCAGCTATACCAATGTACAACATCTCTCTTGGGTGTCACCCATCCCCTAAGCCCATAAGTAACTCACATCGTCACTCCCACATACATCAATAACACCCACAATATCACCATTAGGAATTAAAATCCCCTATGACACTTCTTATAATTTTGCAAACTATTCCTTTCGGGTCTATGAAGGGTTGTTACAATTTAAAACTCTAATTTTTCACTTTATAAAGGCTACTCGAGTCATGTCAAGCACCCACCATTCCCTATAAATAATACATCCCTAACATATATTATTCATAAACCCACCCAATGGTTATACCATAACCAGCAACCACAAAGATTGTAGAGACCCGAAGCTTAATGTACAAGGAAATTACATTACTTTTGCGGAATACTTATAACATAACAAAAACAAACACACAAGGACCATAATAGTTTAGTGTCTTTGGAAACTCGGAACGTAATCTTCTAATAATGGTGAAAGATATTCAACATCTCCCATAAAGATCTTCCCTTTTTTTTTCTTACCTAAAACCTTTATTTATATCCTGGGGAAAATAAAACATAAAAGGGTGAGCTAAAATTCTCAGTAAGGGTAAACAAAAGAAAAATCATTCACATCATATTCATAAGAACATAACATTTTGGAAATCTTAACTTGCAAAAGAGATCATAATATCATAACATGGGATAAATCATAGTAGTGAAATGAAATCCAAATAATCATAAATTAAAACATGAAACTTTTTAGAATACACACATAATCATAGAGAATCATTTCTTATTAGTCAAGACTCATTTCCAAGACTATCTTAGTGGACAAAGTCCATTTCTGAACCGAGTTCACTCCTCGTTTCAGTCCTGTTTCACTGAACCTGGTATAACCTACCGTTCCAGCCATGTCTGTCTCATGAGATATAAAATCTTTACCCAATTAATTGGAGGGAGATATTGGTCCCACCCATATCATAATGATACCATTCTTATGTGTGCCACAAAATCATAAACCATACATCATAGCATAACCCATGTAATAAAAATGGGAATCTTAAACATCGTGACATCATAAAACAATTCATATAAGATAAAGAAATTTATAAAAATAATTCCATCAAAACATAATCAAAATAATGTAAGAATAGGGATATAAAAAGAATCCTTTATTATCTTAGATGGAAAATAATTTTGATAAAACACTTGAACTCCATTCTTGAGGAAAATATCCTTTCTACTTCAAAAACATTTTCCTTTCTTAACATGTGTTAAAATTTTAAACTAAAAGAATTTGATTAAAAATAAACATGAAAACTTGTAAATGAAGCTTCTTGGAAATAATGTTTTAAAAATCCATTCATGTCGTATAAGTTTAAAAAAACATTCTTCTCTTACTTTTGTCGGAAAAGTCAAAAAGTACCTCATACGAAAAACGATAAAAGATTCCTTTCATATCTTTTACTAAAAACTCACCGAAGGGTAAAATTTAATATAAACTATTGTATAAGGATATAAATATTACATATTGAGGAAAAATTGATGTGGATGATAAAATAAACCCCAGTAAATACCAAAGTATAAACAATCTCGGATAAAAATGAGATTGTGATATTTCCCTTACCTTAGGTCTGATTTCCTTCGTAAGTGTCCGAACCTCCTGTATAATGATTTAAATAATGTCATTGACTTATTCCAGAATCATAATCATTGTTATTATATCATATATGGTTCACTTATGACTTTATATTACCCGTTCTTTTGTAAATTCCATGTTAAAGAGCGTTTTGGGTAAAATTGTTTCATTTGTTGTCCGTGTTTTGACTTGTAATTATTCATATGATTACTTAGATCATAATTACTTAATTCCAGAATATAAAACATGATTTATATACAATATATATTCAGAATATACATATATATAATAAATCGGTAAATGGAAAGAAATACACCATTCATGGAGACGGTAGGCCGTACGTACGCATGAACGCTGTTTTTGTTTCCTTATTGAGTTGAATGGAATTAAGTAGATGACATAAATATATATACACATAAATCCAGTATCATAATTATGTCATATATTTCATGATTACTTATTATATATACTTTATAATCATTCATGAATGGTTAACGTGGAGAATGAATCTCATCGCGTCGTGGAGACGGTAGTCCGTACGTACGCACGAGGGATGATATCGTTCTCATGATCGTGGAATTGTATTGAAGTGTATGTATACTATTTCAGAATCAATATCACTTTACAATAATCATATATAGTTATTATTTACACCATTATACCCATCCAAGTAAGGTGGTGGTGGAAAATAGATTACACCACGGCGTGGAGACGGTATTCCGTACGTACGCACGCGCGGTGATTTCGTTTTCCGTAGGATGGATAGATGGTGAAATAGGGTTGTTTCATACTTATAATAACGTATCAGTATATGAGTGATACTGATGTTATTACTTCATAATGAAACAACCTAAGAAGAATAAGTGGAAGAAGAAATAAAGTTGAAAGAATCAGTAACGAACATTACCTCTTCTTTGAAGCACCTCTTTGAGAGCTCCTTTTAGGGCACTAAAATTGGTCTTTGAGGAAGAAAAGAACCTCTAGGATGTTTCTATGGAAGTGGAGAAGAGAATTTGGTAGGGGTTGGCCGAGATTGAAGGCTCAAAGGGGTGTGAGGAAGAGGGGGAGGAGGTGCCCTTTTATAAGGGAGGAGAGGGGTACCTTTGGAATAACTAAAACTATTATTTTATTATAAAGTCAAATTCGGTTTTAAATAGCTCCAAATTGATTTATTTCGAAGCTAAGGTGGGGATGGGTAGAAATCCTCTCATAAAATATAATTTATACAAGTTTAGGTTCCTATTTTAACCTTATCATTTAGATTTAATATTAAGTTAAATAATTTTACTTTTACCGTGTCTTCTTGTGTTCTTACACTATAAGGTTAATAAACTTACTATAACAAGCCAAAAGAACCCCAAGTTTTTTATTATGAATATATATAACCTTATCTAAGTCATTTGGCCTAAACTTAGATTTTTATAAATAAAATAACAATTAATAATATAATATTTGTTTTCAAAACTATTTTATGTCAATTTTGACACTATTTAGTAATTGAATTTTGTGAAAATCATAACAGAATGATTAGTTCGAACAAAGTTAATTAAATCAATACTAACATGTCATATTAATCTAGAAAATTATTGGAATTCATAAAAAGTCTCAAATTACATTTATTTGGGTATTTATAACATCAATTATGTCAATATTTCATTAATAATATAATTACTGCATCATCATTGTGTCATAAATAAATTAAATTATTTAATGTCTAAAAATTACAAATAAAATACCATTATGTATGAAATCTTTTTATCTTTCTAATGAGTATTTATATTCTAATTAATATTATGTATTACCCTATATTAAAAATTATTTACTTGTTAAACTTTGATTTTAACTATTTTAACCCTTCTTTAAATAAATTAATAATAAATGTCCTAATCTAATCCAAGTGGGCCTAAATGGTCATATTTTATTCCTAAGGTTGTTTTAGGTCTAATTACACTTATCCAATAGAATTAGGACATGTGTTAGCGTAATAATAATATCATTTTAACCCTTAATTACCCTATTTACTTTTAACCGTGGTAAAAAAAAGTAAAAGGTTACTATTCACCAAAAATTATTTTCATCTCATTGAACCACATTTTACTTACTGACATCAACCGTGTCTCTTGGATTTTTGAAATTCCACTCACAGAAGCGGTAAAATTAAGTTTTATGAAAAATTTATTTATATGTTTTTTACTACCACTTAGTGGTTTTACTATTCATCAAAAAATGAAAGTTTCCAGAAAAATACCAAAAATTAGGCCTAAGCTATATTTGATATTATGAACTCAAAAATGATGTCTATTTTACCAAATTAAAAACATATCAGTTGCATTATTTAATTTAAAAATTAATTCCCGTCGTCAAAACAAATAGCGTGTTCTTAAGAGATAATAACTATCAAAAGATTTACACTTGTTTATGTCTGGTTTAAATGTAGAATTACATCCAATGACCAACATTGTATTAAATTGTAAAAATATATTCTAAATATACTTTAAAACCACTCAAATTAATAATTTATCACTATTAATTATTTTGATTAAAAAAGTTGTTTTTAATTAAAATTTAGTAATTTTCACTATTCATCAGAATATGAATGTTATCCGAAAAGTACCAAAATTTCACCCTAAGCTAATTTCGATATTAAAAATCCAAAAATGAAGTCGATTTTTAAAAATAAAATTTAAAAAATTTCAAAAAGTGGATATTACTATTCATAACGGCTAGTTTTAATAATATTTTAATAGCATATTGTTGTTTAGTGAAACTCGTTATTGCGTACTACACACGCTATCGAGGAAGGTCGTGATTGCGTGTAATGCAAGGCAAGTCAAGTATGCGTGTTGTGCAAGCTCCTTTTAGTGTAGCGTACAACACAAGACATTAATGAACTTAAAAAGAATATTTTTCATAAAATCTTGGGGTGTTACAAAGATAAAACCTATCACACCATGCACAACAACCCCCCTTAGGCATACACTATGACACAACCATAACCTCACCCAAAAGAGACCTTAGACCAAGGGAACCTTTTGAACACTACTAAACCCCCATCAAGGGGTTTCATGGTCTATAAGGCACACCCAAATAACTTCCCATGTATCACCCAAATAACATCACATTCCAGAACCTCTACCTAAGGCCACTTTTACAAGAGAGACTATAAACCCTCTCATAAAACCCTAACATTGGACATTCATCACCAACTACACAAGTACCTATCACTATAGGGTCCATTAGACCTAACTAGTGGTTGAACCCCTTTGTAGTATAACCACTCAACCACTATAAAATCAAAAAAATAATATTTTCACAGAAAATTATCACAAAAGAGGCTCTACTGTATCCTACCACACTCTTTGGGACTCACCTGGACACTTTATAAAATTCACAAACTTGAAATCCATCATCCACGCTTGCACATAAAATAAAAACATGCTATATATAGTTGAATATGAAAGGAACCACTTACCTAAAGTTTATAAAATTTGAATCAACTGATATTTTGGATTAGTTCCTCCTTGTTCGATTGAAATTTAGAAATCAAACAAAAGGTACCAAAAATAGGTTTTATAGAAGAATAATAGAGAAATGACAAAAAAATTTAGAGAGAACCCAGGGATTACCTTAGCCTCACTAAGGGATACCTCCTGCTTCAAATGAATTATTGTTCCAAAAAGAGAGGGGCCTTTTGGAGCTGTCATAATGGGAAAAGAGAGGGGGAATGAAGGTGATAGGGGAGAGAACCTTGGGGTCAGGTGATTTTAAAGAGAGGTAGAGGAAGAATTTTTTTAATAAAACAATTAACAAATTTTAAAAAAAATTAAAAAAGGGACCATGAGGCCACTAAGTACCCGATTAGAGTCTACTAGGTACCTATGGAACCTAGGGGGTATGCAACTTCTTTCAGTCACACCAGGTACCCAATACTATTCTGTTGTAATTACAAAAAATACCACCCCTCTAACCCCTACCAAACACCCCCAAGAACCACCTAAACCCCAGATCAAATATAAAAATATCCCCTACGGATGTTGTAACTCTTATAATTTCAATTTGAATCCTTGTTTTCAAAAAAAAAAACCTGCATCAAGACTAAAAATTTAAATTCCCCACTGAACTCTACGACCTATAACGACACTATTTGTTAAAAATATCCCACCATGGGGATTATCATCCATGAGAAGCATCCAAAAAGATCCCTTGATAGAATAATATCCTTTAGAGTCTGATTACACTGCCTATTTTGAATTCCACATTAGATTCTATCAAATTATCCATTAAATCGATCTATCAACACCACCTTTTCCTGAAAACTCGTAGTCTAATCCTAAATACACACTAATCCATTATATAATGACACATAAAAAAAGAAACCAAACTTTAAATGATTAAAACCTTAAAAAACTATATTGTTCTCTCTCATTCTCCAACTTTCCTCAAAATCACACAGTACAACTATGATATTAACTCCTATTCAAAACATGATGCCTTTACCCAATTGATATCATGAAAAAACACAAGCTTCACTATTTCTATTAATTAGAACATTGGATGATGAATTTAATCCTTGATTCATACACACATCATCCTAACATATCCAATTATTAATACTTGATCCCAATCTTGACTCATGGTCAAGTCTTTATCAATTATCTATTCTACATGGCCATATCATACTTTCCTCATGTACCGATATGCCCAATAGCCAGCCACACTAAGTTCGAACTCCCGATCCCAACATCACTCAGTTTTTAAAATTAATAACAACATAAATGATATATATAGAATCAATAAATCTAGCATTCCCCCTGGAACTAAATAAGACTCATTTCACCACATCCTGAATAACCATGTAAACCATATTCCCACCCAAAAATCTTAGCATCACACAACCCAATAATGACCAAAACCCCCTAAAATAGGGTCACCAACCACATGATTGATACTACTATCCCCACCATGGTATCATCCATACCTCTATCCCATTGATACCATACTTTTTGAATACCAATAGTTCACAGTGCTTTACCCACCCAATCCTTTCTCTTCATAACCCAATAACCTCAACCCACAAATCAAACTCATAGGTCTTATACTCTCATGTTGTTCCAAACATGTGGCAATTGGGCCCCACCCACCAGTTGTCCCGCAGACATGTGGGACCCACCCTAGGTCCCACCCACATGCCCGAACAGGTTATCTATCTAATGATTGTCCCCACATGCCAACACAAGTCCTTTCTAGTGTGTTTTTTCCTCACTCACACACACGATGGGAATATTCCTAGAAGGTGCACCTTCCTTTTCAGAAGCCTACCTGGTTAGAACTCCACAGTTAAGGACATCGTCATTTCTGGAAGTAGGGGAAGTTATCTCCTAGATACATTGTCCCTTTTGAGATACTTGAACAGATTGATGAGGTGTCATATTGGTTGGAATAACCACCACAGATTAGTTTGGTGCATAATGTGTTCCACCCCGCCTTAACATGGCTATAAGGTCCTAGCTCACCAGGTACCACCAGTTTCCCTGTAGACACGTGGTCCCCACCCTAGGGCCCACCCACGTGCCTGAATGGGTAATCTGACTACTGATAGTTCCCACAGGCCAACACATGTCCTTTCCAGTGAGCTTTTTCCTCACATGGGGGGCCCCACCCTAGGTCCCACCCACATTCCTAAATGGGTTATCTAACTAATGATTGTCCCCACAGGCCAACACAAGTCCTTTCTAGTGTGTTTTTTCCTCACTCACACACACCCTGGGAATCCTCCCAGAAGGTGCACCTTCCTTTTTGGGAGCCTTCCTTGTTAGAACTCCACAGTTAAGGACATCATCATTTCTAGAAGCAGGGAAATTTATCTCCTAGATACATTGGCCCTTTTGAGATACTGGAATGGATTGGAGAGGTGGCATATCGGTTGGCATTACCACCACAGTTTAGTTTGGTGCATAATGTTTTCCACCCCGCAGACACGTGATCCCCACCCTAGGGCCCACCCATGTGCCTGAACGGGTCATTTGACTACTAATAGTCCCCACAGGCCAATACATGTCCTTTCCAGTGTGCTTTTTCCTCACATGTGGGCCCCACCCTAAGTCCCACCCATATGCCTGAATGGGTTATCTAACTACGGATTGTCCCCACATGCCAACATAAGTCCTTTACAGTGTGTTTTTTCCTCACTCACACACACCCTGGGAATCTTCCCAGAAGGTGCACCTTCCTTTTCAGGAGCCAACCTAGTTAAAACTCCATAGTTAAGGACATCGTCATTTCTGGAAGCAGGGAAAGTTATCTCCTAGATACATTGGCACTTTTGAGAAACTGGAACAGATTGGAGAGGTGGCATATTGGTTAAAATTACCACCACAGTTTAGTTTGGTGCATAATGTGTTCCACCCTACCTTAACATGGTCTCCAGGTCTTATCCCACCAGGTACCACTAGTTTCCCCACAGACATGTGGTCCCCACCCTAAGGCCCACCCACGTGCCTGAACGGGTCATCTGACTACTGATAGTCCCCACAGGCCAATGCATGTCCTTTCCAGCATGCTCTTTCCTCACTCACACACACCCTGGGTCCCGGTGATAACACAGCCACCCCTCCAAGTATGCTCAACTATAGAGTTCTAACCAAGAAGTTTCCCAAAAAGGAAGGTGAACCTTGTTGACATGAGTCATATCATTTAGTCATTTAACCCTTTATCATTTTGGGGTGTTACAATCACCCCCCATTTAGAGCACAACGTCTTCGTTGTGGGCCCTACAACTCAACCCAGGCAGTGCATTGCACTTAAGGCTGGGTACCACCTCTGATACCAAATGTAACAACTGGGTCCCTGTGATAACACAACCACCCCGCATTAACATGGTCGTTAGGTCCTAGCCCACCAGGTACCACTAGTTTCCCCGTAGAGACGTGGTACCCACCCTAGGGCCCTCCCACGTGCCTGAATGGGTCATATAACTAATGATTATCCCCACAGGCCAACATAAGTCCTTTCCAGTGTGTTTTTTTTCTCACTCACACACATCCTGGGAATCTTCCCAGAAGGTGCACCTTCCTTTTCGGGAGCCTACCTGGTTAAAACTCCACAGTTAAGGGCATCGTCGTTTCTGGAAGCAGGGAAAGTTATCTCCTAGATACATTGGCCCTTTTGAGATACTGGAACATATTGGAGAGGTGGCATATTGGTTGGCATTACCACCACAGTTTAGTTTGGGGCATAATGTGTTCCACCCCGCCTTAACATGCCCACCAGGTCCTATCGCACCAGGTACCACAAGTTGCCCCGCAGACTTGTGGTCCCCACCCTAAGGCCCACCCACATGCCTGAACGGGTCATCTGACTACTGATAGTCCCCACAGGCCAACACATGTCCTTTCCAGTGTGCTTTTTCCTCACTCACACACACCCTGGGAAACTTCCCAGAAGGTTACCCATCCTGATCACCACTCTTGGCCAAGTACGCTCAACTGTGGAGTTCTAACCAAGTAGGCTCCTGAAAAGGAAGGTGAACCTTATTGAAATGAGTCATATAATTTAGTCATTTAACCCTTTATCATTTTGGGGTGTTACAATCACCCCCCCATTTAGAGCACAACGTCCTCATTGTGGTCCCTACAACTCAACCCAGGCAGTGCATTGCACTTAAGGCTGGGTACCACCTCTGATACCAAATGTAACAACTGGGTCCTGGTGATAACACAACCACCCCGCCTTAATATGGTCGTCAGGTCCTGGCCCACCAGGTACCACCAGTTTCCCTACAGACACATGGTCCCCACCCTAGGGCCCACCCACGTGCCTGAATGGGTCATATGACTAATGATTGTCCCCACAAGCCAACACATTTCCTTTCCAGTGTGCTCTGTCCTCACTCACACACACCCTGAGAAACTTCCCAAAAGGTCACCCATCCTAATAACTACTCCCAACTAAGCACACTTAACTGTAGAGTTCTAATCAAACAGGCTCCCGAAAAGGAAGGCACGCCTTGTTGACATGAGTCATATCATTTAGTCATTTAACCCTTTATCATTCAGGGGTGTTAGAAAACATCCATCACTAGACTTGAACAACCCTTGGTTTCCTTTTCCAATATAAAAAATACTTGTTCCCCATGTACACATCACACAAAATACATGGAACCTCCTTTTAACTCATCCTGAAACCCCCTACTGATATCTATCACTTCCAAATAATGCTCGACACCATACCAGATTTCTCCATTGAAGATCATAAAAATATATACCAAGTAACACTTTTGATTTGATCAAAAAATTCATCACCACCTTGATTTAGGGCCCTTAAATACATGAATTTCCTACATTCTTATTAAACTATCCCATGTAAATTTCATTGAAATAACTTTCCCAATTGAAAAACTATACATCATCCCATCATAGATGTATGAAAATACTCTATGAACTCGAAATTACATTAAAGGGAACTTGAATAACATACCAGTATCCACCCATCATGATATCACTACTCAGAGATCCGAAGATTCAAAATACACCTTCTACTAGATAATTTTTACAAAAAAATTCCCATCAGAGACATTACCTGTGTGTCTTCAATCTAATATCACTTATTCCATTCAAAGAGAGAAGATTTTATTAATAAGAAAAAATAAAAACAAGACCATGGTGGTCTAAAGTAATAAATCCCAAGGGAATCCACACACACTAGGTTAACACACTTGATAGATTGAGAGCCTAAGAATGAAAAAATCATACAAGGATTATATTGAGAACCCTTAACAGCTATAAAATCCACCACTTTATTCCCTTCACACCATGTATGAGCCACGATAGCTCAGGAGATGAGACTTTTTCACTTCTGAATAAGGTAGATAATGGACCAAGGGGTGTCTACCATGTTATGAATAGAGTTAAAAGTGATATAGGATTATAGTTTGATTTATAATAGCTTGATATTATGATAAAGACATATCTTGAGTCCCATAAGAAGAGCCCTGGCCTCCACATGAAGAAAATTGACCTGACCAAAAAGGCCACTGAAATCTATAAAAAATGATCCATAGGGGTCAAAAACATCCCCTCCTCCCCGCATGAGACCAAGGATATTGGAGCCATAAATATTTATCTTTAATCCTTTACTTGGATATTTATAGATTATCCACATTACCTGGATCTATGTTCCCTGTATTGATGGAAAAATCCTCCATCTTGCAAGCAGCCTCCTCTTACTTGGCACCTTCTCCCAATTTTTAAAAAGTTAACATAGATCAACCATGAGAAAATTTGAGAATATATGAATGATCAGCAATGATCTGGACACACCTTCATGTCTAGCGATATTCCTTGTGGACCAAATACACCAGCAACCTGCAACAAAAAAATTGGATGAGCCTTCCTCTCACAAGCATTATTTACTGTGCTCTGAAACCATGCCTGAAGAAAATCAAAAATATTGGATGCCTGAAAGTTGAGTCCAGTGAGATAAATTATCCCATTCCCCATAGTATTAGACCACTCCCTTTTAAACAATAGATGTTCAATCATTTTAGCATTGGGAATCTTATTGGAAAGGAATTTTGACTCCATGGAAATCCCTCTTCTTCTAACAACATCATTTGTCGAAACCGCCTGATGGCTAATATGCTAGACTAAAAAATTGTACTTACTCAAGAGATCATTATACCTAGTGGTTACACCCTAATCATCCTGGATGAGACTACACTGATGATAAATATGGTATTCATTATTAGAAAAACAACCTAATGATTCATCAGTGAATATGAGTATGTCATCATAGAAAGTTAATTGTATATTGTTAAATAACTCTCGTAGATTATTATCCAGAGTTTCATGAATGAGAGTCACATGGATACTGGCATAAGAAAATGTGATTTTAAAGGTAGGTTTTCTTGGAAAACTAAGAGCCACACCAAACCAGTTGTGTTTCCAATATTTAATCTCTCTATGGCTGATGATCCAATGAGATCAACTCTAAAGCCCAAGCAAGTAACCACGAATCTTCTGTAATAAATTTGAAATTTTTTCATGTGGTGCCATAAAATCCTCCCCATACTTACCCATGATGAATTTATCCCAGAGGGAGTATCCTTCCATCACCTCCCAAGAATGTTTTCCTTGAAGGCATTGGATGGTTTCAACCACATTTCAAAGGTTAATACCGCCTGCTTCCACCAGTTTATCCATTATGGACCAAGAAGACCAATGACATATTCCCTCATCCTAAGAATCCTAGTTAAAATAGGTCATTATTTCCTAAATATTATTTACCATATTTGAGAGAGTCTTGAGGGAATACAACACATGTTTAGGGATAGATGTTAACCCACAGTTCACCAAAGGGATCTGAACCCCTAAATGATAAAAAATGGTTCTTCCGGTTATTGATACGAGAAAAAATATTATTGAACAAACCCTCATAATGATGAATCCTTAACCAAAATGTAGATATTGGCCCCCTAGACAAATAATAAGGAAGGACCATCTACTTATTACTAAGAGATTTTAATTTTTTTTACTATGTCTTTTAAAGAAGGATCTGGACAAAAAACACTACTATTACCATGGTTGATACTTTTTACACTCCACTTACAGTAATACCCCATGATTATGTTGATTCCACGAATAGAAAAAATTCCATCATTGTTAAATAAAATGATATCATCAGAAAAGAGGAGGTAGGAAATTCATTTAAAGTGACCCCTGCATCGAAAGGGAAGAATGGTTCCCTTGATCATTTAACTATTCAAAAGTCTATGCAGATATAGACACACTAGAAGAAAGTGGATCACATTGCCTCAGACCATGCACAAACTTGAAGAAACTAAAATTTCTTCCCATAAACTTTATAGTGAACCAAGGTGAACTAAATAATCCAAAAAATAAATCAATAGTACAGGTAGAGAACCCCATGCATGACATGATTTTGATAATGAATCCCCACTCGAGTCTATAGTACACCTTATCCTTGTATATTTTGATAATAAAATTGTATCTTGGTGATCATTTATAGTTGTACCCTATCATTTCCAGCTAACATCCACTGTAGAACTTTTGAATATGGTGTCCATCTTTCACTTTAGCGATGTGGACTTCCTGTGCAGAATAGAAGATCATCTTCCTCATTTTGTAGCCCATTTTGGGGCTAGGATTTGTGTGAGAAACTTTTGTAATCTGTGCTCCTGAATCATAGTGAAGTTCTGCCTCTCCATGGATATAGGGATTATTCTCGAACCACGTAAACATTTGTGTTCCATGTGTTTTATTTTCTTCTGCATTTTCTTTTGTATCTCATTTCTATCGTTGCGACTATAGACACTTCCACAATAATAGTCTCATGCGCACCTCTACCTTTAACAAATCCGTGTTGCTCTACTGACACTCATTATAGAAGATGAATAGATAGTCTTCTATTAATCACACTAGCCAAGATTTTTTAGGTAATGTTTCACATGTTATTCGGTCTGTAATGATTGATGGAGTTTGGGTTTTTACCCTTTGAAATAAGGATCAATGTTGTTTCATAATCCACCAGGGGTAACCCTACCCCTGAAAAAAAATCCCGAATCAACTCCATGACATCACCTATAACTATATACCATGAGGAAATATAGAAATCCTCAAGAAAACTATCAAGACTTGTATAGATCTCTTGGTTGAGAGATACCATCAACTCCCAAATCTCCCTCTCATTAGGGATGCACTCCAAACTAGAGGAAATTGAATCATTCACCACAAGCGGGATGGATTCAAACAAATCATCCCTCCCAGTGGGGTATCCCTCCTCCATATAATGATTTAAACCAACCAAAATGTATTTAAGGTGACGTTGAACCATTGAATGCACCTCATGACGATCAAAGGTAAAAGATCCATCTTCCTTAAGAATGTTTAGAACACCTCCCCAATTTATCTATTTTAGACATGCCTGGAAATACACTGTATTTCTATCCCCCTCCTTAATACATATCTCCTTAGACTTATCATGATACAAATACTCTTATTCCAATAGTATATCCATTAATTTTACTTTTTTACTAGAGAAATACATTGAATGGTCATCATCCCAACATTCCTCTAGTATTTCCTTGAATATCTCAAATTCTTTCTTGATAAGGTCTAACTCATGAAAACAAGAGGGGTGTTGAGAATTCCATGCATGTAAATCCCCCTTTATCCATATTATTTTATTATGAAGACCAACCCATGATAACTCTTTCATGGTATTTCTCTAAGAAGACTCAACCACTATGTGATATTACAGATTAGATAACCATAATTTGGAAAAGAAAAAGACGATAACATTATTATCCGTGAACAATATATCCACCAAGATGGGAGAGTAGTTAGAAAGGGTGCAAACCAGGTGTGATACATTTTCATTAGGAAATAAATTGATTTCTTGTAAATTCTCTAGATACTAATCCAATCGGTTTCAAACCTGACGATTTCCTCTTTGATTATTATACTAGGTATATTAGTCATCCGAGTAACCCATATCCAGAAGCCCTCGATGCACCGCAAAGGGGGAAAAATACTACCTGTCTTTCCAGGGATATAATCATCCCCCATTCTTTTAAGACACCTCCATTATCGTATTAAAGTATCCCCCAACCAGCCAAATGAGGTTCCCCGAGTCAAAGGAATTCAGATCACTCCACAGCTGCTCCCTACCATGAGCCTCACATTGAGCATATATAAAATAAATGAATAAAACTAACAAACCAAATCTAACTTTAACCATCATGAACTGATTAGAAACTTAGACCCTTTGCACTCATATACAGTTCTTACAGAAAACCCATGTATGATGATTGTATGGTTTTCCAAGCATGAAGCCTATCAAACCTAGCCTTCTTGCAAAGACAACCAGCTTAGAGGATTTATGCTTTAGTTAAATCCTTGGATATAAAAATATCATTAGATAAATAATCGGTCTTCACCCTATCCCCTAGGCCATGTGCATTCCAGATTAGGAAATAAATCATTGAAGACAGAGATTCCTAATTTTATCCCTCACTGACACATGGCCTTGAAAATGAAAAGAAAGACAAGATGAAGAAAGTTTATAATGAGACATGGTACATAACCCACTAGATAAATAATTTTAGGTGGGAGATGACTAGAGTTGATCTTTTTGCTCATATGATAAAGAACTGTAGATTTTTGAAATTACAACAGGAGAGAAGATAGAAGGGCCGAAATCTTGATTTTGGGGATGAGGAGAAGGGGAACACTGTTGAACTGTCTTCTTATCATGATTAAGAAAGATTCATGATCTTGAGGCCCGAGGTATATCCCACCTGTATGATACGGGAGTTAAATTTGGTCTAACTAAAACCATAGAAGAAGAACTCAAAACTGGGAGTCAGGAGACTGAGGATGATAATAAAGGTTGAAAATCCTTCCAATTGAGATAAATCAAGTTTCCAAGGCTCAAAGGCCACACCAACTCCCTCTCTATGAATGGTATTAGGATTGACCTTGGCCTGAAAGGAACCGAATCCAGGAATATCCTATGTGCTTTATCAGTGAAAACCCCCCCACTAGAGAGATCCCATTTAGGCTGAGAGGCAACCTTTGAAGGATCCGACAAGCCCCCAAAAAATTGTCGATGTCTCCTACCATCTGAGGTGACTGGGAACTAGAAATAACCATCACAACCTTCGAGGATGAGACATTCCCCTATGCTTCGCTATGAAGAATCTTTCTACAGATACAAGTTGTGTGTCCTCATTGGTGACAAAATGAACAATATCTTGCTGGATATTTGAACACCAATTATTTCCATCAGTCAAAAGATCCCTTGAACCGAAGTAAAAGGTTGGGTTTTTTATATATGGGTTTAGTAGATTTAGAAATATTTCTAAAAATGGGTCTCAAGATTCATGAACCCCGTTCACGCATCTTTGGCATGGAGAGATGCGTAAATGAGGTTCATGAATCCTGTGAAGAGTTGATAAAGGATGCGTGAAACCCGTTCATGCATCTACCATCGCTAGGATGCATGAAATAGGTTCACACATCCTTTATGAAGTTTCTAAAGGATGTGTGAACCTCTTTCACACATCCTAAAAAGGTTAAATAAAAAATCATCAATTTTCTAGAAGAAAATTTTTCTTATAAATTTGATTAATTAAATTACAACCCCATTCTATTCAGTATATTTTTTGTTAACAAAGGAAGAGAGATTTAGAAAAACATTCATCTTTCAATAACATGATCTTCCAGAATTTTCTACAGTAATTAGGTTTGATTCTAATTAATATACTAATTATGAAATTAATTTTATATTTCTTCATTTACCTCCCCTCAAGGGAAACACTCATAAACATCAGTTTTGAAAACTTATATAACTTTTCTTTATTTACCTCCCCCTCAAGGGAAACACTCATAAAAATAAATTTTGAAAACTTATATAACTTCACCAAGTATGATCTTCCTCAATACTTATTCTTGGATATGCTAACACATTCTTAACCCTCTTAAGGATTGTTTCTTATTTTGGAAGAATATGAAATAAATATTTTTCATAATGTCCATAATTATATCACATTATGGAGGTATTTTAACAGTAAAATCCTCCAGTGAATATTGTGTACCAATAGAACATGTGTCCTTTTATAAAGTCTGAATATGTATTTTCTCAAAAAATTTCAAATGAACTTCTAATTAAATACATCTCATATTGTGATTTTTATGATCTTAAATCATAATCATCCACTCTTCATAATTATACATTATTAATTGAAATTCTTGTTCATGCAATTTAATTTTTTTAAACAAAGAATAACGTTCCATGATTTTTTGATTCAAATAATTGAGATCAATAATATTTTAAAGATTTCAAGACATTGATGGATCTTTTCATCTAGATTATTAATATTTATGACATGAAATTTCAATTATGCATTGGTTGGTCATCTCAAGACAAGTTATCACACAATATACCATGTTTTTGGGTATATTTATTATATCTATTACTAGATAAAATATATATTAAATATCTACATCTCTTTTATATTTAATAAATTTATTTATAACTAATATAATTTAAAATTATTATTTATAGAAAACTGTTTTTATACCATTTAAAAAAGATTTTTCTATATATATTTTAATAAATTTAAATATGATACACATAACTAATCTATTATTCATATATTATATAGCTAGTGTTTGAAATATTATAATTTAAATTAAATTTTACTTTCAAAATAACATATTTTATAACATATTTAATTTTCATAAAAATTCAATATGAATTCATACAACATTTTAGACATAACATAATTAATTTTCCTACACATTCAATATGAATTCATACAACAAACACATCATGAAAAAATTAAATCATACTAAATATACTAATTTACACATCAATACATATGAAATAAATAAACCATACACAAAAACACTAATTTCTACATATCAGAAATCAAATAAATAAATCATACAAATGAAATAAATAAACACAATTAAACAATTAAAAATTTAAATAAAAAATTTTACCTTCTTAAAAGTAGAAAAAATTTGTTGAGAAAGAAATTATGTAGGGCTTCACAGCAAAATCCGGAGGAGAAGAATGATTTTTTTTGAGGGGGGTGGGAGACCCCTTTTATAAATTATATCGGTGTGATGCATGAACAGGGTTCACAAATCCTTCACCCCATCTTCGAAGGATGTGTGAACCTCATTCATGAATCTTTGGAATGAAGAGATGTGTGAACATGGTTCACACATCCTTTATCGACTCTTTGCAGAATGTGTGAACCTTGTTCATGTACCTCTCCACGCCAAATATGCGTGAATGGGGTTCACGAATCTTGAGACCCATTTTTAAAAATATTACCAAACCTATCTCTTTTCTATAAAAAAACCCATATATAAAAAAACCCTATAAGGTAAGAAGGAAGAGGCTGAGAAAGATCTAGGTCCACACATATTCGAGCCACTAAAGATGCCTGTAGATTCTGGGTAAGATCATCCACAGAGAAAATCACCCAACGAGTCTTTTACTCCTTGAAAGAATGAGATATTATGGAATGAGAGAGGTAATCATGAGAACCTAATCCAAATGGCTGTGTTGGGGTGAGTCCTTCCCTTGATGAACCTCCATCGACCAATGAAACAAGGAGAAACTCCACCGAACGATAGATCTGGGGAAACGAGACCAAAATTTGAAGGAATTAGATCTGGGGCAATGAGACCAAACATTAAAGGAATTTGATCTGGGGAAACGAGACCAAACTTTGAAGGAATTAGATTTTAATAAGAGAATGATGCATAGGGATCTACAATTTAGAACTGATATATTTTCTGGAGACTCTAAACCCCAAGAATCAGCAAGCCTCTAAAAAAAGGAGAATAGTTAGTTTATATAATCTGAACCTTTCTACTAGTGTCCATTTGTGAAGATCAACCACTTACTCAAAGTAAGAGTCTAGTACCATGAGTTTTGAAGATCCATTTTCAGAAAATGAGTGAGAAAACTCCATAAAGACTAAGGGGAAGTGGGAAGAATGAACCGCCTATGAGAGAGGGGTGAAGAAGAATGTCTTTAAGTGATTCTTGGAAATGATTAGCGATGCCCATCGATCTAGAACCATCACCCCATGTGAGGTCTGAAGGATCTACAAAAGAGTAAGGAGGAGGTTGAGAAGGATGGTCTAACACTGAAGAGAGAGGTGGTGCCCCTATTAATAGATGGATGAAGGATGAAAAACTTTAAATTTTGGGCAGCATGTAGGGTGAATTCTTTTATAAGGAAGCCTTCATTGACACATAAACTATCACTTACACTTCTTGATCTACTCACTAGATAGCCACACCTCAAGGAATCATTAAAAACATAAAGGTTACTTGAACCTTAGAAACAAAATATGAAATTCATTTCAATGTACCTCGATAGTATGTTTTGTAACTCTTGTAACACCCTGAGATATTATATGTATTACTATGAAATAAATTTGGAGTATTTGATATCTTTCTTTTTATGAGACTCTAAGACTAAATAAACCATGATATATTATAAATTTTATAACAAATTCATTGGATTCATGTGTATGAATAGGAATAAAAAAATTATGAAATATATATATAATTTTTTCCTTAATTTAAATGTATTGATTAATTCCTAAGAAATCATCATTATTTTTTTAAAATCATTTCATGATTAAAATACCTTTTTTTAAAGAAATTTATTTTTATTAGTGTTATGAATATTTATATAAAAAATATATTGATCACTATTAAAAAGTGATTTTAATGAAATTAATTTGTATTGTACGAATATTCATTCAAATATTAGTTATCTAATGGATATGAATAAAGATAAAATAATTTTGAGGTAAAAAGAGTTATTTTTTAAAAAAATTCTTTTATGTGTGCAATGTGTTTTTATCTGAATATATTAAATAAGTCATTATTTATTAGTATTTATAATTAAATGTACATAATATATATTTAATAAAATATTTTAACATTAATATAATAGTTTATACTAGTCAAGGATTGAAAATAAATTTGGTTTTATGCTTAAAAATGAATTTATCAAAAAATGGATTTTCATTTCATTTTGTGTGATTATTTTAAAATTATTTTCTTCCACTTAAATCAAATAAATTTTAAAAAATTTATTCTATATTTAGAATTATCATGATCAATTATTTTTATTGATTACACTTTCATTTATTGACATAATCAATAGTAAAAGTAGTAGGAATTTATTACTACGACCAGGGTCAAAACCAGTTAATGGAAGGGGATAAACTAAAAGATAAGGGTAAAAATGTCACTTAAACTTATCTAAATCTTATTGATTGAAAATATTTTAACCTTATTTTATCTTAAATTATATTTTTTTTCTATTATGTGCCACTTTCATATAAATGTGACTTTATATTATTTAAATGTTTTAATTAATTCTATGTGTTTCCCTCTCCTCACTTATAAAAGGTCACATCTTCTCCTCCCTTATTCATAGGATTTGAGCCTTTTTTATCATCCAATACCTAACCAAAAACCTTATTATATTACTCCCTTCATTCATTTTCTTCTTTCCTTATCCTAAGACCATGATAATAAGGCTTAAGGTGTAATCCAAAAGAGGTATCTCAAAGAAGAGGAAGTCATATTTACCGACTCTTTCAATGTTAATTTATTCTTCTAATTACTAGAAATCCATTATATCCATCCAAACATAATTAATCCAGTATCATGAATATAATAAGATATTATTATTATGGGAAAACTATTTTCCAACTTATTTCCATCAAATGGGAAATGAAAGTATCACCTGTGAGCACGTGTGGTCTATCACATCCACGAAGTGATGTGATTCATTTTTTTATCACCATCTCACATGAGTGGTTATATTTAGGATAAGGGTATTGAGAGATAGTATTTGTTCATATATTCTTATTTGGTATGTGTAAGGTAAGTGGTTTTCCAAGGGATGAGTTAGAGGTTATTTATACTTGAGGAGAGTTGTATTTTTAGTATAAAATATTTAATAATTCATAATATCCAAGGTAAACCTTTCAATAACAACATTTTTTTCATTATTAAATGTATTTGAATAAAATAATATGATTTTAAGACTTTAAATCAATTTATTATTTTAATTTATTATTTTAATCAAAAGTAAGGGAGAAAAATGAAAAAAAAATGTTTATTTAAAGGGACACTTTAGAATTTTAGACATTGGAAATTAATGTTTTTGTTTGGAAATTATGTTTATTATTTTCAAATGAATAATTTTTATTATTAAGTTTTTTTTTTCGGTTTATATAACAAATTTAAAATTTATTAATTCATTATTAAATCATTATTATTTTAGGAAACATGCGGTATTTGAAAAATAATATTTTTAATATACATGTAAAAATTGATGTTTCTTAGAAATTTATCAAAAATTAAGCATTGAAATATTTTGATGTACTGATTCTAAAAATGATATTCATTTTCTATCATAGGTATTTTTAATTATTAAAATAAAAATTATGATTTCTATGAAATGCATAAAAATACAATTGATTAAAAAAGTGATTATATTTTTTTGAGTTTTTAATCTTGCTATTTATTTTATTTCATTAAAATATTTATATTTTATTAAAGTACTAATGATAGATATTATTTTTATTACATTTTTTTATTTTGAGGTCAAATTACTATTTCAACAGCCATGTTACTATTCCTAACAGATAGGTTTCTATTCCTATCCATCTAGTTGCTATTCCAATGTTCAAATTACTATTAAAATTGTCATATTAACTACTATAAATACCTATTTATTATTTCATACCCCATTCAATATAATTCCTCCCTAGGTTTTATGTTTTCCCTAACTAAAATTTCAATTGGTTTACTAATATTCTGTTTTTTTTCATATTTTTATTTGTGGAAGTGATGATTATAACAAATCAGGATGATCCAAATTTTCCCATTATAGTTTTTTTTATTTTAAATTTTATATTATAGTTTAATATTTTAAATTTTTAGGGGTTTATTTTTTGAATAATATAACAATCTACATTAATGAAATAAAGTGTTGTTTTTTCAATGTGTTGTATGTGTATTATAATATATAATATAATATAAAAAATATTCATTCTAGAAAAAATATCATTTATAAGGTTTGTATCATTACATTATTCTTGCATTTATAAATTTAAACCTTTAAATTTCAACTCACATTCTTGGTTGAGAATAGATGAGGGTATTTCTAATTCATTATTTACTTAGGTTCTCATACCCCCTCTTTATTTTTATGGTTTTTTCATAACACTTTGAAAAGGAGAGATGTATTTTTATTTAGAAATTTGTCTCAAAAATCTAAGATCTCCATCGGATAATCCTTGTAATAGAGGTCATGCACAATTTTTACCATATCTGGATCTAGTACATGAGAAGGATTAGGTATGACCTTCCTTGGGAGAGATACATGGAACACATCATGAACTTTATCTATATTTGTTGTAAGTTCTAGCTGATGGGCCACTAATACTATGTGATCAAGGATCTAAAAGTGGCCAATGTACCCAGGAATAATATTTCCTTTCTTTCTAAACCACACAACTCTCTTTCATGGTGATATTCAAAGGAACACTTTATCTCCAACTTCAAACACTAATCCCCTTCTACTATTTTTAGCATAGCTCTTCTACCAACTCTAAGAAACTTTAAATGCTATTAGATGGATTGAACCTTCTCTGTCATTTTTTACACAATATTAGGTACAATAGATTTCATTCACCAACTTCATCATAACATATGGAAGTTTTATATTTATTCCCATATATAACTTCATATAGATCCATTTGAATACTTGAGTGGAAACTATTATTATATGAGAAGTAAAATAATGAGATATGTTGATCTCATCATCCTTTAAATTCTATTTAGTAGGTTCTCAACATATCCTCATGTTTCTAAATAGTATATTTATATTTTCTATCAGTTTGGGTGTGATAGGCCATGCCAAAATTCAATTCAATATATAGATCATGTAGAATAATTCTCCAGAATTTAGAGGTGATCCTTGAATCATGATAAAATATGATTAAAAGTGGTTCCCCATAAATCCTCACCACTTTACATATATCTTAAAAGTTAGACAATAGATAAATATTCAAAAATAGTGATGAAGTGGGTTGTCTGGGTGAGATAATCCACCATAAACCATAACACATTTCTCCCTTTGGATGTTTTAGGAGACAGTGACAAAGTCTATAGTGATGTTCTCTCATTTCAATGTGGGTATGGGAAATAGTTTCATCATCCCCTTAGAATTATATTACTCAGATTTAACTAGCTGATATACCAAGCACTTTGATTTGTACTCATTAATATCTTTATTGATGTTTTTCCTCCAGAAGTGATCTTGAAGATCATATTATATCTTGGTACTTCTATGATGGATGGAGAAATACAATCTATACAAATTATCTAATAGATAATTATTTATCTTAGGTGATTAAGGAACACAAAGTCTAATTCAAATTAAATGACACAATCTTCATTAATATGAAATTCATGAATCTTACATTACTTTAAATCTTCTACCTTCTTTTGAAGCTCCAGATCATCCATTTGCATATCCTTAATATTATCTTGGATAGATGGTTGGGAAATCATTTGGTCATGGTAGAATGTATTCCCTGCTATTATTATTTCTTGATCCACCCTTTACACATCCATGAAGATAGGGTCTTTATCAATCTACATCACAGATGGAGTAACCAATTATTTTTTACTAAGAGAATCAACTGCCTTCTTCACCTTTCCAGGATGGTAGTGAATAGAGTAATCATAGTCCTTAATCATATATAACCATCTTCACTGATTTTTTTAGCTCCCTATATGTGAGTATATACTTTATATTGTTGTGATCTATATATATGTCACACTTATCAACATAGAGGTAGTACCACAAAATATTCAAAGTGAAGATCACAACTAATAACAAAAAATCAAGCATCCGGAAGTTCTACCCATTGCTCTTCAACTATCATGAGGCATAAGCAATTAATTTATCATTATAATGGTAGTATGAGTACAAGAATAGTGATTATACTCTTATTTATATCCTTAAATATTTTATCACATTCTTCCATCCAAACATACCTTACCCCTTTCCATGTTAACTTAACTATTGTGCTAGATAATAATGAGAAATTTCTCACAAATAATTGGTAGTACTCATCAAATCCAAGAAAACTACATATTTCTAGGAAACTTATGGGTCTATTTCATTACTCAATTTCCTTTTTCATTGAGGGGTCCATATAAATTCCCTCATTTATGATCATGTTCCCCAAGAATGTGACTTGCTGTATCTAAAAGTCACACTTTCTAAACATAGCATACATTTTATAATTTCTTAATTTCACTAGCACAATTTTTAGATACTCTTTATGTTCCTTATTTTTCTTGGAGTAAATGAGAATATAATCAAAAAATACTACAATTTTTTGAGGTAGTCTCTAAAGACTATATCCATCAAATCCATTAATATTTTTAGGTAATTAGTAAGTATAAAGGTTATCACTATGAAATAATTATGTCCATACCTTGTATGGAAGGTTTCCTTCAAAATATATTCCTTATTCACCTTCATTTGATGATATACAAAATGAATATCTACCTTTGAGAAGTACTGATCTCCTTAAAGTTGATCAAATAAGTCATTAATATTTGGAAGGGGATACTTATTTTTTATGGCTATTTTATTGAACTTATTACAGTCAACACATAGCCTTATTGATCCATCCTTTTTCTTAACAAAGAGAACTAGCGCACACCAGGGTATATGAACCCTTTTTTCAAATCATCTTGTAGATACTTATTTAACTCATCTAGTTTAATCAAGGCCACCCTATAGTGAAATTTGGATATAGGAGTGTCTATGAGTAAAAGATCCATTGATAAATCTACCTTGTGACCTGAGGGAAGGACGAACAACTATTTGGGAAATACATCAGTATATTCCCTCATAATAGTTGTTTCCACAAGGTTGTTGCTTTCCTTTTACACACCCATTTGGGAAAGATTTTCTTATTAAAGGGGTATCACACCCAACACCATTTAGTTATTATACAATAGAGATTCATGATATTCCTTTCATTTGAACAGGAGCATGGGATGGTTCAAAATATAGAAAGAGGCTTCATTTTCCCAACATTTAATGTGAGATCTATATAACAATATCTAATCCATTACCATTATAGAATCAAATTAAAATAAGGGAATAATTATGATATTTGATGGGAGTATCTCCCCACAAATTATAATAGTACATGATTCCAATACTTGGGTTTTAATGATTACATCACTAGGTGTTTTTATGGATATCTCTACATTAAGGTATCATGGTTATGTCCAATAGTTATAGAAAACTTATAGGATATCAAGGAATTATTAGAACCAGTATCAAATAAAAAATCTTAAATTATCAAGTGAATAGAAAGTGTACTTTGTATGAATTCATTTTTATATACCACATTAGTGGTAGTAATGGAATAAGTTTTCCTTTAATCCTTTGGCCTTGGTGGTTTCTAATGTTGATTACCCTAAAAGGCCCATAGTTTATTACAGTTTTTTGTATATTTCCATTTCTTATTACAATTGAAGCATTGAACCACGAGTGGTGCATTGGGAAGTACCTTCCTTTCCTGAATCACATTATATATCTTCTTTATGAATCTTTCATATTCATGATCTTGGTGGAATTTTCTCCCACACTTAAAGAATTTACATGTTGCTTTAAGGAAATTACCATGATTCTTATTCTATATATTTGTCATGTGGGTGGTTAGATCTTCTTTCCTCTTATGTCATTTGATACACCATATTGAAATCCCAACCTTTTCTTGTAATCTCTATTTCCATGGGACCATTCTTGAAACTCCATATAAACTTTGAGAGAAAAATGAACTACTTCTTCATTAATCCCAAAGTATTAGATAACTAGATCCTTTCAGAGGTATGGTTTTAAACCACTAAAGAATATATATATTTTTCTATCATTACAGATAACAAAACATAAGGTGTATCTTTCAAGCCTTGTGTAATTTTCCTCATAAGTTTTGATAGATTCACCCTCCATTTTCTTAAGCTCTAGGAATTATCTATTCATATTTATTCAACGATTTTGAGGGAAATACTTGTTAAGAAATAACATCTTAAAGTATTCATAATCAATTTCTTACATTTCATCTTCCAACATTGTATTTTTTGTCAACACCCACCATTTACGAGATACTCTCTCTAAATGATATACAATTAGTGTAACCATATCATTATTAGAATAATGAAGAAAAAAATATATATTTTATATTGAGTTCGCTCACTGTTCCACGACAAGTATATCGAAAGACCCATTTAACATTAGTCTTCGTTGCCACATAAAGGAATCAATGGCTAGTTAATTATTATTAGGTGAAGGAATATGTTCTACATGGTTCAGGTTTTATGTTCATTGACCAAGATAGGTAGGAAATAATCACCATGAAGTTTTGAACTCTAGATATATTTTATTTGGGAATATCATTTGAAAAATCATTGTATTGTCCCTTACCAAGGTTGTTGGTATAGTTTTCTCCTAGTTCTCACCATTTTAAAAAATAGAAAATGCGTGAATAAAACACAAGTCAATAAAGAATGAAAAAATAATTTATTCTAATGTGTAAATTAATTATTAATTTATATCTCATGGGATCCATATTTATATACTTTATTCAAATTATTCTTCTAGGATCATTTAATTTAATCAAATTTATTTCTTTTTATATATCCTTCATAATGGTTGGTATAAAGCTTGATATTAACCAAAGCATATCCCCTAGAAGTGTCAAACTAGGTGCACAAAAATACCTCTTTGTTGTGCATGAAGTGGTGATTAAGTTAATACCAAATCCTCCCCTTTTGGGGTTATTACCCTTAGGTAAATCTGTGCTAGAGCCACATCCATTGTAGTATACAAATAGATATTTTATTTCTTAGAAACAAAAATTTAAGTTGTTTACCTTAAAACTCAAAATTATCGTGAAGCTTTTCACTAATGTTTTCTATTTCAAATTCCTAAATTAAATCAACCATACCATTGATACCAACTGTAGTGACCCAAATTTTTCTTACATGAATATTAAATCATTTTAAAGACAAATAACATAGTATTAATACATTCAAGGATAAAAATTTTTAGTATCTTTGGAAAATTAGGTCCATACATCACTTATAAATAACACATAAACATTATTTTAATTCTATATAATATTAATTCTAAAATATTTCATGCTATTATTAGTACATATATTTACCTAAGGATATATATAAAGAAAAGGTGTGATCTAAAAAACAATTAAGGGGAGGGATAACATAGAAGGAATGTGATACATCAATGAATAATATATGAGTGAGCATAATAATAATAATAATAATCATATTATAAGCATGGGATCATCATTATAAGAATGAAAAAATACTTTTAAAAAGAAATGAATGTTGAATATTCATAATAATGAAACATAATAACATAGTGTTCAAACACAACACATATTTGTGAACAAATCTAACATCATGTTCCCGCATAATGCATGTGCATTAATTATAACATCATAATTGTGAACAAAGATAAAATCATGTTCATGAATAATACATATAATATCATGAGATATATCACATTAACCAATGTATTGGTGGGCTATATAATTCTAGTCCCACCTTCCACATCATAAAATGATCATAATCATGCATTCTATATGGTAAGATATATTATAACAATCGTAGTCATGAAATAAATCCATGGGTATGAATGGGTTTCATGAAGGTTTTGTAAAGTATACTTTCACGAATAAACTTTGGCATTACCAAATGAATAAATTAAGTCAATTTTTTCATAAAAGATTATTTATATTTTAAGAACAATCAATTCAAGAGGAGTAAGGAGATGTTTTGGAAAAATAATATCCTTTTTTAAAATTCTTTATAACTGGTTTAGAAATCATTTTGATAAGGTAAGAACATGTATATATATATATAAAAGGTAAGTAATAATGAAATTAATTTTTTAGTATATTATAGGATTTTACATACTAAAATCAATGTGAAATAGGAGATAACCCAAAATAAAGAGTTGGGTTTGAGAATCTCCTTACCTTAAATCCTGATTTATTCCGTTGCTTTTTTGACACCTGTATAATAAAATTCAGTTTAATAAAACTTGTAACTAGAAATAAATTATTTTTATTTTTTAATATTCATCAATTATAATCATTTTATTATATATCTTAATTTCAATTTTTAATATTGAAATGGTTTGAGATCATATTTTACTTAAAATACCCTGTCTTGTTTCAATTTCACTATATTTATTCAAGGAAATTTATAACAAGTAAAATTAATTCTAAAAGAATAAAATAAATGTAATTAAATATTTATATATATTATATATTTCAGCCATACATGATGTCTTTGATAAGTATAGAGATGGAATTAATCTTGTAGGTGTTTAGCTGGTTGTTGACGAGACATTGTCAAAGGAGGAGGAAAGAGAAGTCCAACATATAAATATTTTGTAAATATAGTCATTATAGTAGGTTAACATACTTTTTATAATTTTAAAATACTTATCAATTAATCTTATAATATTTTTATTTTAAAGGAATATAAAAAAGGAAGAAGTAAAGAGGAAAATGAGAAGAAAATTTGATGAAAACTTACCTTCTTCTTGATGTTGCTTCTTTTCTACAACACTAAACTCCTTGAAATATTAGAGTTTGATTACTTAAATAAATATATAATTATTATAAGGAGATTAAGAGAGATTATTTGGTTATATCCTTGGATTTTTTATGTGGAAGGTAAATTTTTTTCCAAGGGAAGTATGTGGTGTTATTTACACTCAAGGAGAGGGGAATTTTTAGGATAAAATATTGAAAAAATTATAAAATCCCAGGAAACAATTTAAATAGTATTTTTTTGACATTATGAAATATATTTGAATAAAATAAAAGTATTTTAAGACTTTGAATCACTTTATGATTCTAATTTATTACTTTAGTCAAAAGAAAAGAAAAAAAATGAAAAATGATTATTTAAAGGGACACTTTAAACTTTTAGACTTTGAAAATTACTTTTTAGGTTTGGATTTTTTTAAAATCGCCTATTTATATTATTAAATTTATTTTGGGATGATACAGTCAGTTAAAAATTTATTAAGTCATTATTACATCATTATTATATCACAAAACATGCAATATTTGAATTTTTTTTACTACTCATGAAAAAAATTAACATTTCTCAGAGATTTATCAAGGATTCAACCTTTGGAAATTTTTATGTGATGATTAAAAAAATTATATTAATTTTATAAAAATAATTTCCTAATGTAGTTAATTTTAATTATTAACATAAAAATTATGGTTTTTGTGAAATATATTAAAATAAAATTTATTAAAAAAGTTCTTATAATTTCATTGAGTTTTTAATATTGGTATTTATTTTATGACTTTAAAATATTTATATTTTTATTAAATTGATAATTATAAATATTATTTTATTATTTTGAGGCTAAATAACTTTTCTAATGGCGTGGTTTCTATTCTTAATTATCAGGGAACTATTCCCAACGAACTGGTTATTGTTCCATTGGTCAAATTAATTTTATAATGGTCATGTTACCTCCTATAAAAAATTTTAATTCCTTAATAAATTATTCAATAAAATTACTCCCAAGGTTTTATATTTTCCTTATCTAAAATATTGATTGGTTTATTAATATTCCATTTATTTTCCATAGTGGTTTTTGTGGGGGAGTGATGATTTTAGTTGATAAGGATGATCCAAATATTCCCATTCTAGTTTTTCAATTTTCAAATTTTTATCATATTTTAGTATTTTGAAATTTCATGGGTTTATTTATTGAATATTACAATAATATTCATTAATTAAATAAGTTGTTGGTTGTTCTATGTGTTTTATGTGTATAGTAATATACAATATAATATAACAAATATTCATTTAGGAAACAAATATCATTTATAAAGTTAGGTTCATTAAATTCTTCTCCCCTTTATAAATTTCATCCTCAAAATTTCTACTCACATTATTGAATTAGAATAGATGAGGTTACTTCAGTTTCATTGTTTCCTCAGGTTCCCATGTCACATATTCATATTTATAGTTTCACCATAATACTTTGACAAGGAAAGATGTCTTATTTCCTAGAAATTGGTCTCTACAGTCTAATATCTTCACTAGATGCTCCTCATAAGATAGGTTATCCCCCACTTTCACTACCTCTAGATTCCTTACATGTTAGGTATCAGGGTTTTAATTCCTCAAGAGAGATACATGAAAGATATCATGAACTTGAGCCATGTTTGGTGGAAGTTCTAGTAGATAGGCCACTAGTCTTACATGATCAAGGATCTCAAATGGAACAATGTACTTATGAAAATACTTTCCTTTATTTAAAAACCACATGACTTTCTTCCATAGTGATATTTAAAGGAATAATTTTTCTCTAACTTCAAACTCTAGGTCCCTTTGATGATTATCAACATAGATCTTCTATCGACTCTAAATAGATTTTATATGTCTTTAGAAAGATTAAACCTCATCTATCATTTCTTACACATGATTTGGTACAAGTATCTTCCATCACCAACTTCATACCACTCTATTGGGGTTCTATATCATTTCCCATATAGATATTCATATGAAGCCATTTGAAAACTCAAGTGGAAGCTATTGTTGTATGAAAACTCAACTAATGGTAGATGTTGATCCCATATTACTGTAAATTCCATTTACTAGGATCTCAGCATGTCTTCAAGTGTCTGAATGTTCTATTAAAACTTTCCATGTGTTTGGGGTGATAGGATGTACTGAAATTTAATTCAGTATTCATAGAATGTTGAATAATTCTTGTGATTTTTTAGGTAATACTTAGATCATAATCAAGTACCATTGAAAGTGGTGCCTCATACAGCCTCACCACTTCCTTTATGTATATCTAATTATGTTATTCAAGAGATAAATATTCCTAAATATCAATGAGTTGAATAATATTGGTGATTTGATCCAGCACAACCCATATCACATTACTTCCTATGGATGTCTTTGTAGGAATGTTGAAAAATTCCATGGTGATGTTATCCCATTTCCTTGTGGGTATGAAAAATGTTTTCAACACCCCCATTGGAATTCATTCACTCTAATTTAAATTTTTATATACCGATCACTTTGAGATGTACTCAGCGATATACTTCTTCATTTTTTCAAACATAATTTCTCTTGAAGATCATGATATATCTTGGTACTTTCAGGATGGATGGGGAAAGATAACCTATGTGAATTATCCAATAGCTATTTCTTTATCTCAAGTGATTAAGGGACACAAATTCTAGTTCCTAATTGAATGAAAAAATATTCATCGATGTGGAATTCACGAATCTTTCATTTATTTACGACTTCCACCTTATTTTGAAGCTTGAGATCATCCCCTTATGCCTATTTGACATTATCTTGGATAGATGGTTGGGAAATCATTTATGAAAGGTAATATTTTCTCCCTTCCATTGTGATTTTTAGATCTATACTTTTCATATCCATGATGATAGGGTATTTCTCAATCTGTATCATGGATAGAGTAACAGGTTATTTTATACTAAGAAAATCATCTACCTTGTTTACTTTTATATGATGGTAATGAATAGATAAATCATAGTCATCAACTATAACTATATTCATAGATTCATAATGATATTTTTATTTTTGAATATATACTTTTGACTCTTGTAATCTAAATATATGTCACACTTTTCACCATAGAAGTAGTTCCACCAAATATTCAAAGTGAAGATCACATCTGTTAACTCTAGATCACACACCAGGTAGTTTTACTCATGGATATTTAACTAACATAAGGCATAGACAATAAAATTATCATTCTTAATGAGAAGACAACCCAAGTATTTCTTTAAAGAATAATTTTAGATAAAAACCCTTATCTACTTAATGGTAGTGTGAGTACATACACAATTATTATCCACTTATTTAGCTCCTTAAATATTTCCTCCCATTATTCCATATAAATAAAATTTGACTATTTCCATGTTAATATAGTCATTGGTCTAGAAAATAATGGAAAATTTCTCATAAATTGTTAGTAGTACCTGAATAATCAAAGAAAACTATGGATTTCTATGATACTTGAAGGTCCAGGCCATTGCACAATTTCATTTTTCTTTAAGGGGTCCCTTGAAATTACCTCAATTGTGATCTCATTCCCAAAGAATGTAAATTTCTACATCCAAAATTCATACTTTCTTTATCATAAATTTTATCCTTTTTAATGTTTCCAACATAATCCTTAGATTTTCTTCATGTTCCTTATTTCTTTTCTTTTAAATGTGAATATTATCAATAAAGACTACCAAAAATCTATCGAGGTAGAATCTAAAGACTATTAATAGGATCCATAAATATTTTAGGGGAATTAGTATGTCCCAAGGGAATAACTATGAACTCATAGTGTACTTACCTTGTAGAAAATGATTTCTTATGAATATATTCATTGTTGACATTTAGTTGATGATATCCAGAATGAATATCCACCTTTGAGAAGTATTGATCTCCACAAAGTTGATAAAATGAGTCATTAATCCTTAAAATAAGTACTTGTTCTTTATGATGATCTTATTGAGTTCCCAATAATCAATATAAAAATTTATTGATCCATATTTTTTTACAAAGAGAACTGAATCACCCCAAGGTGATGCACTAGGTAATATGAACCATTTTTCAAAATTCTCTTGAAACTAATTCTTTAATTACTCTTATTTTACCAAGGCCTTCCTATAGAGGAATTTAGATATAGGATTGGATTTAGGTATAAGATCTATTGATAACTCTAACTCATTATCTGGGGGAGGTATGAGGTAAATATTCAAGAAATATATTAGTATATTCCATTATAATGGGAATTTACTTAAGGTTGGTTCTTTCCTTTGACACCACCATATGGGAAATATATACTTGTTCATAGGGTATCACTACCTACATAATTGAGGGAACATCAAAAAGAGATTCATGATCTTTTTTTATTTGTACAGGATCATGGGATGATTCAAAATATAAAAATATATTTCCTTTTCCTGATAGTTAATGTGATCTCTATATAACGTGTTCCAATCCATGCCTAGTATGTCATCAAATTATACCAAGGGAATTATTATGATAATCATTATAATAATTTTATCATAGATTATAATATGAGAATATTCCAACAATTGGTTTTAAATGATCACACCACTAGGTATTTTTATGAATATATATACTTAAAGGTATTGGGGTTATGATTCAACAGTTCTAGAAAACATTCCTGATATAAAGGAATGCATAGATTAAGAATCAAATAAAAACTTTCCATTCATTAGTGCATTAAAATTTTACCTTATATGACTTCATTTTCATGTTCCAGCTAAGTGGTAGTGATGGAATAAGCTTTACCTTGATTCTCAAGCTTTATTTATTTCTAATTCTAATTACCCTCAAAGGCCTATGGTTTAGTGCACTATCTTGGATAATTTCCTTTCTCTTTACAGTTGATGCATTGAACCATAGGTGGTGAATTTGGAGGTTCCTTCCTCTCCTCCATCACATTAGAAAAATTATTCACGTCTCTTCAATATTTAAGAGCTTGATGTCCTCATCTCCCATAATTGAAGAATTTATTTGTGAATTGATGAAATAACCATGATTCTTATCCCCACATATTTGGATTGTGGGTGGTTGGATCTTGTTTCCTCCTTTTTATTTGATCCTACATCTTGAAAGTCTATTCTTATATTTTTATCTCCATGTCCATGAGACCATTCTCCAAACTCTATCTCAATACTGAGATAACATCAAACTAATACTTTGTAAATTTTAAAGTATTCAATAGTTAGATCATTTTAGTGGTGTTGTTTTAAACCACTGGATAATCTACCCATTCTTATATCATTGTTGATAATAAAATTTGAGATTTATCTTTCAAGACTTGTAAAATTTCGCTCATAAGTCATGATAAATTCATCCTCATTTTTCTTACGCTCTATAAATTCTCTATAAAATTTTTAGAAGATTTTTAAGGAAATAATTGTTAAGAAATAACCTCTTAAAGTCTCCCTAATACATTCTTACATTTTATATTTTATCTTTTTATTCTTTATCAACACCCACCATTTATCAGCCTTCCAATATAAAAAATAGATATTTAGAGCAACATTATCCTTCTCAAAAAAGTGAATCAGAGAAAATATATTTTCCATTGGGTTTACCCACAATTACATGAAAAGTGGGTCAAAAGACCCACATAACATCATTGGTTTTTATCCCATAAAGAACAAAATGGCCAATTTCTTCTTCTTGGGTGAAGGAAGATGTTCCACATGGTTTAGGTTATTTTTTATAACATTAAAATTTGGTAAGAATCATCATGAAGTTTTTAAATCAACCCATAATTTCATTGGAAATGTCATTAGGACAATTTTTTTATTTTCCTTTACATGGGTTGTTTGTCTGGTTTCTCTTGGTTACCACTATTTTCTAAAATAGAAAAGGTTTGAACAAAACATAAGTAAATAAACCATGAATAAATAATTTATTCTCATGTGAAACTTAATTATAAATTCATATCTTATGGGAACCCTATGTTTAGAATTTTCTTAAAATGATTCTTCTAGGATCATGTAATTTAATAATTTTCTAAATTTTAAGAGGTATAATTACTTAATTTATATATCAATCATAATGGTTTGTATAGAGACTGTGATTAACTGAATCATATCCTATGTGAGCATCAAACTAGGTGTGCGATAAAGCCTCTTTTTCATGAACTAGGTGATGATAAATATAATACCCAATCCACCCTTTTAGGGTTATTTCTTCTAGATACATCTATTTTTGAGCCACATCCAATTATAGTATCAAGACATAAATTTTATTGCTCAGAATCCACATGATCTTATACTTTACCAAAAATTCAGGATATTTCCCTTTAACTCAAACTTATCCCTTAGGTTTCCACTAATATATTCTAGAACCAATTAACAAACTAACTAAACTGTGCCTTTGATAATAGATATAGTGACCCAAATTTTTCTTATATGAATATTACATCTTTTTTTTGATAAAAACATAATAATAATACATTCAAGGATCTAAAGTTTTATTTTCCAGGGAATATTAGGTTCATGCATCACTTATACATAAACAAAAAAAATATTTCAATTATTCATCATAGTCCTTATAAAAGATCAAATTATCGCCTTAATACATGTATTCACATAAGGAAATCCATTGAATAAAGGGTTAAGCTAAAATCTTAGTATGGGGATAGATTATATAGAAGGAATGAGAGACATGAATCAATAGTATATGGGTGAGCATAATCATCATCATCATATCATTATAATGGGATCATCATCACAATCATGAGGGAACCATTTGACAAAGTAGTGAATAATTCATATTCATAATAATGAAACATCAAAATATAGTGGTCAAATACCACACATATTTTTGAATAAATCTATCATCATATTCACACATATATGCATAAATTATAACATCATAGTTTCAAACAAATATATAACCATTTTCATTAATAATACACATAATCTCATTATATATATCACATTAACCCATAAATTGAAGTGATATATAATTTTGGGCCCACCTTTCACATTATAAAATGATCATAATCACAAATTCCACATGGGAAGAGAGTTTATAACAATATTAGTCATGAAATAAAACTATAGAAAAAATGGGTTTAATTATGGTTTCATAAATAATACTTTCATGTATAAAATTTTTGTTACACAAATGAATAAGGATTTTCATATTTTGGCATGAACGTTTATTTTACTTTTAATAAGAAACTAATCAATAGGATTAAAGAGATGTTTTGGAAAAATAAAGTCCTTTTTGAAAAAATATTTGTAATAAGATTAGAAATCATTTTGAAAAGTTAATAATATGTATATCACTATAAAAAATGTAAATAATATTTAAAGGAAATATTTATGATATTATATTAATATACATAATAAAACCAATGTGAAATTGGAGATAACCCAAAAGAAATATTTGGGTACATGAATCTCCTTACCTTAAATCCTAATTTATTTCATCTCTTTTCCACATAATATATAATAAATTTAGTTATATTAAAACATGGAAATAAAAGAGAATTGTGTTTTTTTACTTTTTATCAGTTATAATCATTGAATTATATTTTTTAATTCCCATTGTTAAAAGTGAAATGTTTTGATATCATATTTTCTATAAAATATCCCGTCTTAGTTCGATTTAACTATTTTTTTCAATGTCATTTATACATAAGTAAAATTAATTACAGAAGAAAAATATTACATGTAATTTCATAGTTATATATTATATATAATTCATGATATCCATCCATGAAGGTGGTGATAAGTAGAGAGATGGTATTGACCTCATAGGTAGTTAACTAACCATTTATGGGACATTGTCAATGGTGGAGGAAAGAGAATATTGACATATAAATATTTCATAAATATAGTAATTAAATTATTATAACATAATTAGTGTAATGTTAACATACTTATCAATTAATATTAGAATATTTGGGTTTGAGAGTAATTGAGATAAGGATAAAGACAAGAGGAAAATGAGAAGAAAAGTTCACAAAAAATTATATTATTCTTAGTGTTTCTTATTTTCTATGACACTAAAATCCTTGAAATATTGGATTTTAATTACTATATAACATCCATAAGTATTATAATGGGTTTGAGAGTGAGTAGTTGGGTAGATATTGTTCTTTATTATGTGGAAGGTAAGTGGTTTTCCAATGGAGGGGTGAGGGGTAATTTATACTTAATGAGAGGGGTATTTTTAGGATAAAACATTTAATATATTATAATATCCAAGGTAAAGCTTTAAATAGTACCAGTTTTGAAATTTTGAAATAAATTTGTATAAAATAACCCAATTCAAGATTCCTATGAGATGAGATTGATATTGACATGGGACTACCTCTCCCATTGTCCTGAATTTTTTGTGAGATGTGGTCGAGATCTATAAGGTCTGAGATTAATACAAGCATAGGGTCACCTATCCCATTATATTTATACTGTTATATGTGGTGGTCAAGATTCCATATGAATTATATCCTTGTAGAAATGGTAACATACTACTGCATTATACTTATGGCCTATTATGATATGTATAGAGATACCATGACACTGAATAAATTAGGTATGATCACACTTTGGGTGGCTTATTGAGAACTTAAGAGAGTGAAATTATTTATGATTATTACTATTATTATTTTTTATTTTTACATATCACCATGTTCATGCACTTCATATTCTATATTTATTTAGGGATACCATTATTGGTGGCCTTTTCAGTTTTATTCACACCCTTCTCGGAAAACCAGGTACTCGAGTAAAATTTATAGTTCCTGATCTAGGTAGGGGCGGTCCTTGTAGTTGGTGGTCGATCTCTAGAGAATTTTTGGAATTTGGAGATGATACTAGGCATGTATTTTGAACCAATTTTATAGTCATATATAGTTTTTATCTCTTTTTTTATTTTGGCATGGTCAATTACTTTTTGTAAACTAGAAGCATTTAAAAAAGATAAACCAAAAAAGGGTATTTAGATTATTTTAATTTAAAACCATAGGATATTTTTCATGTTTTTGTACAACATAAAAAGGGCTAAAACACCTTTAGAGTTAAAAGTGAAAAATTAAAAATGATTCTAGAATTAGTCTATATATATTTATGTATACTATTTCCTGTAGAATCTAGACGTAGATTCTAATTATTCATTACATTTCCAATGAAATAAATAAATAAGGATATATCCACTTAATGTGAAATGGTTTTATTATCACCAAGGTATATTACATGTTATTTTTTGATGATAAAAAACCCATATCCTATAAGATATAGTAAATAAAAACTTACCATGATAATGGGATTTGGATTATGGATATGAAAACCACTTTCCTAAATTATATAGTTGGGAAAGATATCTATATGACACAAACAAAAGTGTTTTTTATATAAAATGAATCTAATAAGGTAAGAAAGTATCATATATCCATTTATGGATTAAAAGAAGAGTCTATATTATATAATGTTTGTTTTAATGAATCCATGATAAAATTTTATCTCATTTAAAATTAAATTGATTAGCATGACTATAAAATATTAGTGTGAGTGCCAAAGTTTTTCAATTTATATATGGAAAATACATATAATTGGTCTTATAAATAGTTAAGAATTTGTTAAATAAATTTTTCTACATAAAATACTTAGATAAATAATCATATATTATATGGATCAAGACACACACACGCACACACATATGTATATCTAATATTATGTTTAAATTAAGTCAAATTATATACATTAACAAGGTATTTAAAGATACACGATGGAGTAATCAATATAGGATTGTTGGATATGTTACATTCCATAAAGAATGGTTATAATTAATTTAGTTTTAATGATCATATCTATCATATATGTCAGTAAATGTGCAAGTAAATCTATGAGGGATGTATTTAAAATAAATTAAAACTATTTTAAATTATTAATGTTTGACATGGGATATATTCCTGGTATATAAAGAAGAAAAAGATCTAGTTATGAGGGGATAAATATATGATAGTTTTTACAATGATAATTTTGATTGGATTTTATACTTTGAATAATGACAGTGAAACAAGTAATATAAGCTCAAAGTATACATTAGTTACCAATTCTAAAAAGTCCATGAATATCATAACTTTTTTATGTAGTTAAAAAAGAATTATGCATATATTTTGGAAATATTATATCTTGAGAAGTTTTTCTGAAGTAGATGAATTTTCTATTAGTATTATATCAATATAGTGAAATTTAGTAGTCTTAATAACTAAATAAATTCCTCAAAATAACCATGGATATCACATGTGAGCTAAATAATTAAGAATTATTAGTGGCTGGATCTAGTGAAAGTGGGAATTTTTTGGATTTATCACCCTAGAACCAACTTTATCATGTACTATTGATTACCAAATCATGTATTCTATTTATATATGTTATATAATTATCAAATATTAATATTAATTTTTTATTATTTATTTGATAATTTATTTAGATTATTCGTTGCATAAATGAGTTATAATAGTTTCCCACTATAATTAGAACCTTTTAATATCATGAAAAATATTATTAATACTATTTCATATGGTCTGGATAAATCAATATAATAAGACATGGATTGTGTTTGACTATAAATTACTGTGGGATCTTAATAATTCAGACTTATTATCATAACATTTTATCTTAGTGATTAGAATGAACAGAGTTCATGAGGAAATAAATGATAATAAGAATACCACATAATTAATATTTCATTGGATAAAAATATCTATGAGCATGTGTAATATTCTGTAGACTTTAGATCATTATCATTATGTATTATGATCTATGTACTTAGATGCATGATAAAATCCATGATGTAACTTCTCATGGTGAATTATCTTATGTTAAGTGTGTTATGACTAGTATGAAATTAATTTAATGGTCAATATTTAATTTCTCCCTTCTGTGTTTTGGAAGAATATATCAACAACCCTTTGATTGAGATGGAAGTGTCTGAATAAAATCAATGTCCATTGTTGTTTACTGAAAAGTTTTCTTTGTAAGACAACGAAATTTAAATTAAGTTGTAAAGATGACAACACATATATACATCATTCTTGATGAAATATTGGTTAAAAAATATATTGATTCATATATTAGTGTTGGTAGTAATGTTATCATTGTTTTTTTCATGACTTATCACTTTCCCTATAGAAGACATGGCATTTTTCTAGATATAACATTTGGTTACTAGGTTGGGTGAACCTATTTCCACTAAAAAGGATTTTATAGGGATGCATTATAAGTGTATCTATATCCTCATTTTATTTATTTGAATATAAATTTAAGAATAAAATTATTACTGGTTTGTGGAATAATATTTATTCAAGTTATATTGATCATAAATTCAATCACAAGTTATGCAAGTCAAGAATAAGTGTATTTTATTTCTCATTCATTCACAAGATAAGTGAATATAGTATGGTGTTGTATCTTTCTTTTTATTAGCGATACTTCTTTTCTTCACACATTCAGATAAGGAAGTCACCTTACAGATGCATTGGCTACCTTTGTAAGGGATTTTGTGGAGATATCAACCTATTTGACTAGTTACACCTTTCTATTTTTTAAAAATTTTTGTTTGGGTGGATTCTTATAGACTCTACTATTTTTTCCACCTTATACATTGTTTTTTACTTTTATCATTACTTAATAAAAAGTGATTGTTGATGATAGGAAAATATATTATTAATTTATTTATAAGATATGTTAATATAATATTTATTTACTCACAATATAAGTGGATATAATATATATATATCTTTATTTATTTATATGATTAGAGAATATATTTATTTTATTATATAAACATAATTATTTTATGGTTTAAGGATCAATAAAATATCATGAAAAAATTCATACTGAGTTAATGGTTCAAAGGACACATTTGAATGTTATTTAAAATAAATGTATTGTTTACTAATTTTATTAAGTAATATTAGATTAAATTTTACTTAAAATAATATAAATATAGTAAATATTTTTGTATATAATAGAATTTAATAATTATTTAGATTAAATTAAAATAAATGTAATTTTTTTTAATTATTTTAAGTTTATTTTAAATATAAATAGGAAAATAAGAATCTTTAATTTTATATGGAATTCATTTATTTAATTATCTCATCACGACCTAGAGAGAGAATTAGATATAATCCTCACATATTATTTAAAGATCTATAGAGATAAAGTGAGATATATTTATATATGATCATGAACAAACATCATGAAACAAATGATTTTCTTATGCTAACACTTGAGAATTCCAATATGGTTTTTTGTAATTAAAAATTAGCTCTCACATGCCCCCATATGCTAACCACACCATGATGTGCCCCCCATGTTGCTCTAAAACTATTCATCACCATCAATATTATATGTTAATTTAATGGTCAACATTCACTCTAGTTACACCCACATCATGTATATTATTTTTCAAATAAAAGGGCCACATGGCCCTTCCTCTACCATTTTATTTCAAAACAAATGAACAAGGTCACTCCACCACTTACCCAACTTCACTGCCACATTTTCCACTATCCACCACCTTATACAACCCAAAATCTAAAGATATAAACTCATATTTCTATACAAAATTCCTAAATTATGTTCATCTTGGCATAAGGTTCATAAATATTTGAAGCCACCAAAAGTTATATTGAAGTTAAAAATCAATAATAATTCTCTCTACTATATATTCTAATATGTATATTGGATAACTGTTTTCTTGATCTAATTGTATTCTTTTCATCATATTCTAAAAAATGATATATAATTTTCAATATAATTCTTCATGGTTTGAAATTATTATCAATTTTATCGAAAATGGGATCAAAATATCTCTACGAAATATCTCTAAAACTATTTTTTTTATTTTCAAAATTTTTATGTAATTAGAACTATATTGTGATATAGATTCAAAATATACAATACAATCATCATTAATTTCAAGTTATTCCTTAAAATATTATATATAACTTTGAGATTATATATATTCCCTCTAAGAATAATCTAAATCCATAGAATGAATTTATTTCCATGTAATTTATTTACTTTTAAAATTATCTAAACTTTATAATATGTGAATTTCATGAAAATAATAAATCTATAAAATAAATATTCTTTTATTTGACAAGAAATTGAATAAGAATCATATAAAATGGGTGTCAAATCAAAAAACAATACCTATATTTTTGTCAAATCCTCCTATAGTGAATTTTTTAACTTTGGTGGTGGCCTCTATTTTGAGGGGAATTTCTAAACCTAGGTTTCATGCCAATTTTCTTTAAGTATGAGTATATATAATAATTCATTTCAAAAACATATTTTTAAAATAATACATATTGTTTAATTTAAAACTCACCATCATTAACAAAATACACATCATGGTGAGTCATGATTTGATTTTATGAGTCGGACTAGTCAACATGGGGAAGGTGAACATGTCATGATTTTATGTAGTGATTTTCAAAGATTTAAAAAAACATTTCATGGTTTTAATCAACATTTCATGTTAGGAATTAGATATCTGTTGATTTAAATAGGAATATTATTATATATTTTGGGGGATATATCTAAACACACAATTATTTTTTGATTATTATTTGACAAGAGGAAACATGAAATAGTTTTGGTGGACCCACTATGGTTTTTGGAAAACAAATTAAAATGATTTGAAAAATACATAAACCTAATTATTTAGTCTTAAAACATCTATAAAACCTATATACATACTATAAGGTTATTTTTATGATATTGTTTTAGGATCCTTCACATCGATTGATATATTTTTTCATGAGAGTAACCAAATTAAATCTTTTATTGATGGTAAGTGAGATCTAATAGTTGTCTCCTTATAGTGGCTTGGTATACACTTCTTAGTCTCAATTTTTATTAAACATTTATGTTTAAATATAGTATTCATGAATTTTATTATGATAGAAAGAGATTTTTGGATTTAAGAAATAAGGTTGATAAATTATTGATAAAAGGACAAGGCTTTTAAAGGGTAAGGAATTCCAACCTCTCTTTTTTATGTGAGTTTAGTGAATTTGTATAATATGGTTTTTTTGGTGTTAGAAAATTTCTTTTAATCATATGAAAATAATGATTAATTGACTAAATTTATAGTATTTTCAATTATGTGGAAAACTAATTTACATGGAAAAATGAATTTATTAAAAATAGGGAAATTATAGAAATTTAGGTAAGGATTTTCATGTGGTTTGAGGATGTGAATTGAACGAGATAAAATGAGGATGATGTAATGGGTTTGATTAGTAATTTTATTCCTATATAATAATTTTATGAGGAACATTTTTTTATAATATTGTTGAGTGACATTGTCATTTATTGACATACTAGAAAGTGAAATCCCCAATTTCACCTCTAGTATGTTAGGGGATAGCGACCAATGCTGAGGTATGCACTCAAAATATACAAGGTGGGAAGTGCCTTAGTTTGTTCGAGCCACATTATTGAATACATCCAATTTTGGATTCATTTAAAGTATATTTTTTAATTGGGATGATCAAGATATAGGTATGATGAATTATGAGGAGGCTTGTTGGGATGCCACTTGGCACCATTTTATAGGAAGAGTCCTGAGGTGGTGTATAGAGGCATGTGGGAGGTATAATTTGGACACTGAATGTTTTTATGGACTTTTATTTACTCAAAAGACTTAATGGAACCCAATTGGGGTAATTATAGATAATTTTGGTAAGATTTATTAATTAGGAATGGATATAATTAAGTAAATTGTTATTATTAAATTAATAAAAATTTAACTTTTAAGATCTTGATTAAATGAATATAAGTGGAGATATAATCATCCAAAATCTTTGATATGAGATCATTAGATATTTATATTCCTCTAATATTTTAGGATGGTGAATCTAGGGTGAATCTTTAGGTCAGAAAAAATAAGAAAGGATGTGAGATAATAATATTATTTTAGAGATATTATTTCCATTTAAGGACTACCATACACATGTGGGGTGTATGAGACAAAAATTATAATATGTAGTTGGAATGGGTGGCTAGGGTAATAACTAAGGCATTCTCTCTCATAATAGGGATACCATATTAATTTATGAGAACCTTGTGAATCTCTAGTGGGATATAGTATGTGGGGGCCCTTTTCTTATTCTTTTAATGGATGGATATATTATACTTAGTTAAACATTATTATTTAGTGAGTGTGATAGAGATGGGCCATACATAACTTGATAAGGATCAACCATGAATATTTATATGATCTATGATAACATGTTATAATATTGTTTTTGTATACACTTTGTTTATTAATGATGCAAATGGTCTTTAGTTGTTCATGGGGTTAACTCACTTCTTGGGATGAGTATACTGAGTATTATTTATCACTCTTATATGTACACTCATGTGTTATTCTCTATTATATACATTAATATTGAAATATATAGATGAGGTATGATCTTAAAGGATAGATATGGATGATAGATATGGTAGCTACTAGAATGTAGTTTTCATTTTAATAACCACACACATGTCATTAATTTTCTATCTTAGATCTATCCAAAAGTGTTTTTTATAACTGTAAATTTATTTTATTATTTAAATTTTATTATAGAGATGTTTTTATATATTAATATTATATTTTACATGATGGATGATTCATTTATGTCATGGTGGATGACCTTTCATGATAGTTGGGGATAATTTATATTTAAAGGTAACACATCTATCATTTTGACTGGATACATTAGCATGGGTTTCTAGCCCCTAGATTATTTGTGAAAATCATGGGGAGTTTAATTATTAATATATTGGGATGTAGTAGTTTTGTAATATATAATTATGTTATATTATATAGTTAGAGAATGTAATCTTTGGTTAGGATACTTTATAATGAATTTAGTAAGGCACTCAAGTTTATATAGTCACAATAGATGACTTTGTGAGGGTTGAGGGTGGAAAATATATTCTTAAGAATGAATCTTATTAATGAATTATTTTTGAGAACTTATTTTGTAAATTATAGTGCTAAAGGAGGAGAACATGTATCATTTATGGACAATTAATGATTCAAATTTTTTTTATTGATTTTATTGAATTTTTGGATATTTTACATAAATAAAAAAAATAAAGGATCTATAGATATCCAAATCATATTCTATGTGCTCAATATTGAGAATATTTCATAGAGATAATGGACAATTATTTTTAATGTTGGGATATTTCTTAGTATATTTGTGGTTGTGATTATGATATGAGTCTAATATAATAGAATATATATTATTTCATAGATTGAGATAAAAAATTATAGAATAACTTGGAATAATTATATAATAGTCTTGTTATATGTTGGTATAAATTTTTTGTGAAATGATAGATAAATTCATTAGTATCTTTTTAATTTCACTCTTTATGTTCTATGATTTGGTTGAAAATTTTAATTCTTTATTTTGTGATATTTTGAAATTTTATGGACTTCTATGTGAAGTCAAGAGTTTTCACCACTATGTTTAAATGGGTCTTCATAAATAAGTGTGATTAAAATATAACTATTGTTCATAATATGGTGAGAATCTTTTATAATGGTTGTAATTAAGAATAGGTCATGGAAAATAAAAAAAATTACTTTAGTAGATAAAATTGAATTTATTTGTTTTCAATTAGACTTTTTTACTCATATTAATTTTACTCTATTTCAAATGGATGTAAATAGTTCCTTACTTAATAGTTATGTTTAGAAGGAGGTTTGTATTAAAAAACCTCTTGGTTTTGAAGATATTAATTTTTCAGAACATGTTTTTAGACTTAAAAATGAACTTTATTGACATCAATATTCTCCAAGATCCTAGTATGATAGATTATCTTAATTTTTTTCTTCAAAATAAATGTTTAAAGGAATATAATATCTTACTCTTTTTATCATCATAATTTTACAAATATATGTTGATTACATTGTTTTTAGATCCACCCAAAAAATACTTACAGATAGTTTCTCAAAAAATTTTGCAAAGTGAATTTGAGATGAGTATTATGGGTGAACTATATTTCTTTCCTGGATTCAAAATAATTCATAAAATAGAAGGAACTATCTTAGGTAAAAATAATTATATCAAAAAATCACTTAAACAACTTTCTTTTGAAAATTATTCTAGTATATGTACTTTGGTAAGTACCATGTTTATAAGTATCCCTGATGAAATTAAGAAACCATTAGATCAAGAAATTTATTTAGGTATGATAAAAAGCATAATTTACTTAATTAATTTTTGTCTAGATATTATATACCATGTTTTATTATGTGTGAGATTTTAATAAAATTTGAAAGAGTCCCATATTAAGGTAGTCAAATGGATCTTATGTTACTTGAAAGGAACTATAGAACATGGAAAAATTAATTCTTTAGGTTCTATGTTTTTGTTTAAGAGTTACTTAGAAATAGATTTAGGATGTTGTATAATGGATATGAATAGTACTTCCAAAACATTTCATTTCTTTATTAAAGTGTTAGTATCTTATTCCAACAAGAAAAACACTCTATAACACATTCCACTAATAAGGGTGAATATGTATCGTCTAAAAGTACTTGTGCCCATTTTTTATGGATTCAATACACACTCACCAATGTTATAATAATTTTCGATCAAACTTTGATCCATTGTGATAGTATAAGTTTTTTTTACTTATATAATAATATAAACCATATCTCAAGATATAAATACATAGATATATGTCATAATTTCCTTCAGGGTCACTAATAAAAATGAGATATTATTCTCAAACATATTGGAATTAACTTACTGATATATTTACTAAACCCTTACATTTTGAAAGATTCAAATATATCAAAAAGAAGTTGTGTATGCTTAGTGTTAATTGATTATCTCTTATTTTTTATTAATTCTCCTGAAATTAAAAAAATTCTCTTGAAAAGAGAAAGATATTACTTTATATAGATTTGTGCTAACTATTTATATAGGTACAAATATATTCCAGAAGAACTTTAAATATAAGTTCAAAGATTAATCTAGTATATATTAAAAAACAACACCTTTTAGAAGCATACTACTTGTTATATATATCATAAGAGAACTATCTAAAGAAACTTTTTTACTTCATGTGTTTATATTATTAAGTCACTCAAGAATACACCCTCACTAAAACTTGATTTATTCTCATATAGATTTGTAAATTTTAGATTCATTCCCATGTAACATTCTTTTCTTTGGATTTATTTTTACATAACCTTAAGTTTACTCTTGCACTTGTGTTTTAATGTTATGTTTATTTAATTCTGGTTGAATTTGATTATTCTTAACTGGATGGTTTTATTTAATAATTCTATAGGGGATAAAGTATAATAAATAAATGGCAATAAAAGAGTGTAGAAGATTTGGAGAAGAGATTTAAAATTAGATAAAATTTTCAAAGGTATAAAAAGGTTTTTTTTTCAATTGTTTTAGTAAGGGGAGAAAGAATTTCCATATTAATTATATATCCCAAGAGGATTATGTTTTTCAAATGAAAATGAATTTTTCTTTAATTTATTTCATATTTTCTTATCTATTTGTCATGTTTTTTGATTATCAAAAATGAGGAGTAGCATGGTCCATAAATTCATAGGATTTTAGTGATATTCAGTTCATTTTATTCCAAAATATTTATTTATTCATTGATTCCTAATAATTTTTAGAATTAAATTGTCAAAATATTATATCGTGTGAATATTATTTAAAATATCTCAATTAGGAATTTAATTTACTTATTTAATTTTTTAGAGTAATATTAAAGTCCTGCTATTGATTATTATTTATCTTTCTATTGTGAAGAATATGGAGTATGTACGTGACATTGAATCTCATGATTGATAAAACAAATACTAAAGAATGTGGTGATACTTTGAGGATTTTTATAGATTCATATTCCATAAGAAATCATAAAAAATGGAAAATACATGTGTTTGTATGAGTCACTTATTTATCTCTGTATATGTTGTATACTCCTGTACATGTATTATCTCTAGCTATATATGAGTCATTCCCACTATGTATGTGTCAATATGCTCTATGTATGTGTCATTTTCACCAACTTATGAGTGATCTACACCTATTTATGAGTTATATTTCACCTATGTATGAGTCATTACAAGATTCATATGTGTTATTTTCTAATGTCTATGTGTCATTCATTTATGAAATTTTATCAAAGAATGATCACAAGCAGACTTCAAGGGACTCATCCATGCTTCAACCTGAGGATTTAGGATTTCAGTTTAGTATGCAAGTAACTAATTAGAGGCTACTACATGGATCAAAATATGAAAAATATTTTGACCAAGAATATGAAAAATAAATGTATAATTTTTTTGGAAGATAAGATCACGTTGGGATTTGAAGTTGTGAAGAAGAATAAAACTTTATAATCTTTTTAAAATGAAATATTTATTATAGTTATATAAGTATAAAGAGAATTAAATCATGGATTTATAAAAATATATGGATAAAAAAGGAATAAGTTTGGGTTCTATTTCTTTTTTTGACAATGTGAATGACTACTTATGTGGTTTACTGTTTTATTTTTTTTACTTTATTTAGTTCTGTAATGATTTTTTCTTCCCCACTCATCACCACTAACCACTAAATGGAGGTATAGTTCTTGAGATATTCAAGAAGGGAAGGTTTTAATTTTGTAATTATTGAGTCTTCACACTTCAATGAATAAAAATATCTATCTATATGAATTATTAATTGTTTTTAATATGTTGTGGCATATTTAAATTTAAAATTTTTTAGTGTTTGATTTAATTAATTATAGATTATTTCCTTGGTAAATGATCTATAATCTCCATCCAATCAGTTTTTTTGTATATATATGGTATAATAGTCTTAGGTGAGTAGTGAAGTTCTTGGTTATAGCTAGCACATGTGGAAGGGGTGGTAGTTACTCATAGATTTCTTAAGTGGCATAATAATTGGTTGTGTATTTCCTGTGTAATCCTTAAGTGATTAGATATTTCAATTAAACACATAGTATGGGGGTATATTGAGTAAATGTTTTTGTAAATTTAATTCTAACAAAAACCATTCTACTAAGGGAATGAGGTGAAATAATTGTTGATCCTATCATTCATCAGTCAACAAGAAGAAGTGCCAATAATTCTAGGACTAGGATAGTCTTGAAATTGGAAAAAAACCTAACACATTCTCAATTTCATCATTTTTGTTTTAAATTTCGTTGTTAAATTATTATCTTTATTAAAACTAAATAATTTATAAACACCCCTCTTTTATTTAACCAAACTGGAAACTGATTATGAGCACTCCTATAGGGTTATCACTAACACTATATTTAACCTAGGAAATAAATATATATTTACACATCCCATGAAAGGTTTAGTTTCAAAGCTTGGTGTTTTTTCTGATGTGGTAGTGAAAATATCTATCTTCTAAAATTGCATGATTAGGAGCACTAATACTAATCTTAACCCTTTCATTCTTAAAATTTAAAAAACTTTTTTAACAAGACTTATGAATTACATTCACTAATTTAATTAGAATAAATATCCTTGATGGAATCAAGTAAAACTTTTAGTGTTCACTTTGAGATCGACACCATGTAAATTAACCCAAATAGAACTTTGAGAGACCTATGTGTCCCATAATTCATTAATGAGAAGAATAAAGTTTCTTTTATTGTTCCACGAGATGATTTTGAGTTGAAAAAATTTAATTAAATTTATTCAAAAATTATATGGCTTGCTAGTATTAGATTTCTATATACACATCAAAGATATTAATACAGACTAATCTACTCCCAAACCAATAGGTGTGTTATAAGAGTAAGTCAAGTAGAGGCAATTCCCCTTTTCAATTGAAAGAGTATCCAAGGAATGGTTGTAAAATCTATAACTAGGTGAATTTTATTATTGGGATGAACTAGATAGATTTTTTCTCTATATATTTTCATAACTTTATAAGTATATCCATTAGGAAGGAATTTTATGCCCTAAAACATGCTTTTATAGACTCACTATGAGTATTGGTAGAGTTTTAATAATCTATGTGCTAGTTTACCACATCATGATATAGAGGAACATCACTTCTTTATATTATTTTATCAATAATTTATATAATATGTTAGAAATATTTTGGATGCATCACTTACAGGATATCTCATAGACAAAGAACCAACAAAATCCAAGGGATTTATTGAGAAGATTTCCTAAAAACGCACAATAGTTTGGTACAAGAGGAACTGATACTAGTGGTATTCATTAGGTAATAAATTATGAGTAATATCCATAATTTGAATATAAAATTTAAGAGATAACCATCCTTATGAGGTAAATGGATTTGGAATAGACAAGTGAACAACAATCACCAACCAGGTTATGAGGTTTAGGCTAATCTCCTTTCCATTTTACAAACTTTTGTTTTAAGGTGAAATGAATTGGGAACTGGTCAACAAACATTCAACAAAGAAAATTTTAGTAGACCAATATAGTATGGAGTGATAAATACCAATCCCAATTTTAATTTCTAAACCAATAGAACTAGGTTAGACCACTCTACCAAAACCAATACCAATAATAAGCCCCTTTTCAACAGAAAATACCACCATCTTTATGAAAACAATAAAAATAAATTTACACACCAACTACTTACTAATATATACCATTTCTAAAAAAAACCCATGTAAAAACCCTAAACTAGTGAAAAAACCACTTTTATAATAGAGACAACAATCTAAAGTGGAGGAGTTTAGTAATAAAGTGAAATAACTAAAAATCAACTTAGTTTTTAGCAGAAATTCTCTCCAAAAATCCAAAAAAAAACTAATAGCATAACTAGTCTCCAATATTAAGGGATATGTGATAATGATAATAACTAGAAGTGAAAAATAAAATCCACCACTAGACACACCTGAACCTAAACCTAAGAAACTATAATTTGAAGATAATGAAGCTGAAAATTAAGAAAATTCTGAATAGATACCTAAAAATCAGTACAAAGAATAAGAAAATAGTGAAGAGAAAAAGGAGGGTACTCCAAGGAGAAAGAAACAAGAGATATCATTTAAAAGGAACTAAAAGGAGATTAAATTACTTCAATATATATTCACATCATTAATGATCCAATCCATGAAAATTCAAGGGAATAAAATTCAAAAAGAAATTATAGAAACATTCCAGAAAGTTGAGATCAATATTTCCATTTGATAAGCTCTTGAAAAAATAACCATGTGCCCCAAATTTCTTAAAGATATTTTCAACAACAAGATGATTATTTAAGAGAATTAAAATATAAATTTATGAAGAATTATCTCATCTTTGATCACCCCTTTTTCCCACAAAATGTCATGATCTGGGGACATTATCTATTCCTTATACCATTGGTTCCATAAATTTTTATAATACTTTATGTTATTTAGTTTCTTCCATTAATGTAATGCCTAAATCTATGTTTACTTATTTTTATATAGGATAATTGAATCCAAAAATATTGGTGGTATAAATTAAAAACAGATCTATAGTTTTTCCAGAAAGAGTCTCGGAAGATGTGTTAGAGTTTAGAATTTGATCTTCTTAGAAAACTCTTATATAATAAACATTGAGGAATATAGATCCTTGGTCCACTCACTTATAATTTTTGGTAGATAATTATGGAATATAGTCAAAACCATCATCAATTATTATGAAGGAACCGTCACCATGGAGTTTGGAGAAAACTCTATCTATGTTAACATTTTTGTTCGTATGAGGCATATATAAAAGAATCATTAACTTCTCACAATTTACCATAATAAATAGACAAACCACTAAAGATTCAAGCATGTTCAATAAATTTTTAGCTATAGATAAACATTTATGATTGAAAATCCCATGAATAATGGAACTATCGATAATTATGAAAATTTTACCCCAAATTGGAGTAAGAGATAAATTATAAAGTTTTTGATGGTTTTGATTGTTTTTTCTAGGAATAAGAAGATTATATTTCATATTGTGTAACAACAAAGAGTTTTATTAATTAAATTACCTTTTAAAATGAATAAATTCCTTATTAAGTAATGATGTTATAGAAAACACATGCACTAGTTTTGTTATTTTAGACCATTATAAGTTATATCCTATCAAACTTAAAAGATCATTAATAATAATAACTATTCATAACATTTCTATTGTAAAATAACCATTAATATTAGTATGTATTAAGGGTTATGATAAAGTCTAATTTAGATATATTGAAGAATTGATGACCTCAACCAGTAGGATCGTACCCTAAGAATCCCATTTATTAGAGATTCCAATTGAGATAACATCATTAGGATTTTACCATGACCAATACCAAGATGATATTCAATAACTAAATCTTGAGTAAAACCTCTTATGGGAGAAGTTAAATCTTATCAAGATCAAGACCCAAACCATGTCCTTTGAACTACCCTAAGAAAGTTCTACCATTACAAACCTTACCCTTAGGGCATATACTAGTGTAATAAAGGGTTATGTATCTAGACCCTAAAAATATTATTTTTTATATTTTTAGTTTTAATAAAATAATTATTATATTTATCCATTTTATTATTAATTTATAAATGTTTAAATAATTATTTTGAAAAAAAAAACAATTTTGATACGCTGAAACCCAAATTATATTTTAAGGAAATATATAATTTCAATAAAGATACTCTTTTTGATGAATTAAATAATTTATTCAAAAAAATTTATTTTAATAAAATATTATTATTAAGTAATATTTATTTAAATATAAATTATAATATAATTTTATGAAGTTAAATGTCAATTTTATAAGGGTTTGAAAACTGTTATCATCGTGAAAACCCATATTTTTCAAGGAATGGGGATTTTAATTAAAAATTTTAAATTCTCATATTTAGAGAATTATTATGATAAAATAAATATTATTTTTGAAATCAATTTGTAAAAATTATCCAATGGTGAATTTTTTATAATTTTCTAAGACAATCGATTTTTGGATAAAAATTAAATATAGTATAAATATATAGTATGTATTATGGATTTATAAAATCTAAAAAGTGATTTAATAATTAATATATATAATATCCACGACAAAAATTTTATTTCCACTTAAAAATGTATTTTTTAAGTTATTTGATTTATTTTAGAAACCTTTAATTAATCTTCCAAAACCTATATTATATTTTAATGTTTTGAAATCAATTATTTGTGAACATGCCCACTTCCACAGAACCAATGGTGTTAATTTTATAATTCCTGTTCTTATAATTTTAAAATATTAAAAATGACTCATATTTGGTATAAATAAGGGAAAAAATTCATGATAAGGTTTGAGGTTTTGATTATTTTATCATATAGAATCCAAAACCTATGTTTTGAAATAAATAAATTATTCCCCTCTCCTTTGCTATAAAAACCACCCAAACTCCTATTAATCATCACTAAAAATCATTTTATAATGAATTTAATATTACCTTTACTATCTATATTCCTCCCATGTTGTTCCCAAACTCTTAATAAACTCTTCCAAAAACTTTTAGAAGGACCCTCTTAGGGTAAGGGATCCTCTCCTTCTACTCTTTATTCAAGAACCTTCTTTATACTGTGACTTTATTTCCAATTTTCATGTTAGGATATGGGTTCACACATACATATTACCATCCTCATGATTTCCAAGTGATTATATACCACTTTAAATCTCATTAAACCCTTCCATTAATCTTTTATGTTTCCCTATTATGCTATTGAAATTTTCTTGTGATTTTCCATGACAAACATTTATGTAATGAATACCCTTCCCCATTTCCTCTAAAGGGTATTCAATAATATGTAACTATGATTAATTTATTTGGGAATTATATGTATTTAATACAAACACTTTAACCATGGTATTAAAATTGATGAAATACATCCTTATGTTGTATTATCAATGTGACATACTAATGCATGCACATTATATAAAAGTGATAGGTGGGGCCTGAATTATATATCCCTCTAATACATTGGGTAATGATTTATCTCATTATATACCATGTATGGTTCACATGTGGTTATACAAATAATACAATTTTATGATTCCTAAATGGTTATCCTTAACTTATGTTTATGATGTCATGTTTTAATTTGTTGCCACATTCCCATGTTTCCTTTATATTATCATCTTATATCATGTTTTTATGTTCAAATTTATGATTTTCACACTTTTACGTTACCTTGATATTAATATTGATCCACATGTATTTATTTTATCTTGTTAGGTTTTGATTATCCTCTTACTGGTCTTTATAGTTAACCCCTTTCTTATGTACATCCCCATGTTGTCCCATGCAGTTTTAGATGATCAAGGGAATTTAAGGGCTTGTTATAGAGTTTTTGTTTATGTCTTTTTTATATTGCAAGTTGTTATGCTATGTACCTAATAACCCAAATACACTTAGAATAATGATTTTTTTTTATTTTATTAAGTGTATGTTTATGTAAAAAATCATGAAATAGAGTGTATTAAAAAATAGGTTGTCATATCTTATAAGAAGGACATCTAAGCCTTAGAGGTGAGAAACCCTAATATGATATCATCATTAGAACAATACCTAAATCTAGAATTTAAACATTTTCTCACTAATTTGAATTATTTATACTTAATTTAAGGATCAAAATACTTGTGATAATTACTAATAACTTGTGAAAAATTAAATAACATTGACTGATTAAGATTTTAAGGTATAATTAGTAATAATTAACATGGATTTTAGGTGATATTCTAGGCATTATTTCCAAAATTTTCATGCATGTGATTTTACTTGAAGAAAGTTCTAGACTTATTAGGAAATACCAAATGAGTATGAATCCCACCATGATGGATATTGTTAAAAAGGTGATAGAGAAACTATAAGATGTATGGATCATGTATCCCATTTTAGACTAACAATGGGTTGACCCCATTGATATAGTACTTAAGAAAACTATACTATCCATTAGGAGGAATAAACAAAATGAGTTAATCCATATGATAATTTGTAATAACTGGAGAGTTTTCATAGAAAATATGAAGTTAAATCAAGTCACTGGGAAATATTAATTCCCTATCACCTTTATTAACCATATGTTGGAGATATTGGATGGTGGAATTCACTACTATTTATTAAATGGATTTTCAGGTTAATTTCAAGAACCCATTTCTCTAGAGGACCATGTTAATACAACCTTCACATGTACCATTAGTACCTTTTATTAAAAAAGGATTCCATTTGAATTATGTAATACTCTAGTTATATTTCATAGGTGTGGTGAGTATCTTTTCTGATCACATTAAAGACTTCTTGGAATTATTTATTCATGAGTTTATAGATTTTAGAAATTCTTTTTACCATTGCTTGAAAAATCAAGAAATTTTTTAGAAAACTTTCATTAAAGAGAAAGAGGAATAGTCTTTGGGAATTTAATTTCAAAAAAAATCATTAAGGTGGATAAATCCAGAATTGAAGTAAAAAAATCATTAACTTATCCAACTTGGGTGAAAATGTTAGATATTTCCTAGGATATGAAAGATTTTATAATAGGTTCATCAAAGAATTTAGTAAGAATATTTTCCCCTTTAAAGGTAACTTTTGAAATAATATTACTTTGATTTTGATGTTGATTATAGGGAATCTTTTGATGAGTTCATGAATTGATTGATAACACCACCTATTATGTGAAATCTAAATTATGAATGAACCTTCATGTTATTTTGTGATTCTTCTGACCAATTTGTAGAAGAAATTTATCACAAATAATTGAGGGGGAACCTTAATTTATTTCCTATGATTCAAGAACCTTGGATTCTTCCAAAAAAAAAAACAACCTTTAAAAAAGGGTCTCTAGCTATTTTATTTTCTGTTGATAACTTTTGATCTTATTTTATTAGAAATAAATATATCATATTTTTTGATCATAAACTCTTAAATACTTGACGAAGAAGGATAAAAAAAACCTGGTCTTGTGAGGTGGATATTTTTACTTCAAGAGTTTAATCTAGAGATCAAAGACAATAAAGAAGCTAAGAACCATTTGCATGATCAACTAAGAAAGATACCCAACAAAATTGAAGTGGAAATCCCAATCAAAGACCCCCTAAATGATAAAATTATAAGAGATAAGTTATACTAGATTTAATTAGAAATGAACTATTATACTAACATGGTCAATTATCTATTAAACTCTTAAGTCCCATCCCCTTGAATCCCCAAAAAATTAAAAGACTCAAATATGAATCAAAATTTTACATTTGGGAAGATCTATATTTTGAAAAATTTAAAATGATTAAGTGATAATAACATTCTTACCTAAGAGTAAAATATAATCTATTTTTAAAATTTTTTATACTCCAACTTGTATAAGACACTTTGGACTATAAATAATTTATAGGAATGTTTTAGAATCCGGAATTTATTGACCAAATTTTTTTAAATATTCACATGATTTTTTTAAAACAAATGCTAAAAATATCAAATCACTGGAAAAATATCAAATATATAAGAAATCACCCCAAAACCAATCAACTTTTGTGATCCTATTAAAGTATAGAAATAGGATTTATAAGACATTTTACCTTGTACTTTATGAATTATTACATCTTTTTATCAATTGATTGTGTTTCAAAATGGGTGGAAGTCAAGGATAATAATATTGATAATACTAATATTATAAGTGATTTTATTAGGACTAACATTTTTTGTAGGTTTGGAGTCCTAAGATACATCATCAGTGATCTAGGAAGACATTTTTCAATAGAATCATAGAATATTTGATGGGGAAGTATGGTCTAAACTAAAATTCATCGAAAACCTATCATCCCCCAAAAAATCCCAAGATAAAGTTTCCAACTAGGAAATCAAAGGAATTTTGGAGAAAACAATAAAAAAACCTTAAATATTAGAGAAAAAGGTTGTAGTAAACCTTATGGTATTATATGAAATCCAAAAAAAACCTCAATTGGAATGATTTTATATAAAATAATTTATAGACAGAGCTATCAATTACCTATAAGGTTGGATAATAAAGTGAGTAAGATAGAAGAATTTGGTCTTGGATAGAGTTGGAAGAGATATAAAACTACAACGGTATGAGTTGGAAGAAATTACGAGAGAAGATTTTAGGAATTATATAATTTAAAAATAAAGGAATAGACTAGACCATGAAAATAAGATTTAGAAAAAAATACTTCTATCAATGGGTCCAAGTTTTTCTTTAGAAATCAAAACTCAAGATATTGTCATGTAATCTTCATTCCAAATGGGAAGGTATATTTTTAGTCACTAATGTATATCCTTCTAGTGTTGTTTACATTGTGAAAAAAGATAAGAAAACCCATTTAATATTAATGGGAAGAGAATAAATAATTACTAAAGTAATTTTTCAAAAGAACAAGTAGAAAAGGTCACACTCCTCCAACCTATTTATCATTGAAAATCATTAGGTTATAACTCTCCTTGAAATTTATTTGGTTTCCATGATTCCATTTTAAATTTTATTACATGACAAATTTATTATAATTAAGTGAGGGATTTAAATCTATTAATTTTAATATAGGGAACCATTTTATTTTATAACCTTAAAATCTTGTTTTTCATTTTTAGATTTTATTCATTTTTTTAGAATCTCATAGGTACATATCCAACACTGATGGGGGGGGGAATTAGTGTTGTTATACTTTTAAAATAATTTATTATTTATCCATTTATCACCTCTTAACTTGTTCAGTGAGTGGAATTATTTCTCTATTTATATTTTAATTTTTTTGGTGTTCATAAAGATATATAATAGAAAAAATAATATAAGAGAACACTACATTTTATTGATTAAAATTTTCTCCCTAAGTATGACTACATCCTCAATGTATTATAGTTATTATCCCACTTACACAAAATCCTTTTTATTATCAAATAAATCTTGATAAAGGGTATGAACTTGAATCATTATCCTATCACTTACCAGGTACAAGGAAAGCAATTCCTTGTTGTTCTATACCAATATACAAAATATAAGAGTTGGCTTGAACTATGTGAAGAAGATTAATAGTGAAATATCATGTCCCTAATGAATAATATATGTGTGATCTTACTTCCTTATTTGTAGAACTTCAAAATGAATCCTAAAAAAATTTCATACTTCTATAGAATATGGATATAGTAGGATGGATCTCTCACTTTACTCAATATACATATTATTTGCAGTGAATAGGGTAATATGTTCCTTTACTTCTTCTTCAATCCACAGAAGGGATCTTCTATTTATAGCACTTGATCACTTCTTCCTCTTCCACTGACTTTACAGAATGAGTAGGTACATATATATTTTTTCCTCTTCTATTTATTTGATACAAAGGTCTTCAAATAGATTCTTATATTAGTTCTCCTCCTATACCCCCTTTTCCTTAACCTAGAGATCTCATATAAGATGCAACATTAATTTATTTATCTGTAATCCTCACTCATTAAAACAATTATAAATCACTCACTTTGAATCTTCTTTAAATACAGCTTCTATAAACCTCAACATTCCATTTTCGGTATACGTTTCTCTTATTATTTCTTGAAAAATCAAAACTTAGTTTCCAAAATTCTCATTTTTAGAATTTTCATAACTCATGGTCTTTAATATTCTTAAAATACCATCCTTCAAAATTTCCTCATATTTGAGCGCTATTAAAAATTTAAATCTCCACAAATTATTCATGTAATAATATCTTCATAACTTCATGAATGTATGCATCAATAGTTGCAGTCATGGATCCTTTATTTATGGTGCAAGACTCAATATGAATCTCCAAATTTTAGAAATTATTACAAAAATTGACTATGGAATGGTTGAGTCTCCCCATTTATCACTAGTAGTTTTTAATATCACCATTATCATTACTATAATTTGGTCTTCATTATTTCATCATTTATCGCATGTGGTTTTTAAATATTCCATGGTCAACATTTTAGCATGGTCTAATATAATTTCTAGTTTTGTATTCACCATGAGGATAAAACCACCCACTAATAATACACCACAACATGGTCTCATCTTCATTTTATAGTAACCTATGGTGTGGTGGAGTTCATCTTAGCATCTTTAAGATTTTTAGGCTCTATCCACTTATAATATCACCTTTTATTTAATATTGTAACCTTAGTATGATAGATCAAAATCCACTTAGATAAATCACGATACGTGAATCTTTCACAATCAACATAAGCAATGTATGATTTATTTCTATTTTTTGGAATATATGAATTCAATATTTCTTTGAATCTTTATATACCTAACCCTTATATAGCTATAATTAACATTAAGAAAATGATTTTTACCCTTATAGTGAACCTTATGAAGATAACCATTATTCATAGATCATGTGACCTTTATATATAGTCTTATCCATCGGTGATAACCCTTATGAAAGTGGATAATACGTTTACATAGTCATTCGATGTACTTTATGCAGCATAAGATTACCCTTACACAAAATGAAATCATGATTAAAAAATATCTAATAATGCTTAGGTATATTTTAATCTTAGTGAGATATCGTGTGAAGTTCCTCACAAGAATAACCATTGGTGTTCGATTGATGATGAATGAGGAAAATTTCATCTCAGTTGATATCTTATGGAAGTCCATATTTTAAATGTGTGAATAGTGCATCATAAAATAGATCCCATATCTAATATTTCATTAGGATACGTTTTATTTGTAAAAAAATCACTCCCTGAGCCACTTGATAAAGTATGATGGGATTCAGTGCTCTCCCACATCCCACCATGTCGACCCGAACATGTGGATTCTATAAAAACTTCACCATTTACACCTATATAAATCCATGAAGGTTTTATGATTCTTTACACATGCCAGTATCAGTTGGTGTTGAGACTTTGAGCTCTACTATTTTCCCTTTAATGTCAATCTTCTTGAGTGAGGTGCCGGTTGAGTGACCTAACCAATATTTTTTTCTAAGAACCATTAGATTCCCTTTAGAAAATATTAGTATGTTTAATATAGAAACTAAAATTTCATCAATAATTCTTTTATTCAAATATTTTCAACTTCATCCATGTATAAATTTATACTTCACAAGGTAGTTAAATTCCCAAGGTTGGAATGTTTACTTGTTTATGCTTTCTTTTCCAATCAAATATTCTCTAGGAAATACAATTATTGGAATAACTTTGCAAAAACATATAAGAATCAATACATCACTATATTAAAATAAATTAATTTGATCCTTATTGATAAAAAAGTACAAAATATGTTGATTCAATAAGGTTTCCTTAAGAATTTTCCATTCCTCTATGTTTTGAAAATGCCACATTTTATCTTAAGGAAAATTTTTGTACTTACCCTTAAGGAAAGTTTCCTTTCGCTAAAGAAAATTTTTATCCTTACCCTTAAAGAAAATTTCCTTTATCTAAGGAAAATTTTTATCCTTACCCTTAAGGAAAATTTCCTTTCTCTAAGGAAATTTTTTACCCTTACCCTTAAGGAAAATTTCGTTTCTCTAAGGAAACTTTTTATCCTTACCCTTAAAGAAAATTTCCTTTATCTAAGGGAAATTTTTATCCTTACCCTTAATGAAAATTTCTTTTCTATAAAAATAATTTTTATCCTTACCCTTAAGAAAAAGTTTCTTTCTCTAAGGAAATTTTTATCCTTAACCTGGTTTTAATTGTCATTCCAAAACCAAGTTCATTTTATTACTAAGTAAAAAATTTGGATACTTATTTAAAAAATCATAATATTATTGTTCCTTAGACTCTGAAATATCTAAAATTCAGACTCTAGAATATATATAATTCGGATTCTGAATTAAAAAAAACAAAATCTGGATAACCATGTATCTAGAATCTGATTGTTTATATGTTTAGACTTCAAATTCTATTTTTACTTAAATGCTAGATGTTTATATTTGGTTAAGTTATTTAATTTTACTTACACATTGTTTTACTATATGAAACGGTGTTGTAAAATTTGTTTCTAACTAACTGTTGGTTGAGTGACATGCGTACATGTCCCTCCATGATTTATGGAAAAATATGACTGTTGGAGGAGGGAGCTGACCGTTGAAGTTTTTCCTATAAATAGAAGCTCATTTTAATGAGCTCATAATGATTCCAAGATCCTATATATTACAAGTTGTGATGTTGTGAAGTGATTTATAAAGAGAAAGACTCTCATGCTTTTTGCATTTCACAAACATCTTGTTGGATACCCTTCTCTTTGGGTTAAAATATACATACAATATTTCGATCCTACAAAGAATACGTAAGATGGTTCAATAATCTCCATTTTGTATTTTTTTAAATACCAATTATAAAGTGTTATGTTAAAATGTGATCACTTTTCTTATTTCACACATCTAATTACTAATTTCTTCATTTTATTCTCTCTCCCACTAATTAGAAATAAATACAATGTGTATGAGATTTGGTAGTATGAATTAATTTTTATGTAATGTGTTATCATTCATCCCCTAAAATTCTATTTGAACCATGATCTATATAGAAATAATGAGGGTTTGAGTTAGACAAAAATGTTTTTTATTGATTAATATATAATGGTACTCACTGTGAAAAATTATCATCACTCATACAAGGCTTGTTCATGAGACCTCAGGATGAAAAAAGATACTTATAATAGAAAAATTTGTTCTTTTTTAAGAAAAACCTCAGATGATTTACTCATATTAACACACATGATAAAATAATTTAAGTACATGTATCAGGTTTTAGAAATCATCACTTACATATTCTCCTATTAATCATTGTTTCTTATTATTAATTAAAATAAACCCCCCTTAATATATGGAATTATTGTTGAGGATCCAAGGATGAGAGAGTATAAAGACATACCTTTTCAATATCACTTTAACAAGAAACTTCTAGAATTCATACTTAGATGAATTATAAACTATGAGAGATTCTCAAGTCTTTCTCCACCTATCTCTCCCTCAAAGAGACACCCTTTATCATCTTCATCAAGGTAGATATTTCCTTCAAATTTTATTTGTAATTTCAATTGATATATCATTCCATTATGGTTAATTATTTAGATCTTGGATAATTATTCTAGATTACTTCACTTAATTAGTACATGGTTTGTATAAAAATACAACACAAATGATAATGGAATAAGGTGAAACCTCATTTTATGCTCTTTGTGATCACCAAGGATAATAATCTTTTATCAACCACAAACCCTTTCCTTTTTAGATCCAATTTTATGATATCCCTTTATATTTTATTTTTTACATTTCATGGAAGTATTTTGATATATAGATTCCCTCTTTTACTTTCTTTTTGTTGGATCTTCCTTTTAATTTTACCCACCAATTAAAATTTATCACTTGGTGAAACCATTATATTCTTTAAGATTTCTTATTGGGATAGTGTTATTATTAAATAATCATTTGAGTAGTGTAAATCTCTTATACCTCCCACATATATCATTAGGAGGTATTGGGATACAATTTGTTGAAAAAAACTCATGAAATTCATATTCATCTTCATGTGTAATAATTTATTTCCCTTTATTACTTTATTTCAATTTTAACTTCCTCTATTTTATTTTTTATTTCTAGATAATCTATAAAAACAATTATACATTCTCATTTAATATAAATAACTTTATTAGACCTTACACATGGTCTCCTAAGTGATTTTCACCATACTGGTCCATTAGTTCTTCTTTTGGAATGATTTTATATTTTTTCTTCAGATTTATTCCATCAATGTTGATACTAATGGGTTTTTTGAAAATTTCCATAAATTTTAATCTCCTCCCATAAAATAATAATCTTACCCCCTTTAGTGTCACACAATTTTTGATCATATTAGTTATTCTTGATTATTTTTATTTATTATCTCCCAAGTAAAATCGCCATCTTTCTTTACTAACATATTGCGAATATTTATTTCTGATTCCTTTTATGGAATATTTCCCATGTAAATATTTCCTCCTATCATTAGCTACTGTGATATTTTCATCTAATTTATTCTTAACACATTCTTAGAATAGTTGGATAAGCATGTTATATTTCTGTGAACACCTTTATTTCATGTTTCAAAAAGATCCTTGATGATTTTAAATCTATTTGGAGAAGAAAAAGTATTCTCATTTTTATATGAGAATTTATTTTACTTAGCTTTTCACCACTTGATATAGAAATCCTTTAAATTTAATAAATTGATACATTATTCTAAAAATACAATTATTAATGCCCAAACATGTTACAATTCCAATTTTTCTTCTAAAAACCATATTTTTTCATTTATACAATAGTATTTCTAGAATTAGTGGCATAATGTTTTTGAGATTTCCCCACCACTAGTAGGGATTCAATTTGGGAACCAACACTCATATACATTATTCTATCTAATATAGACAAAGTGGTAGATTTATCAATATATTTATTTATCCATACTTATACATATTTAATCTCTAAGAATTCATTTTTTATTAAAATATATTTAGGAAAATCTTTATAAATATGCATGAATTATCATGACCAAACCTGAATCACTTCAAATAGTAAATGAATCAGACCAGCACCTAACCTTAGGCATGCCTCCCTGAAATCTAGAGGTTTTCGAATAATATTAGGGTTCAGAGGAGGTACCATAGGGAGACTATAACCACTATATAAGATTATAAAATCACATGTAAACAACCTAATAACATCCCTATCATCACATCAAAGTACTCAAAAATGATAAACATATCCAATAATAATAGGTGAATGAAAATGTAATAAAGACTCAATAAATCATGATGGAATACAAGATTGGTCACCCACTAGCCTGATAACCAATAAAAAATAAATATAAATGAAAAATAAATGATGTGGGGCTATGTTCCAACATTGATCCATACCACATCCCAATAACCTAATATCTTATGAACTATACCACCTAACCATGTTATACCTAATCCCAAAATATTATCCCATCCCATGCCTGTAAAAAGTTAGTGATACTCAAGTACCCATGTGCAATGGAAGTCTAAGAAGTATGTGAGTATATAACTCAATAGGTAACCACCATTACAGTCTCATACTAATCAGTATATCCAATGATTTTTGAATGTTAAATTATTAGCTGGAATAAATAATTCAACTAAATAATAATACATAAATAAAAAAACACAATACATTCTTTAGTTAATGTATCTAAGCATGCCACAATGACTGTTCCTCCACCATAACCACTTAGAGGGGATATTTCCTTCCTTGAACCTAGTAACTAGTGTCGATCTTTAGGTCCAATTCCCTAATTAACCATAACTATTTAGAACAATAAAGTAGTATCTTTGAGTATGATATTCACCTTAGTGGAACCTATTTCCACCCTATACGTATTCTATAAATACACATCCACTTAAGAGTATTAGATCCCAAGCTTGTCTAAGAGTCCATCATCCTCAAGACCCAAATGGCTCGAAGCATGAGTAAACCCATGCTCCCAAAAATTTATTAAACAAAAATAAAAATGTCAAATGAATACACAAGGTACAATGGGCTTGTACCAGTAAAAGAATAAATGAAAATAAAGTACATGGGCAAGAAAAAACTCTAGATAATCCCTATGAGGACATGGGAGAGTGAAAAATGAGTAGAATAAAGACTCACCAAAGAATGTTCCCAAAAACACCTGGAACTCTCCAACACCGTATCTCCAATTCAAGAACATATTCAACTATTCTTTTGATAAGGCAGTAGCAAGAAACAACAGTCTTTCTAGAACAAAAAAGTGTCCCCTCCTCTATTCCTTAAATTCCATAGATCAAAATAGAGAAATGATTATTCTAAATTCATCAAAAAAGGGTGATAAACCTCATTTCCTTTTAATGAAAACATATTCTCATCATAAAAAAATCAGATGTAACGATAGTATTAAAAGACAAAAAAACACTGGCAACTGTATTCTTGAATTACTTATGCCAAGAATGACCAATCACTAAACCAATATGACTATCTATTTTGAAATTATACATATTATAATTCATAAACCTAGACCACAATATTAGTGATATGCACTTTAATGGGAGTACAAACTATTACAACATCCTCTACAAGTAAATTCAATCCTTCAATATGTTCAGAATCTGAACCTTTTCAATACCAAGACTGAAGAACAAAAAATAAATAGCCAAAAGAATAGTTTCTAATTGTGAGTAGCTTTAATATAAAATCCACATGTGATCCTTGCATAACTGGGTGATATTCTATTCCCAAGAAAGATGAAGGTAGTCAAATTTGGGTCCACGTTCAAATCCCGTCTTAATTTTAGAAAGCATGCGCTCTCTAATCAGCAAATATTCATGAGTAATTATCTACCCCTTTTGATATCTTTGGAAGGTTGAAGTTTCATTCTCTTCAACCCAAGGATAAAGCTATTATTTAAGGCCCCTCTTGACTAACCTATAATTATTTTTAATCTTACGAGTATCATCCATATTTCTATCATCAAAGAGTGGGGGGGGGGGTATTCTTGATGACATGTACTTGTGGAGGAGGATTCAGTTTTTCAGTGCATTTCCTAAAGTATATAGTGATAATGGTTTACTCAAATTTAGAATAATCCTTACTCTTCCTCATCTTCTTATTATGAGGAGTTATGAACACATCTGGGTCCACCAATTATTTTTTTCCTTTTTGAGTATTTGAGTGGAAGAAATGTTCTTCATCTTGACATGCTTTTTCAGGTTCATCTTGAGGATTTTTGCAAGATTCACTAGGTTCCTCCTTATCTCCTACCATTGTGAGGGAGTTGTTGGTGGCATCTAGTTCCATGTGAACTACATCCAAAAAACTTGAAAAATGATTAGCCTAAATAGTGTGACTCACAGATTGCAAAATAGTTTGGTCATTGGCCACAACTTGACTCTTAAACTCATTATTCCTACCATTAGCTTCATTCATTTATCCAGGATCTTGAACTCCGGAAGGACCAGCATCGACTGCAAGTATATCATTACATTATTTCAAACCCATATTATGTTTACCTTTCTTAACCCATGTCAGTTTGTGAGAATAAGGATGTACTAACCTATTTCTAAAATCCTTAGAAGTGTGCCCAATATTAAGACAATCACTGCAGTAATCAGGCAGATTTTCACATACCACTACCTGAAAGAAACTAGAGTTTTCATTGTGCATCCAGATCTAAGATGGTACTTTTTGTGAAATATCAACCTCCGCACAAACCCTAGCAATGGAGGGTATTGAAAGATTCCTTGTTTCAAATTCCATTTTTAACGGATGGCCAATAAGGATGGAAATATGAAACAAGGAAATTTGTTTGAACAGGTAAAGTGAAATCCTAGGGAAACCGATCCAGATATGAGAAATAAGATATTCTACGTGAGGATCAAACTCTGAGGTCCATTTTAAAACTTTCATAGGGCAATCCAAAAAAACCCACGAGACTCTAGTCTATATTATATAGTACTTATTTTTAGAAGATAACTGAAAAACAACATTTGAGTAGTTTATCAAGCCAATATGAAAGCCAATAAATCCAATTGATTCAATAGATTTCTGTAAAAAGATCAAATAAGTCATACGCTTCATAAATTTACCAACCAAAACAAAGAGTAAATTTAAAGCAAGAGAATGAACCTCATTAGGTGAGAAGGAAATCGCCAGATGACCTCTATGTTGAAAGCGCTTCAGCTCAATGCATGAGTTAGCATCCATGACACCACCTGTACTGGGGTGATCAATAGGGTTGGATCTTCCAGCAATGACATCTGTGAAGTATCGATTATTAGGGTTACGTGGTATGATCTGAAGGTTTCATGACTCCATCCATCCCCCATCCTCAATATATAAGGATAAACCCCACAATAGTACCTATGTGTTCTAAAAGTTTGTTCAATGTCTGATTCCTAAGAGAGGGAGGTCCTAGGAACTCTAGAAAATTGAAGAATTACTAATTCATGGGAAACCCAATAAATCAAATGGAATACCCTACTATATCCCACGTTCAGTATTTTGGGAATCAAATATCACACAAATCCTCAGCCGAACCATATCTAGTGAATCTAACCGTTCATAGGGGGTATCCTAGGCAATGATCGAGGGGATCCAAAAACCACCCTTGGTATGCCCAACATCCATGATCATAGATATATTCCCAAATCACACGTCATACCACCATTCAAATCCTAGGAGTCATAGTTATTCAAAATAGTATAACAATATCACTATTGAAATCACATGCACCCTAGGAATCTCAATGGTCCCTATGTATCAAAGGAATCCTAGGAATCCCCTGAATTCTAGTATGCATGAAATCACATAGCTCTAATTCTAGATCTAATGTAACACCTCTAGGAATACATGACTATATAAAACATATATATTGGATGGTATTCAAACTAGGCATCTTCTCTAAAAAACCATGAGACTAGACCCCAAACATACTGGGAATCCCAGTGTCTCGTCCATCTTAATAGGTGATTCTTGGGAATCCTAAGCAATCACATCAGTTCTAGGCCCAAAGGTCAATTCAATGTTATCCTAGGTAATATCATTCCATCAAGAATAAACATAAATAAAAAAACAAGGTTTGGATGAAAACCCATGCCCATCATCTTCATCTCATCCCCAGTGAGCTTAGATGTTGGTTCAAGTTCTAAGGTGACACCTGAAACCATCACTACACAACACATCCCCTTTATTAGAGTTAATCTATAAATGGGTCACCAACATAGATCTTTTGGGTTAGTATCTAAGCGGATGTATCCCTATAAGGATACTTGACCACAACTAGTCTCTTGAGATAAAACTCAACAATCATGTACGTAACACTTTTTGGTAGTATCAAAACATAAAACGTTCACTTAGTCTCAAAGGGTAATCCACTTAAGCATAATTCTAGAGATATATCCCATTGACCATCTCAATTCCAAGTTCCCACTATGTTATTCCACTCATCCAACTCGATCCTAATATGGACTAAGGTCATCCAACTAGGCTAAGTCACTAATAAAATAAAAGGTGTGATCAATCCCAAACAAAACTATGATCCCCTTGAATTGGTGGAATACTAAAAGTATTTTAAGGAAAATATAGGAAAATGTATCTATGTTTAAAATCACATCATTCTTGGAGGTGTCTCAAGGGTCTCACTTGGTCCTCTTTGGCTCGTCCTCTCAAAACTAAAACACACCACTTTAAAGAGGTAGACAAGGATCCTACTCTAGGGACACTATATATCAAAAGGTTTGGTATCCACATCAAGGGGATAAAACTTCACATGGTATCTTAAAATTCAAGGCCTTAGACATCAGCAGTCAATGAATCGGGTCAATACAAAAGACCCCACATGGGACCTTACACTTAGTTTAGTTCATTCATGGAATTCAATCAATTTCATATTTTAATTTTAATTCAAAATTTAATTTTAATTAATTACTTGAGTTAACTGAAGGGTAATCACCTACAGTGGTGATACCTCACAACTCATTCAATATAAACAAATAATATAAACAATATGGATATAGAGAGACTAATAACCTCACTTCAAATCCCCTTTCCACTTTTTACATCATCTGATAACTCACTGCTCGACCTCACCTATGATCACCTTGGATCAACCAGTCACTAGCTATATTCATATGAACCCATGTCATAAAATGACATCATACATAAATAATAATATCATTTTATAATTAATTAAAAAAATTAATGAAATTTTTATAACTCCCAATTTCTTACTATACACCATTACCACAATAGAACCACATCAAACGATGCCCCAACGCCCCGTCTCACATCCCTGGGTCTACACCAAGTGAAATACCTAACTACTAATGCCAAATCAGTAAGAAATTTAATTTAATTAAAAATAAAACCCTTAAATAATGAAAAAATGTTACACATTTAATTAAATGATGAAATAAGACACATTGATGTAATATCGAGACTTCTTCTAACTAGGGTTAATAAAAGCCACATGGGAATCAACCGATTCCACCATGATTCTGTGTGATCGATATAGAATCTATAAACATAGAAATGAAAATTAGGGAGGAATGGAGAATAATATGAGTGGTAACTAATAAAGTAAAGTACATACCTTTAATCACGTCAAAACAACTTTTAGAACACCAGGACATCAAAGTGAAAGAAGGTATAAAGAGGGGGTTCAGTTATATTACTTGTGAACATAAAAAATATGGGAAGGATGGTATAATACTTCTAAAACTAATGGGGGAGGGGGAAAAGTAATTCCAACCCCTTTAAAGAACACTAGATAGCTGGTGGAATCCATTGGTTGGTTGGTGGATACTAGTAGTTGCATTTATCCTTCCAGAACCACTAAGTAGCTGGTGGTTCCTACCAGATAGCTAGAGGTTTGTTGATTTTTTGGTTACATAATCTTATATTGAGGATCCTCACGGCCTCTGAGATGAAACTTGAGCCTTAAATTATATCTATAACACATGTTCTTTAATGATCCATGCCTCACAATTCCCTTATGAATCTCAAATCAAATTCCGACCTATATAATAAACTGAAAATTTAAAATCCCCTCAGAAATTTTACCTCATAAAAACATGTGAAATTATAAACTCCCCACCATAAAACTTCTCATCTCTAAGAAGTCTTTGTTTTCATCAAACCACACAACTTGACATATCTGGTTCACTAAATCCTCATCAATTGGGAGTATTCTATTCCTGATTGGCCAAATCTCATCCACGGAACAACCTCCAATTCAAGGTGATGAAACTTACAAAACCATATAAATCACATGTGATCATCACGAAAGCACTGAGACAAAACTTTCTCGACACCTTCTATTCTAGGACTCCCTTTGCATCATAATCCCATTGATCATCTTACCTATAGTGGCCAACATTATAGGACCTAAATTATTATAACCAATATTGATTCTAGGAATCTTATGCCATTGGGATTTACAATCAAAATAGAAAAATAAAATTATAACGATGTTCTTGGTATAGTTTTCACCCTACTATACTCAATCACAAGAAATAATATTTTTCACATACTATACCAATTATCCATTCCCAAACCTGATCAAGATGGATGCTTAACCGCTATCCATGGAAATATATGGTCACACTATAATTACCTCAAAATCCAAGTTTAATTATTTAAATTCATCTGTAATATCAAAAATGACATTCCCAGTACAGTTTCTAACTAATCACATCCAATTACATATGATAACTCATGTCGAACTACCTATGGTTGAACTATCTATAAATGCTGATCTATAGCCACTAACACATCGCCACTCACCCTGTCATGATGCCTTTAAGCCTAAAGGCATCATGTGATCATCCAAACAAGATCAATAAAGTCCAACCCTAATTTCTAGTGCAACTCCATAGCTGGATCCTCAACTAGAAAAAACATCACCATGTCCTTCCACACATACCGACGCTCATCCGATCCAATCTCCCTTGGATCATCCAACACCATCCCGAGCTTGAATTAAATGCTCAGTTTCAATCCATTATCACATTATATTAACCTATGGAATTCCCTATGGAATTCAGTTATGAATCGATTTTGTCACACACCAGCATTTGAATTCCATCATGATCATCCCATGTTTGGCTTCACACTCTCACAACTGGCATGACACTACCCACCATAGGATTATTATTATAATATCATCACTATAGAAAACTCCTATCTTCCATGACCCATGATCCAATCATTATTGAACTTAAATATTATATTTGGTCATCACTCTCTCACTTGGGTGACTAAAAAACATCAACTACCGCACATTCCTAGATTCTAAGAATAAGAATCATGACATTCTCTAATATCTATTCCATACTGAGGGCCTCAACCTCTGATGTCCAATATTGTACTCCCCTCCATAGAGAATCTCATATACTACTCCTCAAGAATAAATCAAAGAGCACTATCCTCAATATACACATGTCGCTCATCGTAATTCACACTCATCATGATAATACTTTGAGATCATTCTATTCTAGGTGTGATTCCAATACAGATACCACCCTCCTTATTTCACCCAATTCTTTGGGTCACCATGTCCATAAGAATCTCATTAACATTTCCCAATCCCCATTATTACACAACCTGCATTGCCTAATTTTCAATGATACCCAAGGGGTGCACACCATGCTATGACCAATGCCATTGAACCTGACTCATTTTCTAGGATTCATACACCATAAACCTAAGATCAAGATCCCAGAACACTAACCATGTCTGATGAAACATCTATCTAAAAAACTACAAGCACCCGATACATCACTCTTCAAAACTATCTTCAACCATAGCATAATCGTAACTTGAAAACACCTCTCGTGCATCAATATTAATACAGAAACCTACCTATTATTCTCACCTCTATGGTTCTCACAAGCCTTGGGATAACCCTTATTAAGGGTTTCCCTTAATAATTGAAAGTCTCCAACTCACTAAACAATTAGTCATATATTAATGTATATAGGATCTCCCACCTACTCCATAAACCAATATATTATTAGGGTTATAAATCATGAGAAACACCTCATGGTTTCCATTTATAACCACATTACATATTACATTCCCACACCCTCTCAAAGGTCCCATATATGCAGTGAAATCACATACCAATACAATAACCTATCAGGGAACTGATTCTCACTAAACATACTCCCATGAGACTTCTCAATTGATAACCAAAATCCTAGGCTGATCCTCCATGACATCATCCTAGATGAACCATGTCAAATAACCATGGTCACCTGGTTCGATTAAGTAGAGAGTATTTTATAAGATATATGTGAAAACACAATATAGGATGTTGTTGGAATTTTGAACAACTGAGCCTACAAAATAATCACCCTCATAGGGTGTAGCTCTAAGGAATTAATTACCCTTACTAACCCCTCAGGGTATCTACTCATCTCCTACTGAAGGGATTGTATACCAATTATATCCATTGGTCTTACATCCATAAGATCCTTAAAAACTACCTCCAAAATAAAATAGTTGTATTCATCTTAGCCCAACCGAGTAGAATTTCACCAAGTAATTATATGGGGAAATTCTATATGAATAGTTTATGACACTTTAAATAACCAATCCTCAGTCGCTAGTGAGAATAATCACACTTGTAGGCTTATATGTCATTTGAATCCTACATGTCAAATATGATGCATGATATGCCTATTTTATCTCAGGATAATAGACCAAATCCATGATAAATCTAGAGCTTCAAACATCCATGTGAGTTACTCAAAGATAAAATCACATATAACCATAACATATAAGAATGAGAACCATAATCCTATCCCTTGAAAACTTGTAACTCTTATAAAAACAAGTTTTATCTATACACTAGTATAATATCAATCCTAGTATATGACACATTACTATGTTAATTATCAACCACATCCTAAATAATAAGGAAAAATAAAAAGAATACCTCTGATACCACATTTTCACACCCTGACCCGGATCAATTTGAATAGTATCTAGACTGAATCCTTAAGTTACCTCTGGAATTCCTCCCCAAATTCCGGAGTATTATAGCTAACAAAAGGGGTATAAGGAGTTACCATGGGGAGACTATACCCCATGTATCATAGTATTAAATCATGGGTAAATAACCAAATAAAATCTACACCATAAAATCAATGTATGAAAATATGATAAAAATATAAAATAATAATAGATGGATGGTAAATAAATAAATACTCAAACAATCATGGTGGAATATAATAATGATCACCCACTAAGCAGGTCACTAATAAAAAATAAAAAAATGGAAAAATAAATGACATAATTCTTTTCTTTAACTCCGAGCCATACCACATCCCAATCACCTAATCCCATCTAAACTCTCCCAATAGACCCTGATAAACCTGATCTCGAGCCTTATCCTAACTTGTTCCTGTAATAAGTGATATCTATTCTGGTACCCATATGAAATGGAGACTTAAGAAGTGTGTTAGTATATAACTGAGTAGGGCACTAATAGTACGATTTTGTATTGTATGATATATGCAGTGATATGTTCATGTTATAGGCTCAGTTGAAATAAATTAATCAACTAGAGAATAATTTATAAATAAAAAAATCATCTCAATACCTACTTAATCTAGTGTCATAATGTCTCTGATCAAATCATGCTGACTGTGCCTCTTCCATAACCACTCTAGAGGACCATTTCCTTCTTTAAACCTAGTAACCAATGACGATCCTTAGTCTTGATTCCCCAATCAACCATAATTTCTTCATCCAACATCAAAGTGTCCCTGAGGATAAGTGTCACCTCAGGGGGACCTCTTTACACCCTCTGAGGATCCCATGAACACACCTCCATTGCTAAGTAGTGGATCTTGGGCCATCTCCAATAGTCCCTTATCCTTAAGATATAAGGTTGAACCCCATGGTAGTATGCAAGTCTTAAAAAAATTCAAACTGACACATGATTATTAGGATGGTAGGTATAGGGAAAACTTACACATCCATGCTAGAATAATTCTTGGAAAACCCTGAAAATCGAACAAAAAACCCTCCTAGATCCCATATTTAATATCTTGGGTGTCCAATATTATACTGATCCTTAGCCGAACCATATTTGGTAAATCCTCCTGATCCTAGGGGAATCCTAGGAATCAATCTAGGGAATACAAAATTTGTAACGACCCGAAATTTTGAATAAATCTTATTTCCTAATTTTGTGTGTTATTTTATTTTTTTATATACTCAACAAAACCGTTTCATTGGATAACATGAGTATAATTAAAATGAGATAGTTGGGTTTTGACTGTTATATGACCATTGGTCAATATGACCGCTGGAAACTAAACATTTCGATATTTGTCTCTAAATACAAGTGATCTTGGTTAATTAATATAGAAAGAAGATTTGATGGCCTCACCCAGTAGTTTTGGACCAATCGAATCCCATATAATAGAACTTGGGGAGGAGGTTGCACCAATGGGCTTTGTTCTGGACCAAACCCAAGCCAAACTTCATCGTATGAAGCTAAAACGGAATTGCCTTCGCGAGAAGTTCAAACTGATAGAAATTACTACTCATGCGATGTTGGCCGAGCCTCCTTCGGATTCTCTCACCTTAGCACACCTTACACTTAGGTCCTATGTTGGTGTGATAAGGGGCTATGTAAAGAGACCATAACTACCTTGTGTAATCCTTTATTTTAAATAAAATTTTTGATTTCTTCTTATGATGAAGTTTATGAATTTTCAAATGTCCTAATAAATATAGTATGCATATTTTTGGTGAATTTTAGAGAAAGGATATTTTAAAAATAAATGTTTATGTAAACCTTAAATAATTAAAAATGTGTAATGATTTTCAAAAAATGGTCTTCTACAATTATGTTCAATACAAAATTTAGAGTCTAATAAGATCAACTTAATTTTTGATGAATAGTAAATTATGAATAGTGATTTTATGCTTAGGATTAGTAATGTGACTAAATGGATTAGTAATATCACATAAATAAATCATTAATATAATCTAGGCACCTTGATTAAGTAACGTGATTCAATAAAATGGTTAAATAACAGTTTCATAAATTATTAGTCAAGTATTAGTTCTTTCGGGTGAATAGTTTTTTAATTAAAAATTTAATTAAAAATATTTAGAAAATAATTTTTATAAAATGGATTTCATTTTTGAACTCAGAGCATCGATATTATGTTAAGGTAATTTTTGGGGATTTTTCTGAAAAAAATGAATTTTTGATGAATAGTGTATTTATTTAAAAATTAAATTAAAAATATTTAGAAAATTATTTTTATAAAATGGAGTTCATTTTTGAAATTAGAGCATCGATATTTGGTTAAGGTGTAATTTTGGGATTTTTCTGAGAAAGTTGAATTTTCAATGAATAGTGAAAATACAGTTTTTAAGTTACGGGTGTTTAACGACAACATTAAATGATGTATTAAGTATGTAATAAATATGGTTGACTTATGAATAGTAATATAAGATATGAGGTGTCCCAAGTGGCCAATACCATGAGAAAATACCATGGGCAAGCCCATGGTTTTTCCAAAACCACTAATGACGTGTCCCTTGGCCATTAATGCCTTGTCCCCTCACTTTCCCTATAAATACCAAGCCATCCTCTAATCCATTCGACTCCCAACTCCCCCCCAACGAAGATATGGTCTCATTACCTCCCAAGGAGTCCTTCCAAGGTTCCCCCAAGCCCTCAAGGTCCCAAACTTTGAGTTTTAGGAGTTACGTTTTAAGGTAAGGGATCCGACCTCTCTCTTTCTTTTCAAGTAATCTCTTTTATGTCATTTATTTTATGCTCCATGTTCTTATGTTGGAGGATGTTATTTTATATTAATATTACTGCCATTTTCATGTTCATATGATGAGAGACCCCCTATTTCTCTCATCAATTCGTTTTAATAATGTTTAAGTGGCGCCGTTAGGCTGCTGAATTTTTAAGGGATTCATTCACCTTTCTCATTTTTCAAAGTTCTACTTTCATGTCAAGTCTTTCAAGTTCCTTTTTATTATGTTGGGGTATGATCTCTATATCTATCATACTGAACTCTTATGTTCATATTATGAGATACCCTATTTTATCTCTTCAATTCAGTATTTCGAAGTTTTAAGTGGCGTCGTTAGGCTACCAAATTTTTAAGGGATTCATTCACCTTTCTCATTTTTGAAAGTTCTACTTTCATGTCAAGTCTTTCAAGTTACTTTTTATTATGTTGGGGTATGATCTCTATATAGATCATACTTAACTCTTATTTTAATATGATGAGAGACCATATTTGATCTCTTCAATTCATTATATTGAATTTTTAAGTGGTGTCGTTAGGCTTCAGAATTTTTAAGGGATTCATTCACCTTTCTCATTTTTCAAATATGTATTTTCATGTCAAGTATTTAAAGTTACTTTTTATGTTGGGGTATGATATCTATATCTATCATAATTATCTTTTATGTTCATATGATTAGAGACCCAATTTGATCTCTTCAATTCAGTATTTTGATGTTTTAAGTGGCACCGTTAGGCTACCGAATTTTTAAGGGATTCTTTCACCCTTCTCGTTTTCAAGATCTATTTTCATGTCAAGTCTTTAAAGTTCCTTTTTATTATGTTGGGGTATGATCTCTATATCTATAATACTGAACTCTTATTTTCATATGATTAGAGACCCTATTTTATCTTTTCAATTCATTTTTGGTTGAAGTTTAAGTGACTTCGTTAGGCTGCCGGATTTTCATAAGAGATCTCTATTTTTTGTCTTCCTTCCATGTTTTTCATTTCAAATGGTATGTCCTTCAAATTTTATTACCATGTTCATATATCCTTCATATTCGGTCCCTATACTGTTTTATGGGTCATTTATGATTGTTTGACCCATGTCCCCTCTCTTTTTAATGTTTTCTAAAACCCCGAAACATAGCCGTTATGCTACAGAATTTCCGTCTCAAATGTCTCTCTCTTTTTGAAAAGTTATTTTATTTTATTAAGTGAATACTCAAATATCTCTCTTCTATAGGTGTATTCACATATATACCTAGTTTTTCTATTTTAAATTCTGGGATTTACATACATGAGACCCACTTTCCCTTTCCGTGGGTTTAAACTGACGTAAAGATCATGTCTTTAAAGCAGTTTTTAAAACATTATGATTACGAAATGAAACCCATTCCTTTTATTCTATATGGGTTGTTTATGAAATGATTGATGATGATATATTTGGCTCACATGATAATAAAGACATGTCAATGGTTTTCCCTGATAGTGCTCCAATGCATTGGGTAATGACTTAATCTCCAAAGATGACAATTTTTAACGATGCCTTGGTGAATAACCTTGGTAATTTTTAATGACATCTTGGGGATGGACCTTGGTGAAATAGAAATGATTGTCAATATTAAATGTTGTAGCCACATCTTCAAGTTATGAAAAACGTTATTTTTATTATGATATGCCTCATGATTTTTTTCTCAGGACTTAAAGTTCTTTTCATGACCTTATTGAAGCATCTCAAGTTCACATGTAAAATGTTTCTCTTGTTTCCCTTACTGGGCCTTCTGCTCACCCTTTCTTTTGATGTATATCCCCAGGTTATGAGATGTAGTAATGAACCTAGGATGAACATAAGGATAAGCCTTTCAAGTGTTTAAGATGAATGTTTTATGTTTTCATGTTTTAAGTTCCTGGTTTCCAAGACACTAAACCTTAAAGATCCTCGGTTTTGTAAAATGTAATGAATGTTTATGTGATAAAAATTCTAGATGTTATAAAATTCATCCTTAGGATGTACAAAATCTTTGATTAGGTTTATATTCCCACCCAAAAACTTATACCACCATTCAAATCCTGAGAGTCCCAAGAATTCAAAAATGTATAATAGTATCACCATTCAAATTCTAGGCACCCTACACATTTTCAATGGTCCCTCTATATCAAAGAAATCCTAAGAATCCTACGAATTCATGTATATATAAAATCAAATAACCTTGATGTTGGATTCTAGGTACCACCTCTATAAATCCATGAATACTTCAACCATATACACCAGATTCTAGTCAAACTAGGAATTTAACCTCAAAACATTATGAGACTAGATCCCAAATACACTAGGAATACCAAGGTCTCATCCATCTCAATATGTGATTCTCAAGAATCCTGGGAAATCACATCAGTGTTAGGATTAACATCAAATTACCAGGAATCCTGGGAAATATCATGTCATCAAACATAAAAATAAATAAAAAAATAATAAGGTATGGACCAATACATAATCCCATTATCTTAATCTTAGTCCTAGTAGGCTTACATGTTGTTTTAAGTTCTAATTTGATACCCAAAAACATCATTAACCAAGACACACACCTGCTCAGATTTTATATTTAAATTGGGAACCCACTCAAGTCCTCTAGGATTGTACATAAGTGGTGGAATTACCATTTAGATCATTAACCACAACTAGTCTCTCATGACAACTCTCAACTCTCATGGAGGTATCACTTTCCAGCATTTTCAATATATAAAAATTTCCCTTGTCCTTAAAGGTAAATACACTTAAACATTAATATAGGGATATGGCCTATAGACCATCTCAGTTCCAAAATCTCACTGAGTTGGTCCTCTCACCTTACCTGATCCCAATCTATCCTAAGGTCATCCACCTAGTATAATTCACTACTAAAAGAAAAGCTATGATCAATCCCAATAAAATATGAGGCCCTTGGATCAGAGGAATAAAAAATGTATTTAAGGAATAGATTAGACATGGTCTCTAAGTCAGACCTCACATTCTTGGAGGTGTCTTAGGGGTCACACCTTTTCCTCTTGGGTTGATCATCTCAATCCACAAAACAACTCTTTTAAGAGGCATATAAGTCTCATACTCTAAAGCCACTATGTCTCATAAGGTCTAGTAACCCCCTCAAGAGGTATGAAAGTCAAATGGAATATCAAATAGATATTTAATTTAATTTAATTAAAATAAAACCCTAAAAATTCACATAGTATAGAAACTTTGAAATAATGATGAATGAAGACACTTTGATTCCATCTCAGGACATCGTTTAGATAGGCTGAATAAAATCCCCATGATAATAGACTAATTATACCATGATTTTATGGAATAAGTATCAAATCCATAAACCCAAAAAATAAAATTTAAGGGTAATAGAGAAGAAGAAGAGTGATAAATAATGGAGGTAAACACATACCTTGAATCACTGTAAAAAATTTCTTGAACACTCCAACATCAATGGGAAAAAAGTGAGAATAAGGGGGGGGGGGGGTTAACTCCCTACCCACGCACACTAACAAGTGGGGAGGGATGGGATTCCCCATTCTAAAACTTGAGGGGGGTGTAGAAATGTAATTATTTCCCCTTTTAATCTCACCAGTGGTTCATTGGAATCCATTGACAAGCTAGTGTCTGGTAGCTGTAGTAACTGTTATTTCCTGACACCACTGGATAACCAGTGGTTTGCTATAATTTTAGATACAGTAGCCACCTTGACCACTCTTGAGGCTTATATGAGCTCATGGTATACCTCATGACCCTCCAACCATATCTAAAACACCTCTTTAGGGATGATCCATTTCATATTAATTATTTTTTTAATCTCAAATCAAAATTCGACCCATCCACTAAACTTGAGATTTCATGTTCCCTTGGAAATTTTGACACATTTAAGGGCATGGGGAATCACATGGATGGTAAATTTTCATCTATATATAGTTTATTTTGAACATTATATGATCTCATAATTATTTTTCACCCAATAAGGGTATTTTTTACATAATAAGCCTCATTAAAATTTCATGTGGAAACATCACTCATTTCAGTTGTTGGGAATACATATACGGAATTATTTTCAAATTATTTAATTTATTTATAGTCTATAATCATTTCATATTGAAAATAAATATTATATCCTTTGTTATCTTTTTTTATTAATATCCCCTTTTGATTTTATCACCATCTTTCTCATGAATTTTGTTCTTCTCTTATTCAAGACCATCAAGCTCTTTAATATTATTTTACCTAATCTCTAGTTGTACATATTTAACTAAAAAACGTATTTAGATGAATTTTTTACTAATTATATAAATTTTATGGATTCTTATTTATCTTATATTATTTTATAAAATCCATCTAAAATACAAATCACTTATCTTTGAGCTTATATTTAAAATATCCTTTGGATTCAACTTGATTAGTTATAATTTTCTACATCAAATTATTTTATGCCATGATTTTTTTATAAAATAGGCATATGATTCATTATATTATCTTTATATAAATTATTTTAAGAGATGATATTCTCCAATTTTACTTGGTTATTTAAAGGAACCTCTAAGATAAAAATTTGTAGATACATAATATTCAAGTTAGAGGATTGATTCATTTGAGGTAGAATATTTATTCTTAATATTTTCTTTGTATTTATTAGATACATCTTCAATATTTCTACAAAATATGATATTATATTTATTATTGCATGGTGAATTGAGATTTTATTCCTCTTTATACAAGAGTTTAAATTTATATTTTTCTTAAGTCCTTCTTTATGTTCTTTTGAGTCTTGGAAGAGAGATTTTTTTGATCAGTAGTTGATAAAGTTCCTATAATATTTTCTTCCATGTTACCTTTGGAAAAGAACATCGTTTTTAACATTGATATTGAAATAATCCAATTAGAAGTGTGGCCTAATGCTCTAATAACAACTATGAGGATCATATAGGAATGTTTCCAATACCAGGGGGTGAATTAGTGTTGGTATTTGATACATTGATATTTTGATGAAAATTTTAAATATATTTTAAGGATTTTGATGAATTTCAAGGAATATTCCCTTAAAATAATTTGTTTTAGTAAAAACTAGTAAATTATGAAAATGAATCTAAATTGAATGAACATGTTTAATCATGAAATTTTAAATTTAATTATGATATTCTTTTGAAAATTTAATTAGTGATTTTGGGTTACTTATTTTTAGGTGTAAAAAAATTGGTCCAAATTGTCCAGCCCTCAACCTCAAGGGCTATGAAGCCACCTAGTTATCCCTAGTGGGATGGTCAGCCAAGCATGGCCTGAGGGAGAGTTGTCCGAGTAGTAGGAGTGAGACCACAGACTACCGCGTTCATGGGTGGGAATCAGCCCACACGAGTCATGCGGTGCATCATGGACCATATGTGCATGTACATTTTTTTATTGGAGACCAGCCCTGTGCAAACTTATGAGCCCAATTATACATGCATTGATTGATAAATGCCAACTATGTGTGTTTTTTATTTCTATGTGGGACAAATGAATATATGAGAACTGTTCATATTTTAATGAAACACCATTGTTTTGCTCCAGCTCTGCTACCATGCGCTTGGGCACCCCCTTGCCACCACCAACACCTATCACTTTTCAATGTCTCCACCACCCCTTTTGAATGTTGGAATTTCACCATGGCCAACCTACTGCAAGCTTTGTCATGAGGTGAAGGAATTTTGGAGAAGCTCACAACCACCTTGGATCGATTAGGTTACCTTGGATGATCACCATGATAGCCATTTCAAAGCTTCATCCGACCAATTTCATGGCCATATAGAGGATACTTCCACTACCATTTCACATTCACTATCACTACTACCACCAAAACTATATTATCACATCATCCTCACACACCCATGAAACCATGCATGAGGAAGGGATCCTTTCCAAATCCAATCTATGCTTCCCCTCTTGGATCTCTTCCATGCTACAAACCTTAAAACCCATGATCTATGGATGTGTTTAAATCCCACCATTAAACTGGTAATCCTTTTTAAGGAATGAAATATTTGAATAACAAGTGGGTCTAAAGGAAATCCTCCTCTATAAATAGAGGAGGAGTTTCCATTGTAAAGGAGTTCACACCGGAGGGAAGATACAACATTCAGGAAAAAGAAAACCATCCGGAGGAGGAAAAGGCCGAAGCCATACTTCTTGACTGATGCTACTAATGGAATTTTTATTTATTTATTATATTTTAATTTTAATTTTTAAATAGTTTTATTTAGTTTCTTTTATTTTTAACAGAATTCATGCATGATTTTTTCTTTGAAGTGTTTTCCACCCATTATTATTCTTATTCTTATTATTCTCATTCTCCTCCTCCTTATTTCATTATCTTCATTTTTAATTTCTTAATTTCTTTCTTCTATTTATATTTTATTTTATATGTTCTTCTTTTATTTTAACTTGTATTTTATTTTCTCTTTCTCTCTCTTCTGTTATATTTATTTCCCTTTTATTTTATCATATTCTCTTTCTATCTTTATACTAAGTTATCTCTTACCCTCAACAATGAGGGGATAACTCATGGATTGTCCTGGGGTAGGTTAGGTGTTCCTAAATTATTTCTTAAAGTTTATTTTAAGTTTGTGATAGATGTTATGAGTATGCATGAGTGCAGTGATTTCCCACCATTACATGCAACTTAAATCAATATCTATGATTTTATTTAAATATTTCCCCTCATTTATACTAGATAAATGATCTTCATAGGATGGAGTTGGGTCATTCAATGGATGAAATTACATATGATGGATCCAGGTCTTGGAATATTTCACACTCTTGATTGATGTGTTCTACCAGACTTGATTACTAGAGGAGGTGGAATTTACATTTCTAAAAACATTCAAGATTTCAAAACACTAAATAAAATAGTAGCAATTCATACATGAGATCTCATAAATGAAGGATCAAAATTAATTTAAACAAATAAAAGATAATAATGATATAATTCAATAAAAAACTAAGGACCTAGTTCTTTATTTCTAATTTCATTCAATTTTTCATTGTATTATAAAATATATTTAATTGTTTTTTTATTATATTCAAAAATAAAACCCAAAAATTTACCATTTATTTCATAAATAATAAAAACAAAAAAAATAATTAGTTCTAGAAGAATTATAATTATTAATTAAAAAAACTGATAAGATCATTCGGTGAGATAACCCTGGTCAGCCACTATGCTGCACTAGGAAATAATATAGAAATTTTCTTTTTCCACAATACATGACAGGCATGCCATTAGTATTATTTTAAACCAATTTACTCTTTATCCGTATATCACCTCTTCACTTGTTCAATGAGTGGAACTATTTATATATTTATCTTTTCCTTTGGTTAGTGTGTATATATACATTGAATAGAAAAAACAACATAAGATAACACTATGGTTTTTTGATGAGGTTTTCATCCCTAAGGATGGATACATCCCCAATGTATCATGGTTATTATCCCATGTTCACAACTTCCTTTTTATTATCAAATAAAGAATGAGAATGTGTATGGTCTTGAAATTATTATATTAGAATTGAAAATGTATAAGGAATATAGTGGATTACTATTCTATAATTATTTTTAGAATATAGAAGTTTCCCTAAATCATGTTAAAAAAATCAGTAATGAAAATTCATTTCCCTCCTGGATAATGTAGGTGTAATATTCTATCCTTAGTTGAAGAACGCCAATGGTATACCTTATAATTCTTAATAATTCCAAAATATATAGATTTCGTAGGCTGGATGTCTCACTTTACTCATCCTATATATGATTTGTAGTGAAAAGGTTAGATGTTTCTTTCCTTATTTAGTGTATAGGAAGGATCTATTGTATGCAGCATTAGATCACTTATTATTTTTCCCTAAACTTCATATAATGAGTAGGTACACATAGATTCATATATCTTATATTTATTCATACAGAATTTTGCAACCCAGTTCTTATATTGGGTCTCTTCCTCTACCCCTTTTTATTGACTAGAATAATTCAGATAAGATGTAATGTCATCCTCTTCACCCACAATTCTCACTCATTAAGAACTCTATAAATCTTACTCTTTGATTATTAATTAAATTTCACTTCTTTAAACTTCAAATATTCCATTTTATACATCTATTTATAATTTTATTCCCTAAATACATGGAACTTAGTTTCTACAATTCTCATTCTTTAAATTTTCATAACTCATAGTCTTAAAGATTTATAAAATATCAACCTTTAAAACATCCTCATATTTCATCATTCTCACTCCTTTAAATGTCAAAAAAGTCTACATGGAATTATATCTTCATAAATACATGAATTATCACATAAAAATTTATGGTTTTGGATCCTCTATTTATAGTATAGGGATATCTATGAATCCACTCCTCCTGGACATCATTATTTAATTTACTATGGCATGGATGAATCTCTTTGTTTTATTATAGGTATTTTGTAATCTCACCATGATCATAACTATGGTGTATTCATTATTATTATCTCACTGTTTCACACTAGTGTTTTCACTAATATTCCAAGGTAACCATTTTAGAATTGTCTCCTCCTACTCTCTATTTTTTATTCACTATAGTGAAAAAATACCCACTAATAATACACCATGGTGTGGTCTCAACTTCCTTTCATAGTTCTTTATGGTGTGGTGGAATTAATCTCAAAAATTTGAAGTTTCTCCATCACTATCCTCTTCCATAATCACCATCATTTTGATGCTAAAACCTCATTAACTAGGATAATTAACCAATTAGATAAATTTTGATACTTGAATTTCTGAAGGTAAACATAAAAAAATCTAATTTGTTTTTCATTACTTTAGAATAATTGAATTCTAAAATTCTTATAATTTTTTAGAACTAACCATTATGTAGCTTTGATGACCATTATAAAAATGGGATTTAAACTTATGGTGATTTTTATGAAGATGAAAATTACACATGCATCGAGTGATATTTACATATCACCTTATCAATCGGTGATGATCATCACACAACTTGAGATTACCTTTACATAGTTATAAAATGACCTTTAATCAACACAATATTACCCTTTATAAAAATAAAATCATCCTTATGGAATATATAATGAGGTTTATACAAATTCCAATTTTATTGAGATATCATGAAAACACCCTCAAAAGGAAAACCATTGGTGCAAGGTTAAATATGATGAAGGATGATACTATCTCATTTTATGTCTCATCCATGTTTGTGTTTTAAACAGATGAAAAATTATGTATGAAGGCCATATGAAATTGAAGTTCTCATCAGGATGAAACTTTTATATAAAAAATTTTTCTCCCTTAGTTACTTGATAAATTTATATGGGATCCAATGCCCTCTCTCAGCCCACCATGACATCCCACATGTGTGGATTCTAAGAGAACTTTTCCCTTCACAGTTGTGTTGACCCATTAAGGTGATATGATTCTTTATGAATGTGTATCTTAGATGATTACAAAACTTTGATATATTCTAGTATCTCCTTGATTCCAAACTGCTCGGGTGAGGTTCTTGCATAAAGACCTATCCAATTTTTTACTGAGAATGCATAGATTCACTTCTACAAATATTATCCTAAGTAGTAAAAAACCTTGATGTACTTAAATAATTCCTTTCTCCTAAGATTTCTTAAATTCATCAAAGAATATTTTTATACATCACAAGATAATTTATTCCAAATGGATGAAATCTTCACTTCCTTAAGTTTTATTTGAAAAAAAATTCTCTAAGAAATACAAGGCTTGGGATTACTTCATAAACACATACAGGAATCACCTTACCAAAATAGTGAAATTAATTCATTTTTTTCTTATTAAAAAAAACAAATAAAATACATACAAAACGTGGTTTAACAATATACCCCAGTTTTATTTTTTGTTAAAACATCTTATAAAATGTTATGTAAATATGTGATCACTTTTCTTATTTCTACCCATCTAATTTACACTTTATTTATTTTTATATCTCTCCCCCTTATTTACAATAAATAAAAATTGCATGAGATAGGGTGGTATCAATTAATTATTAAGAAATAATCCTTTATTTATCCCACTCAGAGTCTAAGTGAGACATGCTCATTTCAGAAAACACAAGGGTTATAATTAGACAATAAAGATTTCCATTGATTAAAAAAGAATAATACTAAGTAAAATTAATATTACTCATGTAGTTCATGTTAATGTGGCATAAAGATGAAATAAATACATCTAATTTATAAATTTTTACTTTTTTATGAATAACTTGAGATCCTATTCTCATATCAACACATAGGATAAAAACATTCTTGTACATGTAGTGGGATTTAAAAATAAACCCTAAGATCTTCTCTATTTTTTCATATTTTCTTGTAATTTATTAATATAAATTTTCCTCATTAGTATTAGGTTTGATTCTTTATAATCCAAGGATGAGATAGTATTAAGAAATATGTTTTCAATGAGACTTTTTAAGAACCTTCCAGAATTTAGATTTTTATAAATTAACAACTATTAAATATTATCAAAACATTCTCCACCCATATTTACCTCAAATAGACACCCCTCATCATATTCATCAAGGTAGATATTTTCTTTAAATGTTTTTTTGGAATTTTAATTGAAAAATTAGACCATAATGGTGGCTTCTTTAGATCTAGAGTTATTATTTTATCTTAATTCACTTCATTGTTTCTCTATTTTAGAACTAAAATCACTTTCAATTACCTATATAATAAGAATATAAATATAAAAATGATAAGGGAATATGGGGGAATCTCATTTTCTACTTACTATGAGAAACAAGCTCAAGAATCTCTTAAAAACAATATAACTCTTTCCCTTTCATCTTAAATTTTATTAGAGTTCTTTATACTAGATTTTTTATATTTCATATAAGTATTGGGTTACATAGATTCTATCTTCTTTTCTTTGTATGTTATCTTCCTTTTAATATAATCCACTAAGGAAAATGTATCACTCTATGAAACCTTCATATTATTCAATATTTATTCTTATGATAATGTTATTATCAAATAATACTTTGTGTTGTGTCAAGCTATTTTGCACCTCCCACATATCTAATCAAGAGGTCTTTGGATTCCATTTATTAACAAACTCTCATGTAATTAACATTCATATTTATGTGTAATAATTTCATTACCTTTATAATTTTCTTTCATTTTTTCTTCAGCTATTTTCTTTTATATTTAAATATCAGTTGGATTGAAAAATATAAATTCTCTTTTAACATGAATGAATTTCTTAAACCTTATAGATTAATTCACATGAGTTCCCTTTACCATACCTGTCCCTTTTTTCTTCTTTTGGATTTATTTATTTATTTTCTTCATCTTGTTTCCATTGATGTTGATACCCATGTATTGTTTTAAAAGTTACATGGTGTGTCTTTTTCTCCCATAAAAGAAGAATCTTCTCCCTTTTTGTGTGTCACCCCAATTGATCTTCTTGGGTGTTCTTGGTTTTAATTCTTTCTTGTCTCCCAAGTAAAACTCACCATCTTTCTTTACTAACTTCTTGGAGATATTCATTTCAACTTTTATTTCTAGACTCTTTCTCATGTCAAAATTTCATTCTCTCATCAACCTCTATGATATTTTATTCTTATTTATTCTTAACACATACTTATATGAGTTGGATAATCATGTCTCACTTTTGTGAATACATTGATTTCATACTTCACATAGATCTTAAAATATTTTAATTTTTTTTAAGAAGAGAGATTCTTATAATTTTTATTTTTTATTTCTTTAACTCAATCTACCCCTCCATGATTTAGGTATCCTTTGAATTTCAAAAATTCATATATTTTTCTAGCAATATAATTCCCTATACCAAAACCTATCACAATACTATCATTTTCCCATAAACCTTGTTTTTATAATTTGGGTTTCAATCTATCCAAAGTTAAAGGTATTCTATTTGGGATATTTATCAACCACCAGTTGGGATTACTTGGGGAAAGAACACTAATATAACTTCTTATATCTACCATGGACATAATTTTATAATTATAAAAATATTTATTCATCCATACTTGTATAGATGTTGTCATAAAACCTATATTGTTCAAAAAAATTGATTTTAAAAAATATTTATAAATAGATATGAATGGTACCTATTATTTTATAGATGCAATATTTTGATCATTATATGGTATTATATTTTTTTTACATCCAATAGATGTATTTTTTACATAATAATACTCCTTGAAAATACATGGGACAGTATCACACATTTTAGGTTTTTGGAATACATTTATGGAATTGTTTCCATATTCTTTATTTTATTTTAAATCTCTAATAATTTCATATTGATAATTCTTTTCACATCCTCAATTATCTTAGATTTTTATTTATATTCTATTTTTATTTTATCATAATCTTCCTCATGAATCCTGATATTATCTTTTACAGGACTATCCAGATATTTTATTTTTTTTCTTGATCTCCAGTTGTGTATCATTGATATAAAAAACTACTTTAGATAAATGTTTTTTTATTTTCATCAATTTTTATTTATATTGGATTAATTTTATAAAATACATATCAAATATAGATCACTTATCATAAATATTTAAATTAATTATTCTTTTGGGTTTAACTTTATTAGTGAGACTTTTTCACATCAACTTATTTTAATCCATGAGTTTTATCACTATCTCAGACTCTTCTTCAATGTGGATAATCTCCCCTTAAAAATATTTCTTAGTATCCAATTAGAGGTTTGAAAAGATGCTACGATAATTTTTCTTAGTATCACATAGGGATGTGTCCAACATTGGGGGGGGGGGGGGGTGAATCAGTGTTGGCATACTTTTAAACCAATTTAATCTTTATCCCTTTATCACCTATTCACTTATTTAATGAGTAAAACTCTTTCTCTCTTTTTATTTTACTTTGGTTTTTGTGAATGTAGATAAAGAATATAAAGACAAAAACACAAGATAAATTCAGGGTTTGTTGATGATTTTTTCCTTCTTAAGGATGAATACATCCCTATCATTTCATGATTTTTATCCCACAAACATATATTCCTTAATTTTATCAATGAAATCACAAGCTAGGGTATCTCCTTTGAATAATTTACATGGAATTGATTATGTAAAAGGATAGAAATGTATTGTTTTTTGGTAACTCCTTATAGAATAAATTATTTTTCCTACACCTTTTGAAGTAGAACAGTAATGAAGCTTATGTACCTATAAGACAATGTACATGTCATCTTCCTTTTTCAATTATATCACTTCAATGGGATTCCTTGAACTTCTTCAGAATTATACAGTACATAGATGTATTAGGTAATCTCTCTCACTATACTCATCCAACATATGATCTATAATGAAAAAGATTATATATTCCTTTATTTATTCTTTAGTTCAAAATAAGGATCTTCTATATAAAACATTAAATAAATTATTATTCTTACCTTTACTTCATTGATTGAGTAGGTATACAAAGAGCCAGGTATCCTCTATTTCTTCGATAAACAATTCTACATATAGGTTTCTATATTAGGTCTACTCATCTACGACTTTTTTTATAATTAATAACTCATTTGAGATATAGAATCATATTCTTCATCCACAATTCACACTCATTTAAACTCCCATAAATCACTCACTTGGAGTCTTACTTAAATATCCATCATTTAAACTTAGATATTCTATTTTTATCATTTTAGGTGCTAGAGAAATGCATCCAAGAATATATACAATTTATATGAACCTAATCAAAAATAATATCTCATTTTTCAGGATTTGATTTGACTGGTCGTAGAGTTCGAACAGAGTTACGGATTAGAAGTTATGGCCATTTGAAGTTAAACTTCTGAAAATGGTTAGTCGAGGAAATTATGGATCAATTTATGGAATTGCGTGAAACTTTCTAAAAAGTGTTCTCAACCCCTCTATAGTCACGCAAATATTTTTCGCAATAAAGATGATGTCAAATGTGATTGAAATATGAAATTGTGTGTAACTTCCCCAAAGTGCGCACAACTCCTTCATGGTCACAAAACTATGTTCTGTGATAAAGACAATGTCAAATAGAGAATCTCTACGCATATGTTATCCCACCTAAAAAAATGAATTTGTGTGAAAATCTATAATGATGTGTGACATGAAAAAAAGTTTCATGACATATGCCAAGTTCCACAATAGATCCAAAAGTTGTGCAACATAGTGAAAATGCATATAAATATGGCATCAATCCCTCACATAAAGGATGACCTATGGGATTTAAGTTTTGGATCTCTCGCCCATGAAACTCTGAGTTTCAATCCTTGTGTAACCCCCATGTAGCAAAGTTTTACAAAATTACCTAGGTGAAACCCAACAAATTGGGGGGATTATTCTAAGTTGTTTTTTCCCAATTAGTTTCTCTAAGAAGACAAGTTCGCACAAAGTCCTATATTTTTCACAACTATGTTTCTGTGCAACTGCAAAGTTTTTCAACACACTATTTTCCAAAATCTCACTTGTAGGCCATGCCTCACATAAACTATTTTTTTCACATAACTTCAAAGTTGCACAACTGAGTGTATAGTTTTGTGACATAGTGAAAAGTTGCGTGACACAATGCAAAATTGTGTGAAAAAACCTTTAGACACACCCTCTAGTCCACACCATAAGGGATGGACCCCCATACCCCTACTCATGATCACTACCAATCTATGGTCCTAGGACTTCATCTTAGTCCCTTCACTACCATCATGGACCCCTGTGAAAAATGGAGAGTCACACCATGAAATATTTGGGCTGGGTTGAGGAAATTTTTGGGTTTCACCTTATATGGCCCCAACATCAATCTCTAGAATACCATGAGTTGAGATACTCCACTACAATCCATGAAATACCATGAGTCAACCTATTTATCTTGGTCCCTTTCTTATTCCATTAGTTTATTTTCTCCTCTTAGATTACTTAAGAACCTTAATTAAAAAAATCCTAAAGCAACTCATGAAACCCTATAACCTGACTCCTATTCCAAGTTAAACTAGATGGGGAATCTCTTGCCTAAGTCCCAAATAAGTCTTTTTTGGAATTATTCTCCCTAGTAGTCCTCATTGCATGACATTAAAATATAGTATACCATATATGTCAAATCATATGATGCCTCCTGTGACACACACAAGATTCCTTATGCATCAAGCATAATATGCCTCATTCCATGATCACAAGATAACCCCAGTAGTCCTCACTACATGAAATTAAACTATAGTATACTCTATATATAAAATCATTGGATGCCTCCTATGACACACACAAGTTTCCTTATGCATAAAACATAAGATTCCTCATTCCATGATCATGAGATCACCCCAATGGTCCTCACCACATGACATTAAACTATATTATACCCTATATGAAAAAGAACAGGATGCCACATGTGACACATATGAGATACCCTAAGCATCAAGAATAAGATTCCTCCTCTTAATGTGTAATCCCCATACACCATGTCCTTCCACATGGTCTTAAACTATAATCTCACCCCATGTAATGGAAATGGGATGTCCTTATGAAATGACATGAGAAAGTAAGAATGTATAGCTTCCATACATAATCCTCACACACCAAATCCTTCCACATGATGTTAAATTGTAATCTTACCCCATGCAATATACATTTGATTCCATCATGACCCGACATGATGAAGAAAGGATGGGAAGATTCCATGCATAAACCCCACAGACCACATCCTTCCACATGATGTTAAACTATAATATTATCCCATGAAATGGAAATGAGATTCCCTCATGACCTAACATGAGGAAGATAGGATGGTAAGCTCCCATACATAAGCACCAATCACATCATAACTACTCCTAACATCACCCTGGGCAGCTTTCACATGTAATATTTATTGGAGTTGGTTCCCTAGAACCAACTTCTGTGTACTTTATGATAACATGTATTCTTGGTGTTGAATATTTAGAAACTACTTATCACATCATGATTGTTCTTATGCATGACATAGTATGTGATAATTTCCTAAGAGTATTAGTCACACTAAAATTTCATAGCAGTTCTGCGCTATGATGAGAATCTGTAAGTGCTGCAATACTATTCATGAATATATGTTCTATAGTCGGTTGATATAATTTGAGGGACACAAATTATTCAGGCTATCAGGGGTAGATACTCATAGGACTTTGAGGCACCTTCTCATGGTGTACGCCCTTAGTAATATCTAGTAAAATATTAATATAATGATACCCACCAATAAGAAGTACACATTTATATGTGTCACTGGATGTTCCTATCTGCTAATGTGTGAATTGGTCCTTATATTTTAAGATTATTATTAATGAGTTTTATGTGTTGAGTACTTTGATATATTGATGAAAACCAAGATGACAGATGTTCATGAAAAGGTTGGATATATTGGGTGCATCACGAGTAATATTTAATTAATGAATATTGTGATAAAGGATTTATCCCTTTTGTTCTTTAATAGAATTTAATACCTCAAGACCTTTGATGGAAATGATATAGTCTAAATAAATCCATGGACATGGTGTTCTATAGGCAAGACCTATTTTCATAAAGTCATAGAAAGATGCATTGAGTAGATAGGTTGATAACACTAATATGTAACCTGCTTGATTTTATATATTGTGTTAAAGAGATTATATTACATAGTAAGCATCCGTATGAGGTATCATGTCATTGTGGCATTAAATTATTTCTCTATGGGTGCCTTGTCATGTTTCTAGATCCTAACCTTGGACTTTAGTCTGCTTCATGTATTTCCACTGAGAAAGAGGCCCATAGAGTCACACGTAAAGTGTATCCAAAATCCCAGTTAAATAATATATTATTATTTATTATTTAACAAGTTGAATAAATATTATTCCCAGATATGGTTTAATAATTATTCATGTATTATTGATCACATTTATTTTGTCACCATTTATTTGAGAGAATGTAATGTGAGAGGAATATTTAATAAATATTTATTTCCAATAAAGGTAATTATTAAATTAATTATAAATAATATGTGATGATACTCCCTATGGTTATAGTGTGATTTATATTTTCTAATTATTTTATTTAATTTCATTGATCACTACATTCAACGTTGTGTAAAATATCGGATTAATCATCGATCATGGAAAAAATAAAAGTTAGGCGCCACCCATTGCCTACTTCCACTATACCCAAAACCTATAAGTTGTATCATAGTAGGTCACATAATTATTTATAATTATTTAAATATCTTTGGTGGTTTATGAATTTATAATTTAGTTTTTGAATTCATGTTTAATAGTTATTTTAATCCAATTTACAAGATTTGATTTGTCCTCCTTCATTTCTCATAGATTAATCAAAATGACTAATTTTATGATTAAAATAAATTCTTGGAACTCATCCATAGGTGATAAGGATTATGTTTGAACAACACAAGAGTACATGCTATGTAACCATAATTACACACCATGTACTTATGTTTAATTCACAAGGAGTTAATTCGGTAATTACTCAATTCATGTTCATTTATGACACATGGTTTAGTTAATTATTACACCGCATATTTACTGGGACATATTGGTGCATGGTCATCACGATTATAGGTCGTGTGGCCCACGTACATGGTGTGTAGCCCCTTTGAGTAACATATGGGCCATGTATTCCATACATGGCCTACCTAACTATTGAAAATGTAATTCAAAGATCACATGACATATAGCCCATTGGAAATGTCATGTAATCCAGTTTATGAGGCATAATTTACATGAAGAGTCCCTATTAGTGTGTCTCAGATAGACGGTGAGAGCCATAAATTTTGTGTGTTTGGATGTACATGTTGTTCACTTATACTAAATTACATAGATTTAAAATTTATTTATTATATTATGTAAACCTTGAGACATGTGCTTGTGTGTGGTCATTTAGTTGATAGGACATGACATGTGATTTGATTTAATAAATAAATAAATAAATAAATAAATATATATATTATTAATATCTATGTAATTTTCAGATCTATATATCGTGTATGAGTCTTAATATAGTTGTTACTATGTGTGCATTGAAACGTAACACGTGACAAAAAATCATGTAATTCATGTAATTTTACACGTCATGAAGGTATGTTATAAGTCTTGTATACCATATGTCACAAAATTAAAACTATATATGAGTATAATACATGTTGGATAGATTCATACATGTATTAATTATCTTTCCTTTAAGGTAAATTATTGTACATAGTTAATTTTAAATGAATTTATTAAATTTGTTTAAAATTATAATGGATGAGAATCTCAAGGAAATTTGGATAAGAATTAAGATAAAAAATTGATTAATTAAATATAATAATTAATTTATTCAAGCATGATTTATCTTAAATAATAATTATTAATAATTTAAAGTTAGTTTTATTAAATTCTTATTTCTTTTTCATGCATGTGGATGATCAGGAACTAGACCAAACCTTTGTATGTGATTGGTTTCATTTCATTTAATTTATTATTAAATTAAATTATTGGTTTTCATGCCTTATCTCATATTATTATGTAGGGATTGTGTGCCCATGGTTTATTCTATATAAACCCATTTCCCCCTCACCTACGTGTGAGTAAAAGGCATATGTAAAGGATGGAGTTCCCAAGCTAGTGGACGTGGTTCAAGTTCAGATCCAAGGTGAAACCAATCCAAGGATATATATAGGTGGATAGGTGGAAAGTCGTAATACAAACCTTAATCAGTTCAAGGTTTTTTCCCCTAGGTTAGTAGTTAGTTTATCAACGACTTGATAAACTAACCCTTAGTATAAGATCATGATCATACCAATTTATTATTTTATTTCTTTCAAGTTTCATGGTTATTTCATTATGGATGTTTTTTTATGATCACATAATTTAATGAAATCAATTAGCTTGCTAGATAGAACTAAAATAAATTGGATTATGCGTACATATTATCTAAGACATGGTTAATCACTTAATTAAATCCTATTAATATTAACAAACATGTGATAAAGATAATAATTGAAAATTTATGCATAAAAGGATAAAATCCCTAAATAAAATATTAAGTCAATATATCCTTCCACTATTTCAGTTAAAATCAGATCATAGTTCAAAGTGATTGAACATAAAAAGTTGGGGTGTTTTTAATTATCATTTAATTATAACTTGAATTTTTTGGTTTACTTAACTTAGTTCAAATCAAGGGTTGACTACTAAAGAAGGACTTGGTGTAAATGAGAGGAAAAGGATGAAGAAATTTAAATTAGTGATTTCAGGATTAGATAGTCCACTCAACAGATCAAGGAACTATGATTTAATGCAGTTGGAATTTGAAATTCCAAAATAAAACCATTAAAGTTACTTGTTCAACCATAGTTTGGGTAATGAGAAGGGTAATATGGATCTTTTACACTAGAATGTCTAATCAATAGGATATTATGAATCCAATGTTGAGGGCTATTAGGTTTCAATAAAATAGTGAGAGACTAATAAATATAATATTTATTTATTTGTCTAAATTTTATCGGATATAGTAATAAAACCATGCTCATATTATTTGTAGAAATGACTATAAAATGACATCAAACTTATCATTGTGATCCATACTTGAGAAGGAAAACCTTCTCACTAGCACAAATTTCCAAGAGTGGAAAAGGCACTTACTTGTAATACTTTTCCATGAAAGTAAATTATATTTTCCAGAATAACATTTTCTAGTTGTTCTCAGTAATGAGGCAATTGATTATGATCTATCTATCTATGGGAAACATCTTAATTATGCTACAAATGTTCAATTTTTTATGTTATCATCCATTTCCAATGATATTTTTAATTAATATGAGGATATGGATGCCTATAGCATGATGTCTCGCCTTCATGATCTATATCAAGAGAAGGTGAGAGAAGAGAGGTATGAGATATCCAATGATTTTTTACAACTAATATTGTAGAGTATACACCGGCTGGGCCTCAATTTAGTCAATCTTATCAACTAAATTGAACTCCGGAACATCTTGGGGATTGAATTCCTAGATTATTTGTTTACAGATCTCAAACTTTTATCACTTCCTAAGACCTTTTCCGATTTTATTGTTAATTATAATATGAGAAATAATGAGAAGAGTATTTCAAAACGTTTTATTTTGATTCACCAAGTGGATAAGAAAATGGGGCATGATAAATCCATAGTCCTTATATTGAATAAGAAAAAAAGAACAAGGAAAAAGAGACCAAGACTGATAAATAATCTAAAGCTCTAGAGAACAATCCTTCTAAGAATAATAATTTCTATAGGTAGGGAAAGGAAAATGAGGTAGTGTATTTTTCATGTGGAAATTTAGGCCACTAGAAGATTAATAACACCCAGAAGCAAGGGGAAGATAACGTTTCATTCATTATTGAGTATAATATTTCAATATCTACACATTGGGTATTAGATACATCTTATAGGGCTCACATCTATATCCAAATGTAGGAACCAATAATATTTCCAAATATTTCTAGAGGAGAGGTGAATCTGAGAGCTGCTAATGGTTTAAGGATGGATGCTCTGGCCATTGGTGACTACCACCTCTTATTACCAATATGAATTATTTTGGTTTTGAAATATTTTTATTTTTTATCTAAAGTTACCAAGAACATAATTTCTGTATCATTCTTATATATATATGGGTTTATTTTGAAATTTGAAAAAAAAATGTTTATTTTATACGGAAAACATATGTTATGTTATGGAAAATTTAAATAATGGTATTTCTATATTAAATTATGAAAATGAATAATTGGAAATTGATAAAAAATCATGTTCAAATGACTCATATAAAAACCAGTTTTGGCATCACCATCTTGGTCATGTAAACAATACACATTTGAAAAACCTCTGTCAAGATGGTTATTTAGACTCTTCTAATCTAAAACCACTTGATATATTTCATTATTTTTTACATGAAAAAATAAAAAAACACCATTTGGTGGACAGGATGAAATATCCACAGAGCTTCTAGAATTGATCCACACTGATGTGTGTTGACAATTTCTAGTAGAATCTAGAGGTGGATATTCTTACTTCATAACTTTTATTGATGACTTGAGTAGATATGAAAATGTCTACAAAATGGGGTATATATATGAGTCCTTTGAGAAATTAAAGGAATTCACAAATGAAGTAGATAATGAAATAGGTAAGAAGATAAAAAAGATATAAATGAATCAAGGTGGTGAATATCTTAACCAAGAGTTCACCGACATTCTATGGGATTTTGGGATTATATGTCAACTCAATCCACATTATACACCACATTGGAATGGTGTTAGTGAAAGGAGGAACCATACCTTATTATACATGGTGAGGTTGATGAAAAATCATTCAAATATTATATTATCCTTTGGGGGATATGCATTACAAACTCTGACATACACATTAAATTGAGTTCCAACTAAAGTGGAAAATGTAATTCCCATCGAGTTATGGAGTGGAAAGATTTTTTTTTCAAATACACGTATATGGGGTTGATAGGTGTTTATTAAGACCTTCTCAACCAAAAACCTTTCACCATGAAGCACAAATTATATCTTTATAGGGTATCCTAAGTAAACAATGGGATACTACCTATACAACCCCTTAGATAAGAAAGTGATTGTTTCCAGAAAATTCGTCTTACTTGAGAGGGAGAACATCCTAAAAAAGGATAGTGGTAGAAAGATTGACTTTGATAAATTTGATGCTCAAGATACACATGATTTGGAGCATGAAAAATTTCCATAGGTCCACATGTAAGAAGTAGTTCCTAAAACACAAGTACTATATAGGATAATAATAGAGGTAAGAGAACTAGAGAAACATGGTTTTCCAGTCACCAAAGATGGTGAATCATTATTGTTTAACAATAATGAACCTATGTTCTATAATAAGGTAATAGAGAGCTCATAATATGAAAGAAGGAAAGAATATATGAATTCTAAAATGGATTCCATGTATCAAAACCAAGTTTGGGTTCTGGACAATTTGGAAGTTGATGTAAATCCTTTTGTGTGAAAATGGGTATTCAAGAGGAAACTGGACATAGTAGGTAAAGTAAATATCTATAAAGCAAGGATAATGGTTAAAGGATTTGAACAATGTCAAGGAATTGACAATGATGAAACCATTAAACTAGTTTCCATGTTTAAATCCATTAGAATTTTACTTTCTATAGAAGCTTACCATGACTATGATATTTGGAAGATGGATGTCAAAACTGCATTCTTTAATGGGAACCTTCTGTAAGATGTCTATATGACACAACCAAAAGGTTTTGTGACTTCAGGTGATGCTAAAAGGATTTTAAAGTTATAGATATTCATTTATGGATTGAATAAATCCTCTAGGTCATCGAACATTCAATTCGATAAATCCATAAAATAATTTGGTTTTATTAAGAATGAATTTGATCCATGTGTTTACAAGAGGTTTAGTGGAAATGTGGTTGTTATCCTAGTAGTATAAGCTGATGACATATTACTTATTGAAAATGACATACAAGTCTTATAGTCTATTAAGGACTAGTTAAAAAAATGTTTATCTATGAAGGACTTAGGGGAAACAAACTATATTCTAGGGATCAAGATCATTGGTGAGAGATATAAGAGGTTTCTTAGACTAATTTAAAGTACATATGTTGACAAATACTAAAGAGATTTAGTATGTAATAATCCAATAGGGGATTAGTTCTTGTGTCATATGGTTTACATCATTATAATAAAATGTGTCCTTATACACAATAAGAGAATGAGATATTGAGAATGATCCCATATGCTTCAGTGATAGGATCAATCATGCATGTCATGTTATGTACTAGACTTAATGTTTCCTATGCATTGAGTATGGTAGGTAGATATCAAGTAGATCCAGGAGAATAGTATTTGACTACTATTAAGGCTATACTTAAGTATCTAAGGAATAAGGATATATTCCTGATGTATGGAAGAGATGAGGATTTGGTCATCAGGGATTATATTGATGCTAGTTTTTTGACAGATCATAATGACCTGAAGTCACAATCAAGATATGTTTTCTATCTCAACAAAGAAGCTATGAGCTGGAATATTTCAAAGTAGCTAGTTTTCGCTGATTATAAAGTATATTCTAAGTATATAGAGGATTTTTATGTATCCAAGTAAGCTGTTTGGATTAATAAATTTGTCTCAGAGCTTGATGCGGTACCTAGCAGTAAAGAACCTATCACATTTTATTGTGATAATACTACAGTGATGGCTCGTGAAAAATAGCTAAGGTCACACCAAAAGACAAATAACATACTATAGAAGTATCACATCTTGAGTGATTTATATCAGAGGGGTGAATTTGTAGTAAGCATAGTACCTATAGAAGATAGTGTGTTGGACCCCATGACTAAAGGCATATCTTAGTAGAAGCATGATTACCATGTGAGAGCTATAAAAATGAAGGTTGTTAGCAGTTGGCTCTAGTGAAAGTGGGAGTCTGTTAGAGTTGGTTCCCTAGAACCAACTTCGGTGTACTTTATTATAACTTATATTCATGATTTTTAATATAAATAAATTATTTATCGCATAATTATTGTTCTTATGTGTGACATAGTATGTGATAATGTCCTAATAGTAGCTGTCTCACTAAAAGGTTATAGTAGTTCCCCACTATAATAAGAACTCAGAAGTGTTATGACACTATTCTTGAATATATGTTCTATAGATGTATGATATCATTTAAAGGGAAAAAATTATAGAGGCTGTCAGGGATGGAGACTCATAAGACTTTGAGGCACCAACTCATGGTGTATTCCCATGGTAATATCCAGTAGGATATTATGAGAATGAGACCCACCAGTAGGAAATCTACATTTATATTTTTCATTGGTTGTTACTTTCTATGGACATGTGTATTGGTCTTTAGACTTTAAGATTATTATTAATGAGTATTATGAGTCACTTAATTCGATGTATTGACAAAAACCATGATAAAAAATGTTCACGAGGAGGTAGGATATATTGGGTGCATCATGAGTAACATTGAATTGATGAATAATGTGAGAAATAATTTATCCCTTATGTTCTTTAACAGAAGTTAATATCTAAATCCCTTTGATGGAAATGATATATCCTAAATAAATCCATGGACATGGTGTTCTATAGGAAAGATCTATTTCTAGAATATCAAATAAAGAGACATGGAGCACATATGTTGATGGCACCGGCATACAACCTGCATGATTTGAGATATTATGATAAAGATATTATATTACACAGTAAGAGTTCGTATGAGGTATCATGCCATTGTGGCATTAACTTATTTATCTATGGGTGCCTTGGCATGTTTCAAGATGCTAACCTTGGACTTTAGGCTGCTTCAGCTAATTCCATTGAGAAAAAGGCATAGAGGGTCACACACTAGGTGTATCCATAATCTCAGTTAAATAATAATTTATTATTAATTATTTAACAAGCTGAATAAATATTATTATTAGATATGGTTTAATAATTATTCATGTATGATCGATCACATTTATTCTATCACCAGTTATTCAAGAGAATATAACATGATCAGAATATTTAATAAATATTTATTTTCTATTTATTAAATAAAATATTTACTTATTTATTTAAAAATAAAGAAGTGATATTTATTTAATAAATAAATAGTCATTATTCAAGGCCCGATAAATATGGAGGAATGATAGACCGAGTTTTTTAGGTCTGGTGAGAAAAAATAAATATTAAATATTATTTAATTAAATAATATTCAATATAGTTCAAAAGTTAAGCACATGTTGAGAAATAATAATAATATTATTATTATTTTACATGGGGTTCTGTAGGGATTAAATAAATAATTAAGGGAATTTTTGCTATTATTTTATTTTAATCCTAGCGATATATAAACCCATTTATATTATTTTCTCCAAAGAGAAAATTTATTTTTTCGGTTGTTCACAACATATTTGGAGAATCCTCTCAAGACTAGAGAGTTCCCTTCTCTAATAATGCTCCCAGAGATTCCTTTGGTGACATCTAGATATTCGTGGAACATGTATGTATCACCACTAGAGGGGATATTCACTTGATTCCTACAATGTAATATGCAACAATAAAGATCTATTTTCAGATTCATCAATGAAGAAATAATTTCAACAATGGTAATTATTTAATTAATAAAATTAATTATAAAAAATACGTGACGATCCTTCCTATAGTTCCAACATGACTTCTATTATCCAATTATTTGATTTAATTCCATTGATCACTACGTTAAACATTGTATAAAATCTCATATTAATCATCGATCGTGGAAAAAAGAAAAGTTGGGCACCGCCCATCGCACACTTTTTCTATGCGCAAAACCTCAAACACCCACACCATTCCCCTGAGAGTGATCCTCTTACGATTAGAATGTTCCTCATGTAAACCACACTCCATCCCTAATATATGCTCCATTCTTGATACGAGCATCCTTAGACATGACATTAAACTATAAGCATCGGTCCTGTCATATGACCATAAACTATGGCATTGAACTACATGGGTTTTGATCTCTTTCTCTTAAATAGGGTACGTATGACACCTCCCTAAGGTTCAATTTCAATAATTAGTAAATCGAGGTGTGACATCTTCCCTCCTAGATACCTACCTCCTGGATCTACCTCCATGAGGTGTTTTGATCCATCCATTCTAGATCCACCTCCACGGGGTGTTATAATCAATCGGTAAACCCAGGTGTGACACCTTACCTCATAGGGACACACCTCTTAGATCCACCTAGATAGGGAATTATGATCCACCCATTTCAGATCTTTTTCCATATGGGAATTCTGATCCATCATTAAACCCATGTGTGACATCTTCCCTCCTAGGAAAGAACCTCTTAGATCCACCTCTATGGAGCGTTCTGATCCATCCATTCCAGATCCACTGCACATGGTTTTTTGATCGATCAATAAACCCAAGCGTGACATCTTCCCTTATAGGGAAAACCTCCCAGATCCACCTCCATAGTTAATTCTGATCCATACACTATGAATCTGCCTCCATGCGGAATTATAATACATCAGTAAACTCATGTGTGGCATCTTATATCCTAGGGACACACTCCTAGATCTGCCTCTATGGGGAATTTTTATCCATCCTCTTGGATCTGCTTCCATGGGGAATTATGATACATCCATACAGGTGTAACATCTTCCCTCCTAGGGAAACACCTCATTGACTTTCCTTAATAGGGTGTTCTGATCTACTAACATATCCCTACAAGACATTAACCTTGTTCCTATCTCCATAATATGTTAAAATCATGCCCAGATTCATCTCAACATGGCATTCTGGTCCATCTCTACAGGACGTAGAACTTATGAATTGACCCAAAATACATACCCCATACAATAAACATGGGATTTCTAAGGTAACAAGCCTTGGAATATTTTCCATGGAATTAAATACCTCATGATTAAAATGGGATGACATAGTTTCCATTCCTATTATGCCTCATAGGACATGCCTTCAACTTAAAAAGTAGAAGACTGCCCCCGATGTAAAATACCTCTTGATTGACATGGTATGCCTTGGGTTCCACACCTAAGATGCCTATCATATGATATTATCTTTAAATATGAATATTTATAGGTTCTTAATGCACCCAATTCCAAGATATTCCTAACAAATGATAGATGTTACCATCAACCCCGACCAAAGGTTTCTTCCCTGTTGAGACAAAAGAAGTTTAATTAACTGGAGTCAACATTGAGATGACACCGAGAATGATTTTAATGAACATGAATCAAATATATGAGGGATACTCAAACTTGGTGAAGATATCGTAGGAGGTATCCATGGAAGGATGAATTGAAATCCCATCATCCTATTTTTATCAAGGAGATAGCATCACCATCTATGGTGATAGAGGTCGCCCACCCTTGGAAAGAGGAAATCTAGGGAATGAAATGCATGTCACTGTAATAATGAGCATGACGACTATGAAAGTGCTAGAAATTAAATGGTAAACCTGATGTGAATCTATTCTCCTTCATCTATGAGAAGATGAAATTTTTTTGGTATGCCCAAATTGAAAAACCACCCATGTGAATTACCTCTCCTTCATATGCAAGAGGATGAATAACATTGGATGAATGAAGACCAAGAGTCATCATAGACATTCCAAAACCACCTCCCCCAAGGAATATGCATAGGAAAAACCCTTATTCAAAAGGTGATCAACATTCTGAGCCTCTCCCTAGAGCACTCTGATGGCTCACTCCCCTACGTCAATGAGGTTGGGGATGTTTGAGTTGTGCTTATAGTGGCCACCACACAGGAGTTACCTAAGAGGGATCCCACATGGCCAAATCAGCACCAACATTGACCAATCCCATAGGTCTATGATCAGGTTGAATTCATACATTATTCAATGACCCTAGACTATAACACCCAATGCCAACATTGGGGGAAACCCAGAACATTTCCCAAAAAGTGGCATCTTCTACAGCTCCTGTGGCTTCGGCCACCATTGGAATATCCCATAATATCCTATCAATCGGTGAATGGGGACCTATATTCTTTTACATGATATCAAGACCCCATACACCTCATAGGAAGGCCTAGTTGATTCTCTTCATTGTTGACACCACCAATATCCACTATGGACTATCCCATGATGAGGAAAATCAGTGAGGAGCTTCTCCTCGCATCATCATCAACCAACATGGAAGTCATCCCCATGACACTACCCATCAGTGTGGTGGTCCTCCTTGCACTAAAATCAACTATAGTAGAGTTCCTCCCCATGACAAAGACATTCCTTTCTCTGAAGAACCATCCTGGTATAGTATAGCTCCCACTCAGCCACACCAACATGGATGAATGATCCCAAGTCGATCATATCCCTACTTCAGTTACTCTGCATCGTGAGATACCACTCTAATAAGAATCCAAATCTCCTAGGTTCCCTCACCTATATATGTAGAAAATATAGGCATCCAAAGATCCTGGGAACCCTTTCTTTAACATTTCGGTGAGATAGGCATCCACAGCTCCTGGGTGTCCTTGCCTAGACATTTCAGCGAGATAGGTATCCACAACACTTGGGTGCCCTCACCTTGACATTTTGGTGAGATAATAATCCAAACCTCTTAGTAAAACTTTCATCAAAATTTCAATTATATATGAATTGAAAACTCTTAGGTGAACTCACCCCAACAAATAGACAATCCAGGATTTCATGCCTCTCAGGTTCCATTGCCCTGTCAAATTGATGATCCAGGCTTCCATGCCCCCAGGAACCATTTCCTAATCGAACTTATGTTCCAAGATTCTATGCATCCTATAGCATCCCACCTTTTTATAACATAACTTTTCATGACATTTTACAAAACCGTGGATCTTTAAGGTTTAGTGTCTTGGAAACCAGGAACTTAATACATGAAAAAAAAACATTCTTCTTAAACACTTGAAAGTATTCTCTTTATGTTCATCCTAGGTTCATTACTGCATCTCATAACATAGGGACATACATCAAAAGAAAGGGTGAGCAGAAGCCCCAGTAAGGGAAACAAGGGAAACATTTAACATGTGAACTTGAGATACATCAACAATGTCTTGAAAAGAGCTTTAAGGCATGAGAATGAAATCATGGGGCATATCATAATAAAAATAACTTTTTTCATAACTTGAAGATGTGGCTACAACATTTAATATTGACAATCATTTTTGTTTCACCAAGTTCCATCCCCAAGGTGTTATTCAAAAATTACCATGTTTATTCACCAAGGCATCGTTAAAAATAGTCATCTCTAGAGATTAAGTCTTTACCCAATGCATTGGAGCGCTATTAGGGAGAACCCTTGACATGTCTTTATTATCATTTGAGACACATATATCATCATCAATAATTTCATAAACAACCCATGTAGCATAAAAGGAATGGGTTTCATTTTTTAATCATAACGTTTTACAACTACTTTAAAGACATGATCTTTACGTCACTTTAAACCCACGGAAAGGGAAAGCGGGTATCATGTATGTAAATCCCAGAATTTAAAATAGAAAAACTTGGTATATATGTGAATACCCCTATAGAAGAGAGGGATTTGATTATTCACTTAATAAAATAAAATAACTTTAGAAAAAGTGAGAGACATTTGAGACAGAAATTCTACAGCATAGCGGCTATGTTTCGGGGTTTTAGAAAACATTGAAAAGAGAGGGGACATGGGTCAAACAATCATAAATGACCCATGAAGCAGTAGAGGGACAGAATATAATCGATATAAGAAAATGGTAATGATATTTGGAAGACATACCATATGAAATGGAAAACATGGAGGGAAGACAAAAATAAGATTTCTCTTATGAAAATTCGGCATCCTAACGGCGTCACTTAAACTTCAACAAAATGAATTGAAGAGATCAAATAGGGTATCTCATCATATTAACATAGAATATAATTATTATATATATAGATATCATACCCCAACATGATAAAAAGGAACTTGAAATACTTGACATGAAAGTAAAACTTTGAAAAATGAGAAAGGTGAAAGAATCACTTAAAAATTTGGCAGCCTAATGGCGCCACTTAAACTTCAACAAAAAATGAATTTGATGTGATCAAATAGGTTCTCTTATCATATGAACATAGAATATAAGTATGATAGATATATATATTATACCCCAATATAATAAAAAAGAACTTGAAAGACTTGACAAGAAAGTAGAACTTTGAAAAAAAATGAGAAAGGTGAACGAATCACTTAAAAATTCGACAGCCTAACTGCGCCACTTAAAACTTAAAAATAATGATTTGAAGATATAAAATAGAGTATCTCATAATATTAACATAAAAAATCAGTATGATATATTTAGAGATAATTCCCAAACAAAATAAAAAGGAACTTGAAATACTTGACATGAAAATAGAACTTGAGAAGGGCGAAAGAATCCCTTAAAAATTCGGCAGCCCAACGGTGCCACTTTAACATTATTAAAATGAAATGATGAGAGAAAGAGGGGGTATCTCATCAAATGAACATGAAAAATACAGTATGATGAATATAAAATAACATCCTCCAACATTAGAGCATGGAGCATAAAATAAATTACATAAAAGATATTACTTGAAAAGAAAGAGGGAGGTAGGATCCCTTACCTTAAAACGTAACTCTTAAAACTCAAAGGTTGGGACCTTGAGGGCTTGGGGGCACCTTGGGAGGACTCTTTGGGAGGTAATTAGACCAGATCTTCGTTGGGGGAGATTTGGGAGTCGAATGGATGAGAGGATGGCTTGGTATTTATAGGGAAATCAAAAGAAGAAATCAAAATTTTTATTTAAAACAAAGGATTACACAAGGCAGATACAGTCTCCTTACATAGACCCTTATCACACCTGCATAGGACCTAAGTGTAAGGTGTGCTAAGGTGAGAGAATCCGAGGGAGGCTCGACCAACATCGCACGAGTAGTAAATTCTATTTGTTTGAACTTCTCACGAAGGCGATTCTGTTCTAGCTTTACACGATGAAGTTCGGATTGGGTTTGGTCCAGAGCAAAGCCCAGTGGTTCTACCTCCTTCCCAAGTTCTAGTAGATGGGCTTCGATCGGTCCAAGACTACTGGGTGAGGCCATCAAATCTTCTTTCTATATTAATTAACCAATATCACTTATATTTAGAGACAAAAGTCGCAACATTCAGTTTTCAATGGTCATACTGACTAACGGTCATATAGTAGTCAAAACCCAACAGTCTCATTTTAATTATACCCATGTTATCAAATGAAACAGTTTTGTTGAGTATGAAAAATAAAATAACACACAAAATTAGGAAACAAGATTTATTCAAAATTTCAGGTCGTTATAATCTTCCCCCCTTAAGAAATTGCATCCTCGCAATTTTTAAAATTGGGTTTTGAAATTTCATTGAAATTCCCACATCGGAAAAAGAGTTAGTAACACTATTACTTTAAAAGGAAGAAAAGGAAGTACAAAGGCCACCCGAGTTAACCCATACTAGGATTCCATTTAGGAAAACATGGATATGGAAGAAGAAAAAGGGTCAAGTTTTAAGGGAGAGTGATAGAAAATATGATTAGGAGAAAGTTAACAATAAGAAAATCACAAACTTATGATGGGTTAAACGGTATTTGATTTCCTAGTAGGAAATGTTAACAGACGACGTTTTTGTTTTACGTTCCTTTTCATAGTTTAGAGGAATTCATTTACTACATAGAATAAAAACATAAGGAAATATATTTACCTTCAAGTAGAGTTTAATCTTTTAACAAGATTCTACCAAAACTAATCTTTTCTCCAAACAATGAGCATTCAAAACTACTTGGTCTCATCTAAACACAAGAATCATCTTCTAGAGAATCACATAATCCACAAAATATTAACTATCTATTTCTTCTATCATTAAGCATTATCCCAAAAACACAAGGGGTAAGATAAAACAACTCTTCAAAAAGAAAGAATCCCATAGGAAGGTAAACTACTTTTAAATCTTCAAAGATCCATGGTACTACCCAAAGTTCATCATAGACCATTCCATAAATAAATGTCCTTAAAAATTCCTCAAAATAAACCAAACTAGGATTGAAACCCAATTATAAGAACTATCTCATAACATAGTCTTCCAAGATAGACTTTATCGTTCATCTTCAAACAACATCAACCACTCCTAACATCTTATAACAAAAGTAACTAACCTAAACATATTTACCCCAAGATAGGTTAATCATTTCCATAAGTAACCTAAATTACTATAAGTCCGCCTTAAATTCATCGATTCTTCAAAATATAAGTCAACCTTTACTCCTCAAATAAAATAATGTAGTAAACTATTTACCTTGATCAAATAGGGTTCCCAAAATAGTGAACGACTTCCAAAATAATAATCATCTTTTAATCCCCTAATAATCTCTGTTATATTAATACAACAATCGTCACATTTCCTATCACATTGGTTTTTGGGACATGTTCTTCCATTTCCCGCCATTAACTAATAAAAGAAAGTACAATTAGGGGCTTAAATACTTGGCCAATAATCATGAAAAGGAACTTAAAGCATAGAATGATAACTTGTAGAAGAATTGTATACCCTAACTTGTGATCCCCTAGGTTCCAAACTAGGCTATCCATGATCATATAATCTTATGTGAATCTTTATTTTATTTTATCTTTGTTCCTTTAAAAATGGTTCATACTAAGCTTATGAATTTACCAAAGCATATCCCCTGGGAGTGTCATAACCAACAGTGCAGCAAGGCCCGTTGTCGTGTACCAGTTCCCGTTCGAGTCTAGATCAAAGAAGTGTTTTCAATTTTTACCCCTATGTACATCTGTGCCAGAGCCACCTCTACCTGCTCATATCCAAACCGAGATGTATTTTCTTGGAAACCCCTTACTCAATACTCACCAAAATACCAGGAAGATTTCCTATATATAAACATTTCTAGAGGATTATTCCTAAAGTTTTCATATCCTAATTTCCACAAATAACTAAACCATCCTTTGATACCAACTATAGAATCCTGCCTTTTTATAACATAACTTTTCATTACATTTTACAAAACCGAGGATCTTTAAGGTTTAGTGTCTTGGAAACCAGGAACATAATACATGAAAAAAAACATTCTTCTTAAACACTTGAAAGTCTTATCCTTATGTTCATCCTAGGTTCATTACTGCATCTCATAACCTGGGGACATATATCAAAAGAAATGGTGAGCAGAAGGCCCAGTAAGGGAAACAAGGGAAACATTTAACATGTGAACTTGAGATACATAAACAATGTCATGAAAAGAACTTTAAGGAATGAGAATGATATCATGAGGCATATCATAAAAAAATAACTTTTTTCATAACTTGAAGATGTGGCTAAAACATTTAATATTGACAATCATTTCTGTTTCACCAAGGTCCATCCCCAAGGTGTCATTAAAAATTTACCAAGGTTATTCACCAAGGCGTCGTTAAAAATAGTCATCTCTAGAGATTAGGTCTTTACCCAATGCATTGGAGCGCTATCAGGGAGCACCATTGACATGTCTTTATTATCATGTGAGACACATATATCATAATCAATTATTTCATAAACAACCCATATAGCATAAAAGGAATGGGTTTCATTTCATAATCATAACGTTTTACAACTACTTTAAAGACATGATCTTTACGTCACTTTAAACCCACGGAAAGGGAAAACGGGTCTCATGTATGTAAATCCCAGAATTTAAAATAGAAAAACATGGTATAGATGTGAATACCCCTATATAAGAGAGGGATTTTATTATTCACTTAATAATATAAAAGAACTTTAGAAAAAGAGAGAGACATTTGAGACGGAAATTCTGCAGCATAACGACTATGTTTCGGGGTTTTAGAAAACATTGAAAAGAGAGGGGACATGAGTCAAACAATCATAAATGACCCATAAAACAGTAGAGGGACAGAATATAATGGATATGAGAACATGGTAATGATATTTTGAAGACATACCATATGAAATGAAAAACATGGAGGGAAGACAAAAATAAGATTTCTCTTATGAAAATTCGGCAGCCTAACGGCGTCACTTAAACTTCAACAAAATGAATTGAAGAGATCAAATAGGGTATCTCATCATATTAAAATAGAAGATCAGTATGATATATATAGATATCATACCCCAACATAATAAAAAGTAACTTGAAAGACTTGACATGGAAGTAGAACTTTGAAAAATGAGAAAGGTGAAAGAATCCCTTAAAAATTCGGCAGCCTAATGGCGCCACTTAAACATCAACAAAAAATGAATTTGACGAGATCAAATAGGTTATCTCATCATATGAACATAGAATATTAGTATGATAGATATAGAGATCATACGCCAACATAATAAAAAGTAACTTGAAAGACTTGACATGAAAGTAGAACTTTGAAAAAAAATGAGAAAGGTGAACAAATCCCTTAAAAATTCGGCAGCCTAACAACGCCACTTAAAACTTCAAAATACTAAATTGAAGAGATAAAATAGGGTCTCTCATAATATGAAAATAAAATATCAGTATGATATATTTAGAGATCATACCCCAACAAAATAAAAAGGAACTTGAAATACTTGACATGAAAATAGAACTTGAGAAGGGCGAAAGAATCCCTTAAAAATTCGGCAGCGTAACGACACCACTTTAACATTTGTAAAATGAAATGATGAGAGAAAGAGGGGGTATCTCATCATATGAAAATGAAAAATATAGTAGGATGAATATAAAATAACATCCTCCAATATATAATCATGGAGCATAAAATAAATGACATAAAAGAGATTACTTGAAAAGAAAGAGGGAGGTAGGATCCCTTACCTTAAAACGCAACTCTTAAAACTCAAAGGTTGGGACCTTGAGGGCTTGGGGGCACATCGGGAGGACTCCTTGGGAGGTAATGAGACCAGAGCTTCATTGGGGGAGATTTGGGAGTCGAATGGATGAGAGGATGGATTGGTATTTATAGGGAAAGTGACGGGACAAGGCATTAATGGCCAAGGGACACCTCATTAGTGGTTTTGGAAAAACCATGGACTTGCCCATGGTATTTGCCCATGGTATTGGCCACTTGGGACACATCATACCTTATCTTACTATTAATAAGTCTACCATATTGATTACATACTTAATACATCATTTAATGATGTCATTAAACACCTGTAACTTAAAAACTGTATTTTCATTATTCATCGAAAATTCAACTTTCTCAGAAAAATCCCAAAATTTCACCTTAACCAAATATCGATTCTATGATTTCAAAAATGAACTCCATTTTATAAAAATAATTTTCTAAATATTTTTAGTTTAATTTTTTTAAAAATACACTATTCACCCAAAATTCATTTTTTTCAGAAAAATCCCCAAAAATTACCTTAACATAATATCGATGCTCTGAGTTAAAAAATGAAATAAATTTTATAAAAATAATTTTCAAATATTTTTAATTAAATTTTTAATTAAAAAACACTATTCACCCAAAAAAACTAATACTTGAGTAATAATTTATGAAACCGTTATTTAACCATTTTATTGAATCACATTACTTAATCAAGGTGCCTAGATTATATTAATGCTTTATTTAAGTGAGATTACTAATCAATTTGGTCACATTACTAATCCTAAGCGTAAAATCACTATTCATAATTTACTATTCATCAAAAATTATGTTCATCTTATTAGACTCTAAATTTCGTACTGAACATAATTGTAGAAGACCATTTTTTGAAAATCATTACACATTTTTAATTATTAAAGGTTTACATAAACATTTTTTTTAAAAAAATATCCTTTCTCTAAAATTCACCAAAAATATGCATACTATATTTATCCTGACATTTGAAAATTCATAAACTTCATCATAAGAAGAAATCAAAAAATTTATTTAAAACAAAGGATTACACAAGGCAGTTAAGGTCTCCTTACATAGCCCCTTATCACACCATCATAGGACCTAAGTGTAAGGTGTGGTAAGGTGAGAGAATTCGAGGGAGGCTCGACCAACATCGCACGAGTAGTAAATTCTATCAGTTTGAACTTCTTGCGAAGGCGATTCCATTCTAGCTTTACATGATGAAGTTCGGCTTGGGTTTGGTCCAGAGCAAAGCCCACTGGTGCTACCTCCTTCCCAAGTTCTGTTAGATGGGCTTCGATCGGTCCAAGACTACTGGGTGAGGCCCTCGAATCTTCTTTCTATATTAATTAACCAAGATCACTTGTATTTAGAGACAAAAGTCGCAACATTCTGTTTTCAATGGTCATACTGACTAACGGTCATATAATAGTCAAAACCCAACAGTCTCATTTTAATTATACTCATGTTATCAAATGAAATAGTTTTGTTGAGTATGAAAAATAAAATAACACACAAAATTATGAAACACGATTTATTCAAAATTTCTGGTCGTTACACATCCTGAGTGTCATCACCCCATAAAATTGAAAATCTATGATTCCTCACACCCTAGGTTCCATCTCCCCATTGAATTGATGATCCGGGCTTCTAGCCCCCCTGAGATCCATCTTCCCATTAAACTGACTTTCCAGGCTTCCAGGCCTCCTAGGAGCTATTTCCCTATTGAACCAACGATCCAGGATTTCACACCTCTTAGGCACTATCACCCCATCGTACCAATGATCCATGATTCGACAACTCTAGGGAACCATTTCCTCATCTTATTGATTATACAATATTCTACACCTCCTAGGAAAACATCACCCCATCAAGACGACAATCGAGGCTTCCATGACTCGAGTGACATAGCCCCATTGAGATGAAAATCTAGGCTTCCACGCCTCCTAGGATCCATTTCCCCTTTGAGATAACAATATAGGCTTCCATGACTTCTTGGTGCCATCACCCCATTATACCAACGATCCAGGCTTCCACACCTCCTGGGTGTCATTTCCATGTCAAGATGACAATCTAAGATTTCACACCATCTAGTCTCCAATGCCTCATCAATCTAAAAATCAATGCTTCCACACCTCCTGAGTTCCATCAACCAGTCATAATGATGATCCAAGATTCCATGCCTCATAAATGCCATCACCCCCATTGAGTTGACAATCCAGTCTTCCATGCCTCCTGAGTGCCATTGCCATGTTAAGATAACAATCAAGGCGTCCACACCATCCATGATCCATCTCCCTATCGAGCTGATAGTTCAGGCTTACACGTCTCACAGGTGTCATCACCCCATTGTTCTGACAATCCAGTATTCCATGTCTCTCAGGTTTCATCTCCCTATCATATCAAAGATCCAATCATACACACCTCCTGAGAACCATCACCCCTTAGAGCTGATAATCCAATCCTACACACCTCTCGGGAGCCATTTCCACATCATACTGATGATCCAGGCTTCCACACCACCTATGTTTTATCACCTAGTCAATCTAACAATCCTAGCTTACACACCTCATAGGTTCCATCACCCCATTGTATTGATGATCCCAACATTCATGCCTCCCAAACACCATTGCCCCATCGTACCAATGATCGAGGATTCCATGTCTCATAGGTAACATTTCTCCATTTTATAGACAGTATATGATTACACACCTATTGGGTGCCATCTCCCCATTGTACAAATGATCTGGGCTTCCACGCCTCTTGGGTTTCAATGTCCCGTCAAGCTGAAAATCTAGGATTCCACACCTCCTAGGTTCCATTTTCCCATTTCACTAATTAATTCTGGCTTCTACACCTCCCAAGTTCCATTTCTCCTTTGACCTAACAATCTAGGCTTCAACACCTCTTAGGATCCATCACCCCATTGTATAGATGAACTTGGAATCTATGCCTCCCAGGCACCATCACCCCATCATAACAATGATCCATGCTTCTACTCCTCTTAGGTACTATCAACCCTTTGTGCTAATGATCCTAGCTACAATGCATCCTGGAACCGTCTACCCCACTATCTAGAGAATTTGGCTTCAAAATTATGTTCATATAATTGGGATAGATACCCCAACAATCTATTAGGCAAGTAAATTTGACTCTCCTTGATACTTGTTCCATCAACAACCATCACAATATTCCACCTCATGATGAAAAATAACTAAAAAGGTCCTCCAAAAATCCCCAACACTAGCCCATGAAAAGTTCCCCATGACATATCCTATCTCACTCTTAGATAACATCCACACATATTCTAGAAGAATTTTAGGTTAATACCTTGGTAGGATTCCCCCATTGGACATCAAGGAACCCAAATAATTAGGATGGGGAAGAGAGAACCATGCCTCTACCTCCATGATCCTTAGAGCTAGATCTTCAGAATAATCAAGGGATCTCATTCTAAAAGGTCTAGTAGAGGAATGTTATTGAGGCTTGGGTCACCCTAGTGTAACATCTCCTCGACTAGGGACACTTTGTGTGGAATAATTCCCCAATCAACCTGATTTTACAAGGTTAAATTACACAAAAACCCTCATCTTGGTTTCATGATGTTAAATCGTGGGACAAAAGTTTGGTTACATGAAATTAAACTATTTGAAGTTTTAGTTAAGGTTATGTGACCTAAAACTGTAACAACCATGGTCAAAGCTATGTGACCTTAAATGGTATCCACCACTTGTCTTAGCTTCATGATATTAAATTGGAAGAAATTATTGTTCTTATCTACACAACCTTAACATATACATGTTTCATCTTTGCTACATGATGTTAAATTGCATAGAATCATTGTTCTTCTCTACGTAACCTTAAAAGGAACATACTTTGTCCAAGCATTATGACATTAAAATATCATCATCACCTTGGTCTATATAACACAACCTTAAACTATTTGAAAGGTCTTGAGATCTATGGACTTTAAATAATAGCTTACCTAATGGTTTAAGCATCATAACCTTAAACTATTTGAAATTGGTCCAAGAATCATGACATTAAACTGTATGCAATTTCTCCATGCTCGATGACCTTAAATGGAAGCATCTGCATAGTTTGAATTGTATGAATTTAAACTAAAAATCCTAATGTCTTTAGTACATGATGTTAAATTGTAGCCTTACCCTATGTGGGAAGCACAAGGTACCTTATTTAATACACATGAGATGACTCCACATCCCCATCACATGATATAGAACTATGTGATTCCATAAGCCTTCATGAGAGAGTTCTCTTTATTCAGCACTGGTAATCTATTATTCCATGTTCAAGAACTGTGTATGGATTGATTCTCAATTTCATGGGATATGTAGAGACACCTGGGTCCATCCCAGTTCATTACCTACCTCAGGACCCTTATCCTAGAGAATGGGTTAAACTCCATCTTTTTGATACACCCCATTAACATGCTTATATGCACTATGGAATGGAATCTAGGGTGTTGAGATTCACATTGGAATTCCCTTAATTCACCTCCCCACTTCAAGTACTTCTTTATTTAGATCCTAATCATCCTTCAAATATGAATGCCCCCTAATGGTAATGGTGCATAGCTACAATGGATCACCTCCCATCCTAGTAACATGCCTTGATGGATCTATTTCAAAATATGACAATTCCTATGTTTTCAACATGGTCAATGATTGATTATGCTTTTACTTTCCTCGTTTTTGACTGGTGCAGTTGTGGATCCTATGTTTCAAAAATATTTAATAGTGGTCCCTACCCATCAGTCACCCCCTTCATGGTCCAGATCTTAAAAGACATGATTTACCTTATTTCTACCACCTTATGTTTTTTTGGTATTCTAACACACATGGTGTTACCCCTACATGCATCTATGTCTATTGATTGATAAAAACAATATCACTGGGATATTCTTGAATAGACATTTCTGCTAATGTGTGCTCCTATGTGTTAGAAAAATACCCCAACACTCATTGTTTCCCACATCGAGTAAGAATCATTTGATCTTAGGAGTCTTGATAGGATGTTTAATCATGTGGTCAGGTGGAAAAAAATCCCTTATTCCTTGAAACATGACCTTAAACTATTTTCAAGGGTCCAAGCATTATGGACTTAAACTGTTTTCAGCCCATATAGTCTGATTTGTATGAATTTAAACTATAATTTATAATGAAATTAGTGCATGAAATTAAACTACAGTTTTACCCCATATAAACCAGGATACCTCAAGTAATAAGTGTATGATGGTTACCCTATAGAAAACCAAGATTCCACATACAATGAGCATGATATGGTTAATAAGAGTTCTCCATATAAAATCAGGATGCCTCATATGATATGATATGAATAAAAATAAGCATCCTTATCACATGATGTGAAACTTTAGCCTTAACCCATGTCTTAAGTATTGGATTCCCCATGAAAATCATAGGATGACTCAATTCCCTCTCCATAGAGGATTCCCCCACTTTTGGTGTTGGTCTTCTACGATGCAATGTTCTAGAACTATGTGTGGATTGACTTCCATCCACATGGGATATGTAGCAATGCCTAGTCCACCCATGTCTAGTCCAACCTAAAAATTTATCAAACCTTAAGCCTCTTGTCCCAATTTATGGTCCAAACATCACAAGATTAATCTATTTGTGGTTTTTCTAAAGGTGTGTATGTGGTACATGAGCCTCCTTAGACCCTTTCATGTCGGGTCTTATCTCTTATATTCCATACATATACCATTGATACCAACATCCTCCTATTAGAAACATCTTTAATTTAAACTATTACCCACCCTTACTATACTATAAACATTACAAACTTAAACAATGTGTTGTTTGTCTCCCAATGCTTGTGTGGTATGTGGTCCTGCATTCCATCCTTTCACATTAGGTTCCACAACTTTCATTCCATGAAAATACCCTTGAAATGATCACTTCCCCAATATTACAAGCATAATTAATTTAATTTGTTTCCATTTGATAGTCTAACAATTATTACTTTAAACTATTTTCCATGGCCCCAACTATAGGACCTTAAACTATATACAATCAGCTTTATGATTTCTTCATGTGGTGTAGGTCCTGCTCAGCTCCATCCATGTTGGGTTTTAACTCTTTAAATTCATTAACATACTTAAATCCCTCACCCGTGGTCAAAGTATAGTGGCCTTAAACTGTTTTAAATTTTTCCAAAATCTATGACCTCACACTAGGAGCCCTTCTCTCAGAACTATGACCCTAAATTGCGTCAATTTGACCCTTATTCACATGGTTTTCTTCATCCCTATTTTTTCATAAATCCTACGCATCCACCACTTCTAGAAATACATGTGGCTTGATTCCCATCCTCATTGAATATATAGTGATTCCTAGACTTTCTACCTTTGGTCCTAATCGTAGAATCAGTAGAAACCCATCCATTACCTATGGTCCTATCACCCTAAAATGCTCCTATGAACCTACTCTTCAAGTATAGGCCCCACCCACTTTCCTTGACCCATCAATGGGCCAAGATTCCCTCATAGCCCAATATGAAGAAGAAAATAATAGACCACCACTACTAGAAATAAGGGTTTTAGCGACCGCCAAAAGCGGTCGCTAATGCCCTTTAGAGACCGCCCTGCGACCGCTTTTGGCGGTCGCAGTTGCTCCGTCGCTATTGAGTAATAGCGACCGCTAATGGCGGTCGCTAATACTCTCTTCGAAAACCGATGATTATTTGGTGCCGATTGTATACTGGGGAGTGCGCGGCATGTTGGAGGTGACCCCGAGCTTGGGTTGACGGCCATGGAAGAACCACGGTGGCCGGAGGAAGCGTCAAGGGTGACGTTAGGGATTTAACAGCATCGGTTGACTGTCGGGGGTGAGAGGTTTTCCGGCAGCATTGGTAGGGACGACGGGAGGCGACGGGGTGGCGGCGACAGGGGTTGACCTGTGGTGGCGGTGCGGCGGCGGGAGGCGTCGACGTTGTTGCAGCGAGTGACATCGAAGAAGACAATGCGGGGGGCGGGAAAAATCCCGCCATTTACATTTCAGTTTTAGCGACCGCTTTTGGCGGTCGCTAATAGCATCAGTAGCGACCGCCAATGGCGGTCGCCCGCTACCATAGGCGCCAAAACTAAAAAATGTAGTAGTGCACTCAAGGAATAATCCCCACCAATGTCCTCAGTATACGTCGGAAAACTACAACTTTACCCAGTATCAAATCAGGATGTCCCATATGATACGTATGGGATGTTAGAAAATACAATGTATATATTTGGGATGCCTCATACCCTAATATAAGAAGAATAAATATCCTCATTTGAGAGGGTATCCCCCCTTCAATGTTGGTCTCCTAACATGCAGTGTTCTAGAACCACATATTTCTTGATTACCCTCCTTAAAGGATATTTGGGGACACTTAGATATGTCATCCTAGAACCATCCCCCTTTAGCGACTTACTGTAGGGCCTTTTATTCCCCAATAACATGATGTCAGCTTGAGGTATGGTTTGTTGAGTTTTGTGTGTTAGAGGGTCCCTTTAACCCTTCATTAACGTCGAGTTGTCACTCTTTTATTCCATGAAAGCCTCCTTTTAGGACACCCATGCTCCTCCTTTGTCAAATCTATATGACCTTAATCTAGTAACTACCACTACAGTCCGTTCTCTATGAATTTAAACTAATATCATCCCTAGCCTGAGTTGTACAAATTTAAAATCCTAATCCTAATGCCCTCAACAACCGATATTAAACTAAAACCTTACCCTATGAAATGAATATATTATGCCTCATACAGTAAGTATGGGATGTCATAGAATACCCTGTATAAAACTTGAATGCCTCATATTCTAATATGGGATGATTTTGTGCCCTCATTAGAGAGAACTTTACTCCTTCAACATTGGTATCCTACCACATCATGTTACATAACTATGTGTAGCATGATTACCATACTAATGGGATACATAGTGATGAATGAATATTTAACATTAGGTCAATATCTTCCAACATCTTATTTTTATGACATTCCCCATTTTGACTTTAATACTTTTCACTTTCCCTGATTTGTGTAATTGTCATCCTTCTGATCTGAAAAGGATCCCTAATAGAATGCTCTCATTCCATACTATCTCACCTACCATCCAAGGCTCACACCTCGAAGGATCTTTGATAGTAAAAAACATATCCTATGTTTCAAAATTGATCAAAGGTTGATACTTCAATTTTTCACTCCATCTTTAACATACATGGTTTTAGAGCCTGTGTTTCAAATATGGTAACCAATTTTTTACCTATCTGTCATTTAGTCCCATGTCTCACTATATAGATCTTGAATGTTTTAGTCACCCTCATGGGATTTATTGTCCAATTTATCCCCTGTAATTATCTCCCCTAAAAGCAACATGAAATCTATACTTCTCTTTATTTCTCTAAACGAGATTGTATAATGTAGGCTTAGGAGTTTAGAGGAGGTTTTCCTTGATAAAGATTGAGGTACACAAGAACCCCACATTCCAAATTCTATGAAATTAAACTAGGATACCAAGTCCAAGATCATGACTTTAAACTATGTGCGGGTCATCCCAGGAATGTGTTGTGTGGATTAAATACCTAATATGCCCCTTATTCATGCTATGTTGTCACTCTGTTGGGTTATTCAAGCCCATTGGTCCAAGCTTCATGACCCTAAACTATAATCCATGGTTTATGAATCACAACCTTAAACTATGTACGAGTTGTATCAAGGACATTGATTATGGTATCATGTGGCCTACTAGGCCCTTCCATTCATATAGGGTTATTTTTCCATCAATTTCATGCATGTTCCTTTGAGACACATCCCCTTAATTCCATGTTTTATGACCTTAAACTAAAATCCATAGTCTAATAATCATGACATTAAACTATTTGTGACTTTCCCCTCATGTTTCACTTGGAATAGGGACTCCCTTGGCCATCCTTTCCCGACGGTTTATTACTCTTTCATGCCACACCTAACAATTTAAGAGACCATGGTCCAAACTCTATAACCTTAAACTAAGAGTTAAGATCCCATGGTCCAAATACTATGACATTAAAATAGGAGTACATGTCTGAGCACCAAGACTTTAAATTGTGTTCTAGTCCTCTTGGAAATGAGTTGTTCAACATTGGGTCCCTTTGACCATCCATTCACATTGGGTTGTTACTCCACCATGCTATGCATATCCCTTTAGAACACTCACCATATATTCCAGGTATCATGAAATTAAAAGTTTGTGAATCACCCAAGATTAATTCTATGGGTGAAGCGTCTTTTAAATCATTTTTATACCCACATATTATTCCTTCAACCTTGCCTAGGTGGGTATCATTTTCATTAGTTCACATGTCTGAGATGTAAGATGAAAATCTTCCCATCTCCATGTCCCAATCACATGAAGTTAAAATATGTAACCATGTATCAATCAAATAATGTTATGTGATGCATCTTCCTCACTATATGATGTTAAACTACTTGTCTATCATCCTCATTGTATAACATTAAAGTGAATGTCTATCGTCAATTTCACGACATAAAACTATGAGGCATATCAAGCACTTTCCCAAGAAGCCCTTTCCTTCAGCGTCAGTCACCTACCAAATCATTCATATCATTCAAATGTCGCTAGGTATCTAAGAAAACACTCACTTAGAAGATTAGTTTGACCTTTTTTTAGACCAACATTCCTAACACCAATGTTCTCAAAGACACAATGTTTTAATTCTAAGTGGGTTAGAATCCATTCGAACATTCCATCACTCTATATCCACACTTCACATGTACCTATATTTGGACCCTCATCCTCCTCCACTTTCAGATGTAACCCCTAAAATTAATGTTTCTTGACCAAAATGGCCCACCTACCATCCCAATCCAATTCCTGGAAAGACATTGGATGGAATTTTGAGAAAGGTCCCATGTTTTGAACATGGTTAGTGGTCGCCCTCAATTTGCAGTCCCTATCCTCGAAAAAATGACAATGAATGCTTTTTTTTAACATGGTAAACATTTTTCCTCCATTATCACACCACCCCCATTGTGTTACAGATATCATGAGTTGTTGTAACGATCCAAATTATTCCAATACAAAATTCCCTTCTTATATCTATGTCATAAAAACACAAAATAATGAACTACTAAGTGATAAATGACCTTTAAACATAATTTTGTCACCCCTATGTTTGGAATTTTAAAAATCTGACATACACGGTTGTGCTTAAGATAGTTTTTGGTGTCTAATGAAACAAAAATAATTTTTGGTGAATAGTAACATGCCCTTATGAATAGTAACCTACCCTTATGAATAGTAATATGACCCTTATGAATATTAAATACGAGTAATATTACCTATGAATAATAAAATAAAATTTAGACATCATAGAAAGTGATAATTTGACCTTAGTAAACGTTTTTGGTATTTTATAAGTCATAAATAATTAATTATTATTAATTAATTATTTTAAAAGAATATTTATTCCCCTGGAATGTATTCATAAAGTATTGAATCAATGTCTAATAGTTTTTAGATAATTTTATAAGACCATACGTAATTTTTGAATGAACTATAAAAACATTTTTAATCTTAAAAACTGTTTTTTTAAGTAAATTATGATTTTATTTAAATATTAAATTAATAATATTTAGAAAATTATTTTTGAAAAAATGGACTTCATTTTTTGATTCTACACATTGAAAAATGGTTGGGGTAAATTTTTGGGATTTTTCTGAGATACTTGAATTTTTGATGAATAGTGGAATCCGATAATTCACAATAAAAGCTAAATAATGTATTAATTGAATCATTGATGATGTTCTAATGATGTAAGCCCACTTGGTTCGGGATTACATTATAAAATTACTATTATTGGTCATCCAAGACTCACTATTAATTTTCTTTGGTGAAATTAATAAACTAATCAATTTTATATTAAGGAAACCCCTCTCCCCTCCACTATAAAAGCCACCCTTCACTCCCTCTTTTCCACACACCTCTCAAGCTCAAAGCCTTATCTAAACTCTGCCCAAACACCTTACCAAGCTCATCCCCCACGTCCAAAAGCTACTGGTCTCATCAAAAGACCAATCCTAGCTTCCTTAAAGAGGATCTCAGGAGAAGGATTCTAAAGGTAATTTCTCTCTCTCTTCTCCTTTAATTTCCTTTCAAGTTCAAGTTCCTTTATTGATCTCTCCCTACCTATATTCATCCAAATTGTTATATAAATCCAGTATTATATATATACTATAATATTATGATTCTAATGTTATATTATATCACCCCACACCCTTTCCCTCTTCCTTTTATTTTATTAAAGAGAACGTTGTTCATGTGGTGATAATTTATCACCTTCAAAAATGACATGTTCTCTTCTTCCATTTCTACCTTCAAATCTGGTCATGAAACCATTTTTATGGTTGCACCAGAATATTTTATATGTTTTATTTTCTATTTTAAGTTCTGGAAATAACCTATGGCCATATTACTAAGTGAAAAGTTAAAACGAGTTCGTTGTGATCCAAAAACTGCTCAAATTAACCCAAATAATCTTTATTTAATTCTTATCTAATGATTCATCCACATGGATATAATATAACTCATTTTAAAATCATTAAAGCTTCTGTAATATCATTAATAACATGTAATATCATTTCTGTATGTTTACCCATGATCTACCCATACATCAATTTAAGAATGCAAGTGGACCGCTCAAGAAAACCATGAAAACGAACATCCCCGATCAATGTTTTTAAACTCTATAAGTCATCCAAAGGAACATAATGTAACATAATGAAACCAGAATTAACCCTATTAATGTAAACATGGTTCTGGAATTTCTAATTAATCAATATAATGTCATTATAGAGGACATTAAAGAGAAGGAGGCATTCGAGTACAAGGTAAGGGGAAATCTCGAACCCAATTTTCTTCCTTCGGGTTCTCCCTCTTTCACTCCATTTTTGATATAGTTACTCCTAAAAGATCATTTGTTCATCATTTCATTTACTTTTCTAGGATATACTTGTTTGTCACTGGTTTTTATGTCCATCAAATGTTTTCCAAAATAACTCTTCTTTCAAGATCTCACATTTTACCTCTCATTCAAGGTTGATGGTTCTTGTATCAAGTATGTTGTTCCCTCTTTATTTTGGGAACCCAAAGCTTATGAATGTGTTATTATGAGATGAAACCCATTCCTTTACATGGGTTATTTATGTACATGTTTGATATGTGTTCTATGTGGAAATCATGATAATGATAATGTTATGATGTGACGGGTGCGCCCGGAATTATATAGCGCAATATGAATGTTTAAATGTGACGGGTGCACCCATAATTATATAGCGCTCCAATGCATTGGGTAAAGTGATGAATATCATGAGTAAATGTGAAATGATGTGTGAACATGATGCTAGATTTGTTCACAAGTATGTGTGGTAGTTAACCACTTAGACATGATGTTTCATTTTTATGCATTGCCACATTTCAAGTCTTTTACTTATGCTCCTCTCATGATCATGATCTTTTGCCTATGTTATGATTATGCTCACCCCATGATGTATTATTCTTATCTATCTTCTTACTGGGCTTTTAGCTCACCCCTTTTGATGTATATCCTCAGGTGGCTACATGTACTAAGGAGAGGACAAGTTCCACTAAGAAGCTAGTGAAGAAGAAATTAAATAAATGTTTATGGTTGATGTTGTATTTGTTATGCATTGTCCTAGTTTTCCCAAGACACTAAACCTCTGGATCCTCCATGTGTAATACTATTATTCTGTTTATATTTGAAATGATGTAATAGTAAAGAAAGAAAAGGTCGGGTCGCTATAGTTGGTATCAGAGGAAAGGTTTAGTTAATTTGGGAATTAGGATTAGTGAACCCTAAAGAAAACCTCTAGCATGAGTTTAAGTACAAATATGCACACAAGGATATTTACCTAGGGATCCCATATGTTATGTTTTTGGTATAATTTTTTAAATGAATAAGTTATTCATGACTTGTTTACTTATGTTTTGTTCTAACCTTTTCTATTTTAGAAAATGGTGTGAATCAGGAGAAATCAGGCCCACAACTCTTGCGAAGGCCAATGCAACGATTGCCCGAACGACATCCCCAATGATTTTGGAGGTGGAGTTCAAAACTTCATGGCGATGCTTACCCAATTATCTTGGGTTATGAATAATATCCATAATAATGGGGAACGTCCTCCTTCACTAAAGAGGGAGCAACTAGCTATCGAATGTTTTATGCAGCAACGACCACCGACGTTTTGTGGATCTTCTGATCCACTAGTTGCGGAACAGTGGGTCAACTCCATGGATAAGATATTTTTTGTTCTTCACTGTTCCGAGACGGAGAAGGTGACTCTAGCCGTTTATTGTCTAGATGGTGAAGCTGATCAATGGTGTGCTTTGATTAAGAACACCAAGCTAAGGGATGAAATTGAAGAGATGGAATGGGAAGTCATTAAGATAATGTTTCTTAATAAGTACTTCCCACGAACTCTACACACTAAGATGGAGATAGAATTCATAGAGCTCAAGAAAAAAGAAGGATAATTTGTCACAACCTATGAAGAAAATTTCACAAGGCTCGCAAGGTATGATTTGGGTTTTGTTATCAACAGTGATAGCAAAATTGATAGATTCTTTAGTGGATTAAAACCACATCTTCGAAAGGATCTTGCAATTCGAGACTTTGGGAGTTATGAAGAAGTTGTTCGGTGTGCTCTCAAAGTGGAGATGAAGTTTGGAGAATGGTCCCATGGATATGGTGATAAGAAAAGAAAGATGGAGTTTCAAGCTGGTGGATCTAGTGATAAAGATGGGAAGAAAACACAACGACCCACATGCCAAAAATGTGGGAAGTTTCACCATGGGAACTGCCTCAAAGGTACGGAGAAATTCTTTAAGTGTGGGAAGAAAGGACACCAAGATCACGAGTGTCGAAAAGACATGAAAAGGAAGTATAATGTAGATGATGAAAGGAGATAACCACTCATGGTTCAATGCTACAACTGTAGGGAGCTAGGGCACTATTCAAACCAGTGCACTAAACCTCGAGCTCTCGAGGGTAATCAGCGCCAACAACCACCAAAGCCAAAGGAACAAGGGAAGGCTTATGCCATCACTAATGCAGAGGTGGAACATGATAATGAAGTCGTACAAGGTACACTTCCTATTCAATCAAGAATGGCAAAAGTCTTATTTGATTCTGGTTCTATGCATTCCTTTATATCTTGCAAGTTTTCTAGAACTATAGAATCGAAGCCCCGAAACATTGAAGTAGAGATATCTATAAAAATACCAAGTGGTGCAATCATTGCAACCCAAGTGTTTGACTCTTCTCCTGTTGATGTATGTGGGAATATTCTTCCATCAAATCTTGTAATACTTCCCTTGGTGGAATTCGACGCTATAATGGGAATGGATTGGCTCTCGTTATATAGGGCACATATCAACTATCGGGAAAAGGAAATATATTTTCATATTCCAAACCATCCCATGCTCCTCTACAAATGCAAGGAAGATCATGAATATCCTTTTAAAAATCCTTCAATGGTGTGGGTGATGATTCCCTATGAAGAAGCATACCTCGCCCAAATGGTTGAGTTTAAGGAAAGTGCCAACCTTGAGGAAATACCCATCGTAAGGGAATACGGCGATGTATTTCCCAAAGAGTTACCCGGAATTCCCCCGGATCGTGAGGTAGAGTTCTCAATTTAACTCATACCTGAAGCTACACCTATCTTGAAGTTCCCCAATAGGATGGCTCCTATCGAACTGGAGGAGTTAAAGAAGCAGCTGCAAGAGCATCTGGACAAAGGGTTCATATGCCCTAGTGCATCACCTTGGGGTGCACCAGTGCTCTTTGTGAAGAAGAAGGATGGAACCATGCGGCTGTGTATCTATTATCGGTAACTCAACAAGATCACCATAAAGAACAAGTATCCTCTCCCAAGGATTGATGACTTGTTCGATCAGTTAAGAGGAGCTCAATACTTCTCAAAGGTGGATCTTCATTCTGGATATCATCAAGTAAAGGTGAAGAAGGAAGATATTCAGAAGACTGCCTTCCGTACAAGGTATGGGCACTATGAGTTTTTGGTGATGCCCTTTAGACTTACTAATGCCCCTGCAATCTTCATGGATTTGATGAATAGAGTCTTTAGACATTACCTCGAAAAATTTGTGGTAGTGTTTATTGATGATATTATCATCTACTCCAAGAGAAAGGAGGAACATGAAGAACATCTAAGTCTTGTGTTGGCGACATTGAGAAAGGAGAAGTTGTATGCCAAGTTCAGCAAGTGTGACTTTTGGATGAATCAAGTCACGTTCTTGGGACATGTGATCACAAGCGAGGGAATTTCTATGGACCCTTCAAAGACAAAGGCGATTGAGGAATGGCCCAGGCCTTCCAGTGTCACAGAAATCCGTAGTTTTCTTGGATTAGCTGGGTACTATCGAAGTTTTGTGAGAAACTTCTCACAATTTTCAAACCCACTAACTAATTTAACAAGGAAAGGGGTAAAGTATGTATGGACGGAAGAATGTGAGGTAAGCTTCAAGGAGCTAAAGAGAAGGCTGATCACTGCACTTGTACTCACACTACCGAAAAGTGGAGAAAGTTTTGTGATATACAGTGATGCTTCAAAGAAAGGCTTGGGTTGTGTACTCATGAAAAATGATAATGTGATAGCCTACGCCTCATGACAGTTGAAGATCCATGAGCAGAACTACCCGGCGCATGATCTAGAGATGGCAGCCGTGATTTGTTCCTTGAAAATCTGGCGGCACTACCTTTATGGCGAGAAGTGTGACATATACACTGACCACAAGAGACTAAAGTATATATTAACACAAAAGGAGCTCAACATGCATCAAAGGAGATGGTTAGAGCTAATAAAGGATTACAAATGCTCTATTCACTATCATCCTGGAAAGGTGAACAAGGTAGCTGATGCTCTAATAAGGAAAGAACCTGCTACTCTATCCATGTTGAGGATTGAGAAAGACCCTATCTTCTTGGATATGAAAAGGATGGATTTGGGAATCGTAAGGGCATGGGATACATCCTACCTTGCCCAAATGATTGCACAACCATCCATCCAACAGAAGATTAAGGAAGCACAAAGGGATGATGTAGAGATACAAAAGAGGGTGAATGCAGTAAAGGAAGGGAAGCTACAAGAGTTCCATATCGAAGATGATGGTGTGATTTGGTTTGGAACGCGGCTTTGTGTGCCTTCATCACCTGGAATAATGAAGGAGCTATTGGATAATGCACATAGCTCAACTTTCTCTATTCATCCTGGAAGTACCAAGATGTATCGTGATCTCTGAGAACACTTCTGGTGGGATAACATGAAGAAGGAGATTGCAGAATATATATCAAGGTGCTTGGTATGTCAGCAAGTTAAAGCTAAGCGGCAAAAGTCCAAAGGTATGATGCAGGAATTGCCTATACCCATGTGGAAATGGGAAAATGTTACTATGGAATTTGTCATGGGTCTCCCGAAAATGTCAAGAGGAAATAATGTGATCTGGTTTGTGGTTGATCGACTCACCAAGACTGCCCATTTTATCGCTATTCGGGAAGACCTCTCACTTGAAAATCTTGCAAGGATATATGTGAAGGAAGTGGTGAGACTACATGGTGTTCCACTCTCGATTGTCTCTGACCGTGATCCAAGGTTCACATCTAAATTCTGGAGGAGCCTTCAACATGCTTTGAGTACTGAATTAAATTTCAGCATGGCCTATCACCCCCAAACTGATGGCCAGTCTGAAAGGACTATTCAGACGCTTGAAAATATGCTAAGAGCCTGCTCTCTTGAATTCAAAGGTGGTTGGGATCAGCATCTCCCATTGGTTTAATTCTCATACAACAATAGCTTCCACTCGAGTATTCAGATGGCTCCGTATGAAGCTCTTTATGGGAAGCGATGTAGAACTCCAACCTGTTGGGATGAAGTTGGAGAACGAAAGCTACATGGTCCCGATCATGTTCAAGAGATGATAGAGAAGGTTCAAGTCATCCAGAAACACATCAAAGCTACTCAAAGTCAGCAAAAGAGCTATGCTGACAATCGTCGAAGGGACTTGGAGTTCGACGTTGGAGATAAAGTCTTCCTTTGAATATCTCCATGGAAGAGAGTCATGAGATTTGGGAAGAAAGGGAAGCTAAGCCCAAGGTACATTGGACCCTTTGAGATCCTTGATCGTATTGGAGCTGTGGCCTATTGTTTGGCACTTCCACCGAATATGGCTCAAGTTCATGATGTGTTTCATGTATCACTACTGAGGAAGTACATACCAGACCCCTCACATGTACTAAACTCAGAGGTGGTATAGCTGGAAGATGATCTCTCCTATGAGGAGCAGTAGGTAAAAATTTCGGATCGAAGTGATAAGGTTCTATGCAACAAGACAACCCACCTTGTCAAAGTGTTTTGGAGGAACAAAAAGTTTGAGGAAGCAACTTGGGAATCGGAAGAGGCAATGAAGGAGAATTACCCTCACCTGTTTGTGTAATGTAAAACTTCGAGGGCGAAATTTCTTAAGGGGGGAAGAATGTAACGACCCAAAGTATTCCAATAGAAAATTCCCTTCTTATATCTATGTCATAAAAACACAAAATAATGAACTAATAAGTGATAAGTGACCTTTAAACATAATTTTGTCACCCCTATGTTTGGAATTTTAGAAATCTGACATACACGGTTGTGCTTAAGATAGTTTTTGGTGTATAATGAAACAAAAATAATTTTTGGTGAATAGTAACCTACCCTTATGAATAGTAATATGACCCTTATGAATAGTAAATAAGAGTAATATTACCTATGAATAATAAAATAAAATTTAGACATCATAGAAAGTGATAATTTGACCGTAGTAAACGTTTTTGGTATTTTATAAGTCATAAATAATTAATTATAATTAATTAATTAATTTAAAAGAATATTTATTCCCCTGGAATGTATTCATAAAGTATTGAATAAATTTCTAATAGTTTTTAGATAATTTTATAAGACCCTACGTAATTTTTGAAAGAACTATAAAATCGGTTTTAATCTTAAAAACTGTTTTTTAAAGTAAATTATGATTTTATTTAAATATTAAATTAATAATATTTAGAAAATTATTTTTGAAAAATGGAATTCATTTTTCGATTCTACACGTCGAAAAATGATTGGGGTAAATTTTTGGGATTTTTCTGAGATACTTGAATTTTTGATGAATAGTGGAATCCGATAATTCACAATAAAAGCTAAATAATGTATTAATTGAATCATCGATGATGTTATGCTGATGTAAGCCCACTTGGTTCGGTATTACATTATAAAATTACTATTATTGGTCATCCAATACTCACTATTCCTTGTCTTTGGTGAAATTAATAAACTAATCAATTTTATATTAAGGAAACCCCTCTCCCCTCCACTATAAAAGCCACCCTTCATCCCTCTTTTCCTCACACCTCTCAAGATCCAAGAATTCTCTAAACTCTGCCCAAACACCTTGCCTAGCTCCTCCCCCACGTCCAAAATCTGTTGGTCTCATCAAAAGACCAAGCCTAGCTTCCTTAAAGAGGATCTCAAGAGAAGGATTCTAAAGGTAATTTCTCTCTCTCTTCTCCTTTAATTTCCTTTCAAGTTCAAGTTCCTTTCTTGATCTCTCCCTACCTATCTTCATCCAAATTGTTCTATAAATCCATTATTATATATATACTGTAATATTATGATTCTAATGTTATATTATATCACCCCACACCCTTTCCCTCTTCCTTTTATTTTATTAAAGAGAACGTTGTTCATGTGGTGATAATTTATCACCTTCAAAAACGACATGTTCTCTTCTTCCATTTATACCTTCAAATCTGGTAATGAAACCATTTTTATGGTTGAAACAGAATATTTTATATGTATTATGTTCTATTTTAAGTTCTGGAAATAACCTATGGCCATATTACTAAGTGAAAAGTTAAAACGATTTCGTTGTGATCCAAAAACCGCTCAAATTAACCCAAATAATCTTCATTTAATTCTTATCTAATGATTCATCCACATGGATCTAATATAACTCATTTTAAAATCATTAAAGCTTATTTAATATCATTAATAACATGTAATATCATTTCTGGATGTTTACCCATGATCTACCCATACATCAATTTAAGAATACAAGTGGACCGCTCAAGAAAACCATGAAAACGAACATCCCCGATCAATGTTTTTAAACTCTATAAGTCATCCAAAGGAACATAATGTAACATAATGAAACCAGAATGAACCCTATTAATGTAAACATGGTTCTTTAATTTCTTATTAATGAATATAATTTCATTATACATGACATTAAAGAGAAGGAGGCATTCGAGTACAAGGTAAGGAGAAATCTCGAACCAAATTTTCTTCCTTCGGGTTCTCCCTCTTTCACTCCATTTCTGATATGGTTACTCCACAAAGATCATTTGTTCATCATTTACTTTACTTTTATGGGATATAAATTTTTTTCACTGGTTTTTATGTCCATCAAATGTTTTCCAAAATAACTCTTCTTTCAAGATCTCACATTTTACCTCTCATTCAAGGTTGATGGTTCTTGTATCAAGTATGTTGTTCCCTCTTTATTTTGGGAACGCAAAGCTTATGAATGTGTTATTATGAGATGAAACCTATTCCTTTACATGGGTTATTTATGTACATGTTTGATATGTGTTCTATGTGGCAATCATGATAATGATAATGTTATGATGTGATGGGTGCACCCGTAATTATATAGCGCAATATGAATGTTTAAATGTGACAGGTGCACCCGGAATTATATAGCGCTCCAATGCATTGGGTAAAGTGATGAATCAAATGAGTAAATGTGAAATGATGTGTGAACATGATGCTAGCTTTGTTCACAAGTATGTGTGGTAGTTAACCACTAAGACATGATGTTTCATTTTTATGCATTGCCACATTTCAAGTCTTTTACTTATACTCCTCTCATGATCATGATCTTTTGCCTATGTTATGACTATACTCAACCCATGATGTATTATTCTTATCTATCCTCTTACTGGGCTTTTATCTCACCCCTTTTTATGTATATCCTCAGGTGGCTACATGTACTAAGGAGAGGACAAGTTCCACTAAGAAGCTAGTGAAGAAGAAATTAAATAAATGTTTATGGTTGATGTTGTATTTGTTATGTATTGTCCTAGTTTGCCCAAGACACTAAACCTCTGGATCCTCCATGTGTAATACTATTATTCTGTTTATCTTTGAAATGATGTAATATTAAATAAAGAAAAGGCCGGGTCTCTATAGTTGTGATTCACTCTCTTCAATCCCCTGTTTAGGTAGAATTAAATGCCCCTAGAATTACCCTACTGATGCACCTATGCATATTGGGAAGTAAGTTGGATCAATGGAGTTATAATCTCCAGACATGGAATTACTAGTTAGGAAACTACCATAGGTGATTGATGTCCCATTATAATCTCATCACATTTGATCATATTTATTACTCTCATATTAAAATACAATTGAGATACAATGGGCCCCGAGGTAGGTTGTTTCCTCAACACTTTCCTCAGAACACAGTCTGCCTCACCCTCCTCATCCCTGTTGACCCTATTCTATAAGAGGAATTTATTCCAAGCAGGAAAAAACATCCAATAATGGATCTAATTCTAAATAAAATTATTCATGAGATTATATATTTTTGAGGGATCTGATTTTACTAGTCGTAGATCCTGAATGGAGTTACATATCAAAAGTTATGGCCATTTGAAATTAGACTTCTAAAAATGGACAACTGAGGTGATTCTGCAGAAAAGTATGGAATTGAACACAACTTTACCAAAATTTAATGCAACCCATATATGGTCACACAACTATGTTACGAGAAAAGGAAATTTTTACATGTGAGAAAATTATAAAATTATGTGAAACTTTCAAGTGTGTGAAACTCCTTCACAGTTACGCAACTAGGTTTCATCACAAAGACCAAGTCAAATGGAGAAGGAACATACATACACAATATGGACACTAAAAACAAAGGAATTTTTGATCAACTCTATAATGGTGTGTGACATGGACAAAAGTTTCACGACATAGGCTAAGTTGTGTGATAGATAAAAAAGTTGCGTGGAACAGTGAAAATGCCTATAAATATGGCATCAAACCCTTACATGAAGGAGGATCTCTAGGATTCAAGTACCAGATCTCTCACTTGTGAAACTATGATTTACACACTTTATGAAACCCCCAAGTCCTAAAGTTTCATGAAATTAGCTTAGAGAAATCCCTCAAGTAGGTGCATCCTGCTAACATATTTTTGCGCAACTTGTTTTACTGAGAAGAATTTTTTTCCCAAAGTCCAATATTTCACACAACTCTATTCACATACATCTACAAAGTTATGAAACACAGTGTTTTCCAAAATCACGCTTTTAGGCCATGCCTCCCACAAACTAATTTTTCATGTAACTTCAAAGTCACACGACCGAGTGAATAGTTTCATGCTAGAGTGAAATTTTGCATGACACAGTGCGATGTTTCATGAAAAAATGTTCATATTCAACTTCTAGTCCATACCATGGGGGATGTGACCCTTCAGCCCTACTTGGGATCAGTGTTGTGCGACAATCATATACCTCTAGCCTGATCCCTTCTCTAACATCACTGACCCCCATGAAAAATGGAGAGTCTCACCGTGAACTTTTTGGGTTGGGTCAAGGACATTATTGGTTTCAATTTATATGGCCCCAACATCCACCCCTCAAATACCATGAGTCAAGATTCTCTTATATAGAAACTAAAATGCCTTGAGTCAGCCTACTCTTCTTGGTCCCTTTTCCATTCTTTGTGTTCAGTTTCTCTTCTTGGATTCCCCAATAACCTTAAGTTGAAACACTCAAGAACCTCTGGAAACCCTACCACCGGACTCCTATGCCATGTTGAACAAGATAGGGTCACTCTTGCATAAGTCCCACACCAGTCACTGCATGAAATCCACTCCATTGTAATCTTTGTTGGAACCATGGCTATTCTATGCATTAACTGGAGTATGGTTTGTGTTTTTTCTCAATACTCAGTGAAAGTTCAGAATGTGTGCCAGTAAAGTGATTATATAGTTTAAGCAGACAACAGTATTGAAGGTGGCTATGTTTCCCAGTGTTTGCCAAATTTTTTGGCCTCAAAATTGGAAAATGAAGACATGGATTGTTGGTAAAAGGAGGTGTGTGCAAAGAAGAAGTGGTGCACGAAAAAGGTTGGTTTTGTGTGAAATATTTGAGTTGTGCGTGAAAAACAACATGGTGCGCAAAATTGTGGAGAAAGGTTTTTTGCGCAAATAGTGTATCGGAATCAGAACGTTGAAAAATGGAAAAGGCATGGGCTATGTGATATATCTAGAGATGTGCGTGAAAAATGATACCATTGAGAAATATTACGTGCCAGATGGGAGGTTTTTCGCGCCATACGGGGTTTCGCGCGCGGGGGTCAGAGACGCCTATAAATAAGCGGTGACCCCCCTCATTCCACACGGTTGAAGAATCAGAGAATATCTGAGGTCTGATGCACATAAAAGGTTCGTGTAAAGGGATCTGCGTGAAAAATTTAGGCTTGTGCAATAAATTCTGGCTCACGTGGAAAAATTTAGAGCGGCGCAAAAAAATTTGGACTTGCGCAAAAAATTATGGCTCGTGCGGAAAAATTTGGAGTTGTGCGAAATATTTTGGCCTGTGCAAAATATTCCAAGTTGCGCAAAAAATTCCAGCTTACGCAAAAAAGATGAAGTTGCACGAAAAACTTGAGGTCGTGCATAAAACATGGTGTTGCACGAAATTGTTAGTGAAACCTGTTTGCGCGTTTCTGACTATCCAGTTCAGTGGTTCAGTGCATTCAAGTGCATCATTTCTAGACTTCGATGCAAGTAGAGTCTCATGCTAAGTAGAGTAAAAGACTTCAATGTAAATCTATTTAATAGACCTTCACATCTATAAACTGATTGGGACTTCATCAAAGGCAGTGAGCCAGGGGGAGTCAACGGGAGTGACCTGAGTGACGTAGTGAGCTATCCATGAACTTTTGTATAGGTAGTGTTCTTAGGACCGAGTAACTGTACCTAAACATTGTAATCCATAGCTAGTGAAGTTTAGTGGAATTAGGTATGACCAATAACTTTTTGGCATATGATCCTTGGATGTAGCCCTTTGTGGTGAACTAAGTAAAAGTGATGTGTCAAATTCCTTCTTTCATTTGTTTGATAAGTTTAACAAGTTCCTACCAGCTTGGGAAAAAGATCCACACTTTAAAAAGAAAAAGTTAACAACCTTATTCACCCCTCCCCTCTCAGGGTGTTTCGGGGTCCTTAAAGTGGTATCAGAGGGAGGTTCACTGGTGTTTGATCTGTTATTTACCGTTATGGACAATTCAACCATTGTTAGAGGTTTCCCTTTCTTTGATGGAAGTAATTTCCATATTTGGAAGAACAGAATGATATCTCTTCTAATATCTCTTGGAATGGAAGTTATTTTTTCTACTGTTCAAGGAATACAATTCACTGATCCAACATTCCTATCTATGACTGATGTAGATATGAAAATTCTTGATGCAGATGCTAAAGCACAAAATACACTCACTACAGCCCTTTCTGATCAGATCTATCTAAAGGTGATGAGTTGTACCTTAGAAAAATCCATGTGTGATAAACTTGAAAATATTTATGAAGGAGATGGAAAAGTGAAGGGGGAAAAATTACAAGTCCTACACAGTTGGTTTGATAATCTGAAGATGCATCTAGACGAGAATGCAGACACATTCTTCAATCGAGTTACTGAAGTGGATGGAGAAATTGGGGGTTTAGGCGAAGAAATAAAAGACATTTATACTGTAAAGAAAATATTAAGAATACTTCCACCCATGTACAATGCAAAGGTTTCACCCCTTGAGGAAAGATATCTTTCCAAAATTTCTCTGGATGATCTAGTGAGCAACTTGGTAGCATATGAAATGAGAGTCAAACTAGAAGATGCTATGAATTGTGTGAGAAAGGAAATGGAATTCAAATCCATGGATAAACTTAAAATTTCAAAAGATAGTAGTGGTGAAGATGATGAGGAAAAATAAATTCTTTTTCTCATTGCAAAGAAGTTCCAGAAGGGAAAAGGGAAATTCAAAGGGAAGTTACCTCTCGCATGTTTTTGTTGAGGAAAAGTTGGGAACATTGCCTCTCAGTGTTTAAGAAAGATCAATGATGAAGATGGTGAAGATGAAAACATTAAGAAGCCTTGAAAAAGGTTTTTCGAAAATGGATATTTGAAATCTAGAAATAATGTGTTGAAGAAGAGTTTTATCTGTGAAAAGAAAGATGATGATAATGAATTCTATGAAGAAGAAGAACCAGAATTTAAAACTGAAAACTATGCTTCCATGATGGAAATGATTGAAAAATCAGAACAATCCAAATATAATTTTCAAGACAATTAGTTTACAACTAATTCCAATCACAAGTTTCAACTTCAAGATTCTATTTGTAAGCTTAAGATGAAATGTAAGAGTTTCAATAAGTGGAAATCAATTTTTGAAGAATCACTTGATTATGTTGATCAGCTCAAAGCTGAAATTGAATGACTGGATGAATTTGTGAATGTGCAGTCTAAGATTCTTGAAAGCACTGATGATTCAGTGGATCTAAATCTAAAAATTGAAGATCAAGCATTGGTAATCAATTACCTCACCACTATAATAGAAGAAAAGACCAAGACTACTGAGATTCTTGAATAGGAAGTTGTTACTCTTAGAAGAAAACTTGAGAGTGAATCAATTTCAAAAGATTTAAGGAAGAAAATACACTTTGGAAGGTTCTCAGATTTTGAGTTGTTGGAAAGAGAAAAATGTGGTTCCAATGGAGTTGAAAAGATTTTAATGATCAAAGACCCGCTTGCATGGGAAATAGTGGAGTCGGTTGTGAGGCCGAATCATCAAATTATAAAAAAAAGGGGACCAAAATAAAGGCAAGATGAAAGTGGTTCATGTAGAAAAGTCACATGAAGTGCTGAAAAAGAAACCTTCAATTCAATCTAAAAGAATAACAGAAGACTATCCTCGAGCCTCCAGCAATAAGAGGTACTCAAACTATTATCCCCCAAAAGAAGGAATGCGGATAAACAAAAGTGAGAAGATATTTCCTCTCATGAAGTGTCAGTTCTATGGATATTTGGGCAATACCATGTCTTATTGTGAAGAAGCAAGAAGCTATTTTAATGAATAAGATATGGGAGTTCAATGAAGAAGAAAAAATTCATATCCTAATTCTTTTAAAAGAAACACTTTCTATGGATATTATTTTAGTTGTTCTAACTTTGGTTATAAGGCCGTTGATTGTAGGTAGAGGAGGGACATGGAAACCTTATACCAGAGTCCGAGACAAGTCAAAGATCATCAAAAAGCTAGTGTTTCTCTTTTAAATAGGTTTTATCCTCTGGAAAAAGATTTAGACTATGAAGAACCCATGTACACGGAAGAAATAATTGAAAGTCCATCAGTGTTCTACACTCAATATAATGTATCATGGAAGGAAAAGAAGAAAATTGAGAAATACAACCTTTTAGAGGTGGCCCTCAAAACTACAACAAGCAACAACACCTAGATTCTAGATAGCAGTCGTTCATCTCATATGACAAGTAATGCAGGCCTGTTAATGGATATAAAAAGGAAGGTTGATGGTACAGTTCGATTTGGTAATGATGGATCTATGAAAATCAAAGGTAGTGGAAGTACTAAATTATATAATGGATAGCTAAATAAGACTTAATTCCTTTATGTATATGGCCTACGTCATAATCTACTCAGCATGAGTCAACTCTGTGACTCGGGACTTATAATTACTTTTAATCGGAAAGGCTGCACTATCAAGGGAAAGATAGGAAATTCACTTATGAAGGGATGTAGAACAGAAGGAAATATGTATTAGGTTGATAGTAAAGAAAATGTTTCTTACATGACTGTTGAAGAAGAAAATATTTTGTGGCATCAGAGACTGGGACACATCAATCAACAAGACATGGATAAAATATCAAAATTGAGGATTGTCATGGAAATTACCAACCTAAAGCATGAGTGTGAAAAGTCTTGTGATGCTTGCATTTGTGGGAAGCTGGTCTGCAGTTCATATCGGCCAAAGAAGAAAAGGGCATCTCATCTTCTTGATCTAATTCATACAGATGTATGTGGGTCGATAAATGTTGCCAGAACTCATGGAGAAATGTACTTTGTTCTTTTCATATATGATTACAGTAGAATGGAATGTGTAATGTTTATTCACAGGAAATGACAAGTTCTTTACTGCATGAAAACATATTTTCAAATTGATGAGAATGATACTGGACAAACAATCAAAGTACTGTGATCTGAAAATAGAGGGGAATACACATCCATTGAATTTGAAAACTATCTAGAGAAACATGGGATACAACATGAGGTAACATCAGTGAGAACTCCACAACAAAATGGATTTGTTGAACGCAGGAATCGAAAGATGAACAACATGGCATGAACTATGCTGATTGAGATTTGTATTCCACGACATTACTAGAAAGAGGCTGTTTAAGCTGTAGTGTATATTCAAAATCAAATAGGACTTTATATGGGTGAGACCAAGACACCATATGAATTATGGCATGGAAGGGATCCCTCTTTGAAATATTTTTGTGTTTTTGGAAGTAAATGCTTCATCCAGAATAAAGAAGTAAATCAAGGGAAGTATGGTGATAATGCAGATGAAGGAATTTTCCTTGGATACTCAATGAACAACAAATCCTACAAGTGTTTCAACAAGAGTTTAGGAAGGATTGTGGAAAGCAGTAATATTAAGATCATTGAAGAGACAACCAAAAATGCTTTAAGGATTTGATATGATGATGTGATATAAAGTGAGGAAGAAAGTGAACATGGAGAAAATACAAATACAGAAATAGAGGAAGGTGTACAAAATTCTCGGCAGTCACATCATGATGTTGACTCAGAAGAATAATATGAAGAAGAAACCCTAGCTAGAGAGAATGAAACTGAACCACACAAGAGAAATTAAAGAGATAAGATTGATCCATCTAACATAATTGGGGATAAGAGTGCACCCACAAAAACAAGGATGATGATGAATAACACACAATTTGAATTTTTTTTATTTGTGGAGCCATCCTCATTTGAAGAAGGAATAAAGAATGAATCTTGGGTGAAAGCCATGAATGAAGAGTTAGATCAGATAGAAAAGAATCAGACATGGGATCTTGTCCAGAGACCCAAAGGTCACAATGTGATTGGTACAAAATGGATCTTTAATAACAAGTTTGATGAGAATGGAAGTGTTATTAGAAACAAGGAACGACTGGTATGTAAAGAATACTCCCAGATTGAATGTGTTGGTGTTGAAGAAACCTTTACTCCAGTGGCTAGACTGGATTCAATTAGTCTTTTCCCTTCCATGGAACTCCAAAGAGGATATAAAGTATATCAAATGGATGTCAAGATAGAATTCTTGAATGGTGTACTCGAAGAAGAAGTCTACATTGAACAACCAGTGGGTTTTCTTCTTGGTACTGATGAAACAAAGGTTTGAAAACTAAATAAAGCTCTATATGGTTTGAATCAGGCACCACGAGCATGGTATTCCCAGCTGGAATCTTATCTCAAGAAGCTAGAATTCAAAAGAGGAGGAGTATATCACAATCTATATGTGAAGAATTCAGAAAAGTATTAGTTCATGGTTCTAGTCTACATTGGTGACATTATATTTGGTAGCAGCAGGTAGAAATCAGTGGATGAATTTTACAATCACATGAAATCATAATTTGAAATGTCTATGATTGGAGAGCTCACATATTTTTTGGGGCTGTAGATGATTTAAAAGAAGGATTATACTTTAATTTATTAGGAAAAGTATGCAAGAGAGCTATTGAAGAAGTTTAATATAAAAGATTCCAAACCAATGTCAACTCTGATTGCAGTTGGAACCAAACTTGGAAAGCATGAGGATGGGACATCTGTAGACCCCACCATGTAAAGAAGGATAATTGGGAGCCTATTGTACCTAACAGTGACACAACCATATATTGTATTTGCAACATGTCTAGCAGACTGCTTTTAGAGTAATCCAAATGAGTAACATATGGCGGCAGTAAAAAGAATCATGAGGTACATTCAAGGTACTCATAACATTGGGTTATACTTTACTGCAAGCAGGGATAGTGAATTATCAGCGTTTTCTAATGTGGAATGGGATGGTGATGTAGTGGACAGAAATTCCACCAGTGGTGGAGCCTTCTATATAGGGAAAAAATGTGTTGGCTGGTTGAGCAGGAAACCAGAAAGTACTTCTCTTAGTACTACTGAAGCTGAGTATATATCTGCTACAAAGGCATGCACTCAACTACTATGGATAAAGCAACAATTGATAGATATTGGCGATGAGGTGAAACAACCAATGGTGATTTATTGTGATAACAAGATTCAAATTGATCTTACAAAGAATCTTATTCATAATTCTCGTACAAAACATATTGAAATTAGGTATCACTTTATGAAAGAAAATTTTGATCAAGGCATGATTAGAATGGATCATGTGGGAACTGATGAGAAAGTGGATGATATCTTAACCAACCCACTGTCAGCGGTTGTGTTTGAGAAGCATCGGTTGAACCTCAGTGTTCATCCACCTCCCAGTACATAAGAAGGTTAAGAAATACCCCTCTCCCCAATTAGGTTAACTGTTTTTAATATTTTTCTGAATATGATTTATGTTTATGGGGGAGATACTATCTAGGGGGTGTATTGCGGTGCTCAATGAGAAAATACCGATCTTTGGGTTTATTTCCAAAGGGGGAGAAAGGAATAAATTCAGGCATGTCATGGACATATAATGCTTTTGTGACACTCTATAAGAGAATTTCTTGGGAATCGTTGAGAATTCCATAACACAGAAACCCAATTAAAGATTCCTCTCTTGTTTTCTACACCGAGCATTGCTCACGTAGACTTAGATTGTTGGCTGAGTTGATTCTTGTGTTTTTGGTTTGCATGTGGATGGTGATCTATTGGATATATTTACTGATTTAGAACAAACCCAAAGGGGGATATTGTTAGAACCATGGATATTCTATGAATTAATTGGAGTATGGTTTGTGTTTATTCTCAATCCTCAGTGGATGTTCAAAATGTGTGACAGTAAAGTGATCATACAGTTTAATCAGACAACAATATTGAAGGTGGTGCCATTTCCCAGTGTTTGCCAAATTTTTTGGCCTCAAAATTGGAAAATGAAGACATGAATTGTTGGTAAAAGGAGGTGCATGAAAAGAAGAAGTGGTGCGCAAAAAGGGTGGGATGTGCACGAAATATTTGAGTTGTGCGCGAAAAATAGGGTGGTGCGTGAAATTGTGGAGCAAGGTTTTAGTGTTTCGAAATCAGAATGTAAAAAAATGGAAAACGCATGGGTTGTACCAAATTTTTGGAGATGTGCATGAAAAACGATACATGTGCGAAATATTACACGCTCGATGAGAGGATTTTCACGACACATGGGGTTTTGCACGCAGGGGTCAGAGATTCATATAAATAAGTGGTGACCCCCCTCATTCTATACGGTTGAAGACTCAGAGAAGATCTGAGGTCTGATGCGCATAAAAGGTTCGCGTAAAGGGATTTGTGTGAAAAATTTAGGCCTGTGTGAAAAATTCTGGCTCACGCGAAAAAATTTAGATTTGCGTGAAATATTCCAGCTTGCGTGAAATATTCCAAGTTGCATGAAAAATTCTGGCTTGTGCGAAAAAGGTGAAGTTGCATGAAAAACTTGAGGTTGTACATAAAACTTGGTGTTGCGTGAAATTGTTAGTGAAACATATTTTCATGTATCTGAATATCCAGTTTAGTGGTTCAGTGCATTCAAGTGCATCATTTCCGGACTTTGATACAAGCAGAGTCTCGTGCTAAGTAGAGGCAAGGACTTTAATGCAAATATATTGAAGATACATTCACGTCTATAAAATGACTGGGACTTCACCGAAGGTAGTGATCTAGGGTGAGTCAATGGGAGTGACCCGAGGGACGCAATGAGCTATCCCTAAACATTTGTATAGGTAGTGTGCTTGGGACAGAGTGACTGTACCTGAACATTTTAATCCACAGCTAGTGAAGTTTAGTGGAATTAGGTACGACCGAAAACTTGTCAGCGTATGCTCCTTGGACGTAGCCCTTTGTGGGGAACTAAGTAAAAGTGTCATGTCAACTTCCTTATTTTATTTTTTTGACAGGTTTAACAAGTTCCTACTAACGTGGAAATAAGATACACAACTTTAAAAAGAAAAGGTTATTACCTTGATTCACCCCTCCTCTCTCAGGGTGTTCCGAGGTCCTTCAATCCTCACTACCTGACATTAAACAGCAGTATACCCTATATGTCAAAGAACATTATGCCTCATGTGACACACATGAGAGGCATTATGTGTAAAGAATAAGATTCTTAATTCCATGATCGTGAGGCAACCTCAATATTTCTTACCACATGACATTAAATTGTAGTATAACCTATATGTCAAAGAATAGGATGCAACCTATTACACACATGAGATGCCTTATTCGTCAAGCATAAGATACCTCATTCTATGATCATTAGACACCCCTAGTAGTCCTCACTACATAATATTAAACTATAGTATACCCTATATGTTAAATAATAAGATTCCTCCTATAACACACATGAGACACCTTATGCATGAAGTGTAAGATGCATCCTCTTAAGGTGTAATCTCCACACACCACATCCTTATACATGGTGTTAAACTGTAATATTACCTAATGTAATGGACATGGGATTCCCTCATGACCTAACATGATGCATAAAGGATGAGGAAATTCCATGTATAATCCCCACACATCACATCCTTCCACATGACATTAAACTATAATCTTACCCCATGCAATAGACATGGGATGCCCTCATGACCCGACATGAGTAATAAAATATGGGAAGATTCCATGAAAAATCCCTATATAACATTTCCTTCCACAATATGTTAAACAAATATCTTACCCCACACAATGGAAATGAGATTCCATTATGATATGACATGAGGAAGAACAAATGGGAAGATCCCACACATAAGCCCCAATAACATCATCACTACTCCTAGTAGCACCCTAGATAGCTTCCATGCGTAATCCCCGGACCATTTCTCCAAGAGAGATCCTCTTGTGACATTAATCTTCCACGCATAAGCCCCATATCATACCTCATAGATGATCTATTCATGACATGATAATCCTTACCATATGACATTAAACTACATGGATTAGACCTATCACAAAACCTGAAATATTGGCATTAAACTATCTGGGATTTTATCCTTGTCTCTTAAAAAGGGTATGTAGGATGCCTCCTTGAGGATCAATCCCAAAAATTGGTAAAACCAGGTGTGAAATGTTCCCTTATATGGATACACCTCCTGGATCACCTCCATGGGGTGTTATGATCCATCCATTCTAGATCCACCTCCACGTGGCATTCTAATCAATCAGTAAACCTTGGTGTGAAATCTTACCTCCTAAAGAAACACCACCTGGATCAACCTCCATGTGACATTTTTATCTATCCATTTTGGGTCCATCTCTATGGGGTGTTTTGATCTATTGAGAAACCTAAGTGTGATATCTTCCATCCTATGGACACACCTCCCGAATCCGTATCTATGGGATGCTCTAATCCATCCATTCTAGATCCGCCTCCATTATGATCCATCAATAAACCCAGGTGTGACATATTCCCTCCTAGGGACACACCACCTGGATTCACCTCTATAGAATATTTAGATCCATCCACTCTGTATTCTCCTCAATGGGGTGTTCTGATCAATTGGTAAACTTATGTGTGTCATATTATCTCATAGGGACACACCTCTAAGATCCCCCTTCACAAGGAATTCTGATCCATCCTCTCAGATCGGCCTCTTTGGGGCATTCTAATCCATCCATTCAGGTGTGAAATATTCCCTTCTAGGGACACACCTCTTTTATCAACATCTATAGGCCATTCTGATCTACCAACCTATCCCCACAAGTTATTAACCCTATGCTTGTATGCAAAAGATGTTAAACTTGTTCCCTAATCCATCACAATAGGGTATTCTGATATGTATCCAAAGGATGTAAAACTTGGGACCTAACCAAGAATAATTATACCATGCAATAAAAGTGGGATTCAGGAGGTAAAAATCTTTGGAAGACCACCCCTGGTGATAACTACCTTGTAATTGACATGGTATTCCCAAGGTTCTATGACTAAGATGTCTCGTAAGAGATGCTTTTAAATTCAAAAGGAGAAGAACTCCCTGAGAATTAACTACCTCGTGATTTACATGGTATGGCTTGGGTTCCATGCCTAAGATGACTCTCATATGATATTACCTATAAAGAAAAATATTTAAAGATTCTTAATGCACCCAACACCAAGAGATTCCCATATATTCATGATATTACCATCTACCCAACCCAAGATTAATTCCTTATTGAAACAAAAGCAGTGTAATTAATTAGAATCCACATTGAGATGGCACTGAGAATGATTTTTAAAAACATGACCCAGATCTATGAGGGAGACCTTGACTAGGTGATGAGATACAAGGGGGAATATATGTAATATAGAACCAATATATCATCATCCTGTTTCGATAAAGGATTCAACATCAACATCCATGGTGATAGAGGCTTCCTGGCCTTGGAAATAGAATGCAAGGAAATAAAAACACATCATTTCAATGATGCATTCCTCAACTATAAAAGTTTTAGAAAAAATAATCTATTTTATATTTTTTGTCTTAAAGACATGGAGCTCAATTTCTACAATTCTCATTATTTTAATTTCTATAACTCATGGTCTAAAATATTCATAAAGTATCCTCCTTAAAAACTTCTTCATATTTCAACCTTCACACTCCTTTAAATCTCTATAAAGTTTGAATGTGATAATATCTTTATAACTACATGTGCACGCACCAATAGTCACGGTCTTGGATCCTTTATTTGTGATGTAAGACTCTCAATAAATATCCTACTTCAATAAATCACTACAACATTGACTATGGAATGGTTGAGTTTCCCCATTTCTCATAGGTATTGTTTAGTCACATTACAATCATTATTATGAAATAATCATCATTATCTCTTTATTTCTTATAGGTGGTTTTTTAATTTACCACATTCAACATTTTCATGTGGTCTCCTCTAACTCTCCATTTTATACTCACCATAGTGACAAAAACCAAAGATCTATGGTCAAATAGAAAACCCCTAGGGGGAGGGGGTTCCATAATTTTAAAAATTCTTCTTATAAAAGTATACCCTTTTCACTGTTAATGTTGTGATTCACTCTCTTGAGTCGCTTCTTCACTAGTATTAACAAATAAGAAATATTATTAGTACACATGAACTTTTAAAAGGTTTGACCTTGATTTGAGAGACTACTCCTTATAGTGATCAACCATTGGTTGGGCCTAAAAATATTTTATCCCTATAATTTCCACTACCTTGAAATTCCCACAATTATCACATTGATTAGATTTTATCCACTTCTCTTAGTTAGTAGGTTTTATCCACTTCCCACTATAATATGTATAAAATTACTTACATTGGAACCACCAGTTGATCATAATTTCCTTTCAGCCCTACTGTTTGAATTAAATCTTCAAAGAATCATTGTATTATTCAACACTAAATGATGGATCTTCTTCAGGAAATATGTTGACTACTAAATGATCATGAAGAAACAAAAAAATCGATCTTCCACTCAATTTTTCTTTATAATAACTATCTCATGCATAAGAGAATGCATGCTCGAGATAGATTTATTCATTTTATAAAAAAGGCACATAGATCTAATACAACAAATATTTACTCCACTTATTTAATAACAATAATACAACATAAATTGATCTTCATTATCCTCTCTCTCTTCAATACAATAGTGTATTGGAGTCTATCTAAAAAGAAATTCTCAATAAAATTCATTTTTCATAATTATAAAAATCAATATTACACAAACCGTGTGTAATAATTTTCCCAATAGACTCAAATAATAACTCCTCATTTAAACTCATTCAAAAACTCAACATAAACATTCATTTAAGTCTAGGAGGCTTAGGATAAATTCCATGTGATAAATAAGTCTTCGTATTAGAAAATCACACTATTGATGTATTAAATCCATGTGGTTAAATAAATAATCATTATTTTAGGATTTGTAACTCCTTGTAAATAATTACCTTTAAAAACCACATATTCAAGATATTCAATGAAAATTTATTGGAAGCATATTATTCACTATATTCTCCTTGATTTATGCTGCATCAACCTAGGCATCTTATTCATTTAAATAACACGTGCATGACATAAAAAATGTTTCTTAATTCATCTTGGTTTACTCCCATGAATGTTGGAAATGACTACCTATGTTATGAAACTCAGGATTCTTTCATCCACAAAAGATGAATGTCAACAAAATCCCAATATCTACTTGATCACAAAACTCATGACATGTGATATATAGCATGAAACCAGGTCTCCAAAAGGCTCAGTGAAGGACTGAGCTTCACTTTCATAGTGTTTCCATATTCAAGACTTAAGTATACTTAGGAAGAAGATAATGACACTTGAGCTTTAGTGATGGAGGTTAAAAGTGGTATGTTCCATTGTAATGACCTTAGTTTTTCTCCCTTAAATAAAAACAATGTTCATAGCTTTCTCCACATGCAACACTGAACTAAAATGAAAACTAAAAAATATTTAGGTAAAATATACATATTAAATATAACCATTAAAAAATTTTCATTAAATTATAATATATGAATAAGAGTAACCAAGTATGAAATATATGTATAATGAAAATATATACTAATTTTAAAACTAATTAAATTCAATTAGTATAGCTAAAACAACTTAAAAAAATTTTATGCTTAAAAATATATTTTTCAAAAAATTGAGTTTTATTAACGGAAAATAAGTATATTATGATTAAATAATAAAAAAACTATTTATAATATGAATAAAATATTACCAATAAATTAATTATTAAATTATAGTAAATAATAATAAATAACAGTTAACATTTTAAAAATCTATTTTCCAATATGAGCAGTTTCCCTCTATATTTTGGGATTTCATTTAATAATTGGATTATGAAATTTTTAAAAAATTATTTAAAAATAATTAACATCATTTTTAGATTAATAATAATAATATAATATTAAGGTGAATTACTTGTATTTTTCTAAACCGTTTTATTTTTAGTTGAATAGTTTAATATATGGTTTTACTAATATTGTAGATTAATTGGAAATTTATGAAAAAAAATTCTAAGACCAAAAATGTATTTTATAAGAAAATTTATATCTTAAAAAAAATTAATATATAAAACCATATTTTACATTTTAAAATTTAAGTTATATTTATCAAAAAATTGTTTTAATACATTATACATTTAGTATTTTAAAAATTAATTTTTATCACTATTAAAACTTGAATAAAACAAAATTTATTTCCAATTTTAAATTATTAGGTCCAAATTATATATTAAGTACCATTTTATTTTTGGTCATAAAGGATAAATTACCTAGGTAAAGATTACTTACCATGGTGAAAACCAGAATAGTAAAAATGAGTAACTTAAGAGGTAAAGACCCAAACATATTAAAAAAATGTTTTAATTGAGTAATAGAGCTATGTTGTGACCTTATCTATTAATTTATATATTATTTCTCAATTTGTATCCATTTTTCTTAAGGTTGACTTTCCATTATTGATTTTTTTTGGTATTTACAAAAATGACACTCTTTGCGACTTATAAGAGGGATTCTCCTCTCCTCACTTACCCTCACAAAAAATCCCCCTATGTTCAAAAAAAATATGCCCAAAACTCTTATCCACACTCCTATACACCTTATTTAGGTTATAGTATTCTCAAAATACCATTCCTCAAATATTTAATCCCCTTCACAAAGGATATAATCTAATAAGTGAGGTATAAGTTTCTAACAGATCATTCTCTTTTCTATTTATTTAAATGCATTTATTATTTCTAAAATTTCATTTAATTATATTAACATGAAAAAATAAGTATAATTATTATACTTTTATGTTATTATAATGTTTTTACAAGCATTAACCACCCTCCCTTTTCCATTATGATAAACAAAAATATGAATCATACGTTGGGCAGACTACCGCCTCCACAAATAAACATGTTTTATTTTATTTAACTTCAAAAAATGGCTAGTTTTAGTTCATATTTTATGAGTATATATGATATATAAAATTAATATATATCATTAATATTTTTATTTTTGTATAAAAAAGTATCAAACATTAATACAATCCATCTATATTGGTAAATAACCCAAAACTATATCATCGTCATTTTTTCTTCATGAAACATGATTGAAAAAACCCATGAAATAGAATTATAAAATTATAAGTCTTTATAAAACATAAATTTCAGTACCTTTAATGTCTTTTTAAATGATGATATTTATAATAAAAAATCTGATCGACACTACTTCTATAATCCTAGTTCAAAACAACCCTGATTATTAACACGTGATGTTGAAACAAGATTACAACAATCCAATACAAGAACAGATTTTTTTTAATAAAGATTATAAATATAAATATATATTAATAAGATTCTAAAATAGTTTATTAATATTTTTATCTTTAGGATACATTAATTTAAATAACTTCCATGAAAATAAAGGGTAATTCAGGGGGACTTGGTAACTCAAAATCTCTTCTTTGAGTAAAATAATTTCTTATTAAACATTGTTTTCTAAAGACTATCCATTTTTATTATGTTATCTATTTTTATGGGGAAAAGTGTTTTATAACCAAATCCATTTTTCATAAAATTATTTATTTTTATTTTTCTTTAATATAAAGGAGGATTTTTGAAAAGAGATGTAAAACTATGAATTTGAAAATGATAAATACAAAATGTTTTCAAAAAATAGTTTTCATGATTTGGATTTCATTATCATAAAATGGTATATCTCTAATGGAGTTATGTTTCATGTTTCACCATATATTTTATTTAATTATGTGATTATTTTATTTTATCAAGGTTTTAGTAAATAACGATTTAATTAATGATGTTGTTTTATACCATTTGAATATTTTAGAACCCCATTTTATTTACATAGAATCTTTATGAAATGAGAATGATTTCCATTTTGATGTTTTATGAATCAAATTTTATTTAATTGGGTTATTTATGAAAAATTAAGGATTTCCATTTGGGTGTTTTATGAAACCCATTTTATTTCCATGGGTTCTTTATGAAAAGTCAATGATTTCCATTTGGATATTTTATAAAACCCATTTTATTTGCATGGTTTATTTATGAAAAGTAAATGATTTCCATTTTTATGTTGTATGAAACCTATTTTATTTCAATGGGTTCTTTATGAAGTGAAGATTGAATGATTTTTAAGTGGTACATGTAAGTATGAATGAATGATAGGTGGGGTCCAATGTCATCATCCAATTAATTGGTTAAGGGTTTATATCTCATGGGATAGGTATTCCCAATTATATATTAGTTTCTCATAAGAATTGGCATTGATGGTGTGGATCATGAAAGTAATGTTTCCCAATGGTAATGTTTGTGCCATAGTTAAAGGATTATATTCATTATGATCTTATTATCTTGTGATTAAATGTTTATGTTAAATTATTCTAAGATATTTTCTAGATATTATGTTTATATGTTTATATTTTGTCACATTATGTTCTTATGCCATATACTTTGAAGCTCACTTTTATTTTATGGTAATCACTCATGATGTTATGATATTTCTCTCATTATCATGTTTTTATTTATTCATATGAATTCATCCTTGATGAAATTTTTATTCAACCCTTACTGGATTGTTGATCTCATCCCTTTATTATGTTTTCATTCACCAGGTTATGAAGATGAGTCTTACTAATGAGATGTATAGAATATGGTATAATATTTTTCCTTTAAGGGGAAATGATCATGATTTTTTTTAAAATAATATTATTATATATCTATTATCTAAAGATACTGAACCTATCAGTCATTAGGATATTATTATTTATGAAATTTAATGTTTTAAATCATGTAAGTGATGTAAGATTAAGGCATGTTTAACATAGGTTTATATAGTTGGTATAATATGAAAGGTTTAATTATTTTTGGTGATTAGATAATCTGTTTTGAGATTAAGGTTAGAGAAACTTAGTGGAAAAACATATAGGTGATTCTAATTATAGTATGATATCATAAATATTTGGAAAATTATAGAGTAGGTGGTTTCCCTATAAAATAAATCCCAATATGGATACTAGAAGGTGGATACAAGATACAGAATAGTTGTACCTAGGGGTAATAACATTGAAGAGGGAGTGTTGGGAGTTAAATCAAATTTTACCTAGTGTAAGACAAAGTGAGCTAAATACAGACCTGGATAGACACTCCTGAAGGATGTGATTTGGTTGATCTCAAACTCTTTAAGAACCATTTCAAAGGACCTATTTCCATGCTACCTTGATGAATTGGGTTAAAAAGTATGTGAAAATTCAACCTAAAGTTTGGAAAATAATTTTATAGGTTAAAATAAATGAATTATGGATCAAAATGATGGTGTTAAAGAGTAATTAGTTTTAGGGTTGAATTTATTTCATGTTACTTTTCCCTTATAATGTTAATTTTTCATCAATAATGAAAAATATTTTTTGGTTTTAGAAATGGTTGAAACCTGAAGGAATCGGGTTAACAATGGGTGTGAGGGACAGTGAGATAGTTTACCCAATGAAAACCCTAATGGAATGGGATTTGGAGTATAATTTATCATAATAATTATCACTCAACTATATCAATATATGAATAATAACGTGAACCTTATTAATCTCTTGAACAAACCAAGTAGGGATTGACTTTTTATCGAGCCTTTTTTGTGGAAATTCCCACCATCTTTCAATAGATCTTTAAATACACTTATCATTGAGAAAGAGATAAATATGATGGAAAGGATATTTTCTATTCTCTAGTGATCATAAAATTAGAAGGTTTTTCTAGATATTTACTATTTTTAAGGAGAGGTTGACTAATAGTGTAATCTCATTAAGACTATAATAAAGAAAGAGAAAATGGACTCCATGGAATGGTATGAGTTTAGGAAAATTTTATTTAAAAGTATTTTCCTTGAACTATTCACATTAATATAGATAGGAAATTAATTGAGTTTAAATAAAAGGATGGTGAATCCATTGGGATATATGAAGAAAACATTACAATTCTTGCAAGATATTACTATGGTTTTATCTCTGATATAGAAAGTAAAATTGATTATTTATTCAATGTATTAAAACCTAGTATTCAAAAGGCTTTGTCTATATTATACTTTAGAAGCATTGAAGAGGTTTTTTTTATGTGAACTAATGATGGAGATAGAATATAGGGTCTCTTAGTACTCTAGAGAGGGGAAAAGAAGGGAAAATACCAAGGTAACCCTGATGATAAGTCACATGGAGGAGGGGGAATTTCAACCCCCACTTTCCAAAATCATGGGAAGAAGAACTAAGGTAATTTAATAAAAAGATCATAGAAGTGTTTCAAGTGTAATAAAATAGGAAACTAAGAGCACAAATACCAAAGTATGTTAAATAGACCAGTTAACACAATAGAGGTCAAGAATGACTCAACTAATGATCTACCTTCTCTACAATGATTCATGTAAAAGGAGTTTCGATACTATACAAATCAATTACCGAACCCTCAGTATAATGTATAAAATAGACCAAAATCCTCCTAAATAGAGGCAGTAAGGAAGGGAATTCATGATCACTATTGATGAGGTAGATCACGATAATAAAGTGATTCAAGGAACACTATTATTTATTCTATATCTATAAGTTCCTTATTTGATTTAGATTCATCACATTATTTTATATTACAAAATTTTAAAAAGAATGTGGAATCAACACCTAAAATTATGGACACAAAATAATATATAGAAACACTTGGGGGAAAATTATCACATCTAAGATATATACATCTTCTCTGAATGTGGTTTATATGAGAATACTTTATGCATATATAATTACTATACCCTTGGTTGAATTTGATGTCATTTAGGGTATGTATTTGATATCCCTATATAGATCCCATATAATTTTTTTTGTAGAAGTAGATCTCTTTTCATATTCCAAATCATCGTATTCTCAAGTATCAATATAAGGATGATCACCCCTTAGAAGAAAATTCAATAATATGGGTTCTAATACCCAACAATGAGGGACACTTGACTAAAATTAATGAGGAGGAAGTCAATATTGATAATATTCCTATTTTACATGAATATAAAGATGTATTTATGGACGAACTTCCTAGTCTTCCCCCAGAACATGAGGCTGAGTTCTTAACTGAACTTATACCTGGATCTATGCCTCTCTTTAAGAGCCCATATAGAATAGATCCAATTGAATTAAAGTAATTAAAGAATAATCTAAAGGATAATTTGTATAGTTATTTTATATATAATGAATAGAGATTTTCATACATATATATTACATATTTTTATATGGATATTCATTACATTACACAAACACATGTCTGAGGATCGTAAAGGTATAATGCCATTGGAAACTTAGAAACATAAAAAACTGGTTCATAAGATTTCTACATTTTCTCCCACATAGTTCCTCATAACTAGCACCCTTATTAGACATATCACACGTAATACCTATCATCATAAACTGGGGAAAATAAACATAAGAAATATTTATATCAAATGCTCAGTAAAGGTAAACAGGTAAAATAAGTAAATATAACATGAGCATAAGGGAATAAGAACATACAAATAACATATGAAAACCATACCTTGAATATAAAAGATCAAAATCTTGAGTTATGGCATAAATATTGGAAATTCATAAGACATTAATTATAAATAAATTAAAGAACATGATCCATGTGAGTATAACATTGACATAAGACATAGAATTAAGGCATACACATAAGTATAGTAAATCATTTCCATAATAGTAAAGGATCATTTCTAATTCTATCATATTGGAATGGTTTCACTCGTCCAAAACATAATAATAGTAAATTTTCTTTTCCAGGACTATCATAGTGGACAGAGTCCCTTAATGAATTGGTTTTACTCTTCATTCTAGTCTTGTTTATCTCATGAGATTTCAATTATTACCCAATTCATTAGAGAGAGATATAGGAACCACCCATCACATAATGAAAATCATAAAATTTGTTCCATAAGATCATAAAACATTCATCATATTACAACCTAAGAAAATAAATGGGTTTCATAATCACTACATCATAGGATAACCCATGCAATAGAAATGGGTTTCATATACATTTAATCACAGTGTAACCTATAGAACATACATGGGTTTTATTGACATGTATTAATCATAATCATACAACATACATAGAATGAATAAGGATAGTAAAAATGGATCATATCCATATTAAAACATAATAAACACAAAAGGTTGTTGTCATTGATGAATACAAATTCCATAAAAATCATTAAAACATTCTTGAGGAAAATATCTTTTCAATTTTAGAAACAATTATTTAAAATATAAAACATCTTAAATATTAAATAAAAAATTTTACTTTATAATAATAATTGAAACTTTTAGTGTAGGATTTAAAAAATTGAGTGTTCATGATAGTGTAAAAATATGTTCATGTCATACACTTTAAAATAAATATTCCTTTAACATTTTCAGTAAAATTCAAAAAGCACATCATTCAGAAAAAATAATATTAATTTTAAAATATTTCCTAAAAATTAAAAAAGGGTAGAAATGAATTTAAAAAATATTAGTATATTTTTAAAAACATTTTTAAAACATTTTTTTTGCAAACATGGATATGAAAGAAAAACCAATTTCTACTGAAGAGAGAAATAAAATCTATTTTTCTTTAAAAAATACATATTATTGATCCCTTGAGTAATTAAAAGGAGGAAAATTAATAGAAAACATGTATTCAAAAGAAATAACCATATTATAATAAAATATATTATTTCCTTGAGAGATATATCATAAGGTTTCATCATTTTAAGTGTAATTATAAACAATTCCAATAAACGATGAGATTATAACATAAAATGTTTACCACTTTGGTATCTTTTTAATCATAAGCTACATTAAAGATTAAAATCAAATGAAACTTTAAATATCATAAAAATAAGGATATTAAATATATATCATTTCAAGGGTTGTATATACAACTCATAAAATATTAAAGGTGCATAACATATCTTATGTCCCAATGAAGGAAATTTTTGAGACAAAAATCCCTTACCTTAAGCATTGAATTCATTCATACATGTTAAAAAATCTTGTATAATAAATATAATTTTATTATAAATCAATTATATAACCATATTAATATTTATAATACCACATATTATTTACTTATGACTTAATATTACCCATTTATCAATAGTTACTTGTTAAAGACATGCTTCAGGTAATAATTGCTTCATTTTTCTTATATGTTTTGGTTTTGTATTTTTATTATATTTTATTTAAAAATGGTTACATAATATAAATAATTTTAAACATTATATAACTATATTATATATTAATTATATATGTATTTATAGTAATCCATTAATGTTAGATATAGAAAATGAGTTACATCATTCATGGAGATGGTAAACTGTACATACACATGAATGTTGTTTCCATTTTCTAGAGGGAACATAAAAAGGAAGGGAAATAATATAGAAACATTAAATATTAATTATTATTTCATATATATACCATATATTAATTAAATTTATCTTTATTACCTTCCATTTAAAGCATTGGTGAAAAATGAATCACATCGCTTTACGAGGTGGCAGTCCGCAGTACACATGAGCAACATTATCATATCCACATTGAATAGAAAATAAGAAGGAATATGTTATATAATTATTTAAAAATAATAATAGTATCATAAATATCATATATAGATAATAAATCCATCATTATTTCTAGTCGTGATAGGTGGTGATAAAAAATTAATACTATTAGTTTGCAAGGTGGTAGTATGTCATACATACGATTGATAGTTTCATTTCCTATGTGGTGGAAGTGGAGAAATATATAGGCCATAAAATTTAATTAATAACATATTATTATATTTTATATACTAAAGTTATTATATTATCATGTTTTAATAATATTTTAAGGAGGTGGTGGAAGAAATAAAACAGAAGTGCAAGTTTAAGAATTTTACCTCTTTTTTAGAGAGCCTCTTTAGTTTTATTCCTAAAAACTTATTAGGAGGGTCTAATAATACAAATAAGAAGTATAGGATGATATTATGGAATTATTTAAATAATTTGAATATGTATTTTTTGAAACAAAGGGTTCTATAAGTGTTAAGTGGAGAGGAGAGTGGGTTGCCTTTTATAAGTGGGGGGAGATGACACACATAAATGTTTTGAAAAGAATAAAGATTACCCAAAACTTTTCACATGAAAATGAATCCTAAATGGGTAATTATTAAACCATTGAGGTTATATTGTTAAAATATGGGCATAAAATGGGTGTTGTGAATGTTTATAAGTCATTTTACCCCTTATATTTTTAGTTTAGTCCCCTGATAAACTTGTTTTAACCTTAACTGTGGTAAATATTTTTTACTATTTTCACTATTCAATATGGTAAAAAATTAAGTTGAATTTATTAGATAAAATTAATAATACTTATTAAAAATATGTAATCCATTTTTCCAAATTCAATTCACATAAGTGTCATAATTTAATTTAAAATTAAACTCATAGACGCGATGAAAAAGAAGTTTTCCAAATTGAAAATTTTTAAAAGATTAAAAAGTTTTTATATAAAAATTAAATATGAAATTGATTATAATGATAGTTATTGTTTCACCTATAATATAATTTAATTAATTTTACTTTTTAAAAATTTTAAAATAAAATTTAACCTTATAAATTCTTTAAATTAAAAATAGGTTTTCAATAGAAACCAATATTTTTCACTATTCATAAAAAATTTATATTTTTAGAAAAATCAAAAATATTCACCATAAGAAAATTTTGACATGTTAATTCCAAAAATTAAGTTAATTTTAGCAATTAATAATTTTAAAAGTTTCAAACATTAATTTTATAGTCTGTTTACAAAAAAGCAATAAAAGAATTTTTTGAGAAAATAGAATTTTTGAAACATATAATAACTTTACGAAAAATTAATCATATTTTTATCAATATGTTTTATTTATATAAAAAAAAATTAATTAAAATTTAAATTGTTTTTATTCATATTTATACCACCAATTTTAATGGCCAGGTTATAATGACCATGTTAAATAGTATATTTAGGTTTTTCATAACATGGTGTTGCGTGTAGTGCAAGCTATCAAAGAAATTAAATTTATTCAAATTTTTTTCATAAAATTTCAGGGTGTTACATTATACCCCCCTTAAAATTAATTTATCTAATGGTATTCATCACTCAAATACAAAAAAAATTGGATACTTCTACCTCATTACATTCATAGGTTCCCATGTAGCTTTTCGAGAAGGTGGTTTCACCACAAAACTTTGACAAGGTGAGTGAACTTGTTTCATAGAAATTTCACTCTATAATACAAGAAAATCTAATGGTTGTTCCTCATAAGAAATATATTTCTCCATCGACAAGACCTCTATGTTCAATAGATGTGAAGTGTTAGGTATGCACTTCCCCATGAGTGATACATAGAACACATTGTGGATTTTAGAGAGGTTTGGTGGAAGTGCCAAATGATAAGATAATGTACTGATATGGTCAATAATTTAAAAGAGAATTATATACCTATATATTAGTTTTCCATTATTTTTAAATCTTATTACCTTATTCCATGGATAAATTCTTAGAAACACTTCATCATAAAATTCAAATTCTAGATCACATCGATGATTATCAGTATAATTTTTCAATTGAATTTGTGCAACATATATGTTTTGTTTAATAGATCAAACCTTATATACCATTTTTTGGCTATCTTAGTTTCTAATATATTTCTTTCACTAACTTAATTCATGTACGTTGGATCTCTACACTTCTTTCCATAGAAGATTTCATAAGGAGCCATGTGAATTCTTGTGTGAAAGATATTTTTGTATAAATAATAAACTAAAAGAAGATATTGATCCCAGAAATCTTTAAAATATAGAGAAAAAATATCAAAATATCCTCTAGGGTTTGAATGTTTCTCTCATATTGACTATATGTATGAGGATGATATACAATGCTGAAACTCAACCCTACATCAAGATCTTGCTGAAGACTTCACCTGAAATTCGAGGTAAACCTTAGATCCTAATCAGACAGAATGTAATGTGATACTCCATGAAGCCTTACTAATTCGTTAATGTATATCCTAGAAAAATTGATCAAAATAAAAATATTTTATGATAGTGATGAACTGTGTTGACTTTGTAAGGCGATTGATTACAACCAGTATAACATTACTCTCTTTAGACATTTTGAGGATTCTGATGACAAAATCCATGGCGATGTTTTTCTATTTCGATTATGTCATGGGTAATGGATGTAACATCCCCTTATATGTTTTCACTTAGCCCTAACTTGCTGATATACCAAGTATCGAGATGAAAACTCTAAGATATATCTCTTCATTCCATCCCATAATAAATACTTTTCAAATCTCTATACATCTTCATACTTCAAGGATGAATAGATAATGGTGAACTAAGATACTCCTTTAATAACTCCTTCTTCAAATATGGTATGGATATAACTCATACATTTTTATTGAACCTTATCATTCCCTCACAATCGAGTTTAAACTTAGGAACTTTCTCACTTTCTTCAATAGATCTAAATCTCCCTTGTATGCCTCTTTAATATTCACTTAGATGGAAGGATGAACAATCATTTGAGAATGTTAAGATTTATACCCTTACTTTAGGATTTCTATATCCATACTTTTAAAATCTAGAAATAATATATTTTTAGGATTCTCCTCAAGGATAATCTAGCATGATCCTTTCGACTCAAAGCACTACCCACCTTGATCTATTTCCCAGGGTGGTAATGTATTGAATAAAAATAATATTTAATCATATCTAATGATATACTCTAGAATACATTCAAATTCATATGTTTAAATATATACTTTAAACTTTTTTTATCAGTATATATATCAAACTTTTCCCCTTAAAGATAATGATTGCATATCATTAATGAAAAAATTACCACAGCTAACTCCAAATCATTAGTTGGGTCAATTTTATGACGAACCATTAATTTTCATGGGGAATAATATATAACCATGTAATTATATATAATAAAACATCCCAATCCATTCTTGTACGAATCACTAAAGATTAAAAACCCTTATCCACTATACGGTAATGTTAGAATAAGTACACCGACAAATCTTCTCTTTAGTTACTTGAAATTTTTCTCACATTGATCTATCTAAAGGAACTTGGAACCCTTTCAAGTTAACTTCATTCATGGATTATATATTCATGATAAATTCTCCAAAAACCTTTGATAATATATAGCCAAACCAATAAAACTTCATACCTCAGTCACTATGGTTGGTTTGGACCAACATTTAATAGCCTTTGTCTTTATTGGATCCATAGATATATCCTCACTTGAGATTATATGAACAAAAAATGAAACCTTTTATATAAAAAATTTACACTTTATATATATATTTTGTCAGGATTTTGTGGCATGGAATGGGTTTCTCTTTTTACGTTACCATTTTCTTGTTTCCTTGAAACCCCCAATGGTTCCCCCATCCATAGGTGGGTATGGACCTACTTTCCGAAGTCTGGAAATTGTCTGGGTTTTTAGGCCCAGTGACTCTTGGGGACTCGCATTGGTCGATAGGATGAGAGGTCGGGCTCATCACACCCTTTTAGTGGGTAATTTTTTCCTACTTTGGGACTCTCTTATAGATTTAATGCATGTCCTCAAACCTCTTCCTAATCCCGATGCGAGATCAGTTACCCTAACAAAATGGCTATGGATTAACTCTCTTTTATGTGTGACATATTGCAATCTCTTTGTGAATTCATTTGTATATATCTTAGGTTCTTCATCATTTTCCATTAATGATTGGTCACTTATATATTTAAACTATATGACCAAGTGTTTTGGGCTATGATCCCTTTTATGGAGGTGGTTGATATTATGAGGATGGTATTGAGACATTATGAGGCATCCTACGTATCCTGATTATTGTAAGAATCAAAACCCATGTAGTTTGGTTGATTCATGTAGTTTAATGTTATGTGGTGAGGACTAATATGTGGGGTGTCGTAGCACCAAATATTTGATCTCGATTCTGGAAGAGACATCCTATGTATCCTGGTTATGGTAGGAATTAGATTCATCGTAGTTTAGTTGATGTTGGGACTTACACTCTGAGGCTGCCCTAGTGAAGAGGTATTGATGACTAATGAGGTGTTCATTGCATCCCCCTAATCCCATGAGATCTATGCTCATTGTGAGAAACAAGTGGGAGTGCATGATCAGCCTCATGGAATATCGATATGGGATCTTCATATTGGGGTGGTCCTTGGAGTGTTAGATATAGAGCTCGGGCCTTTAAGGAGACATCCTACATATACCAGTTATGGTGGGAATTAGATTCCTCATAGTTCTCTTTGTGTTTTTGGGGCTTACACACCGAGGCTACCCTGTTGAATATGCCTTATAATCTGGAAGGTGTTTCATGATCTTATTGGCATACCCTAGAGGTTATCGCATGACCTGGATCGACACATGTGGAGGGTGTCACGAGAGTCATGGTCATGTGATCTGAGGGGTTTCGCGCGTCTTGGATGACACCTCTATAGGTCATTTCATTACCCAGTTAAAAACATGTGGAGGGTTTCATGACGGTCATGGCATCATGTTTCAAGGGGTGTCATGTGTATTTGATGAAACCTTGGGAGGACCTCACGAGACTAGGTCGACATGTCCATAGGGTGTCGCATATATTGGATGACATGAGTGGGTGTTATTATATGAGTCAGGCGGTGCATCTTGGGGATGTCACTAGTCTAGGGTGATGAACCCAGAGGGTTCTCATGATCCAAGTGGTGTCTTCAAAGGGTCTGAAAGACTTTTCCCAACATGTCTGGAGCATTCTGCATATCCCATATGACATGTCAAAGGGATTTCGTGAGGTCTGTGTAGCACAAATTGGTATCATCGTGTATTCTTGATTGACACATCTGAAGTACATGAAGGTCTATGATCATGTCTTCCTCTTGGGTTTTCCACTTTGAATCATGGGTTTTTTGCCTTGTGTTTCAAGTGACTTGGTTCAGTTCAGTGTTAGTTTGTTTGGGTTTCACGTGATCAAGAGGACATGCGATATGGTTTTCACTTGTCTCACCAGAAATCCTTCGCATGATATTTTATTGATCATGAAGAGGGATTTATTCATGTAACATGACTTCTATGGTAATTCACTAGTGTATTACCTAATAGAAATTCAATCGGTCATGTGATCAGATGTGTAGAATCCCCAATCTTGAGAGCCAACATTCATAGTGTAAATCTAGGTATAAACATCTATCATTCGATCAGCCAACCAGAAAACCAACCAAATTAACCATTTTTCTAAGTTGGAGTATGGAATTTATAGGCGTATCCATCTCTATACTCACTGGTTTGTGTGGGGAATCTGGCATGAGTCCAGGATGAAGTGGAAGAAAAGTCTGGCGTTATGCGGTTTTGTGAGTCACTGTGGTGGACCACATCAAGAGTGCCACCTGATTTTTAGTGGATGTAAGTCCATCCATTCTTTATTGGATTATTTCTAAGTATTGAGGACTTTCAATTCAATGGAATTCCATGTCGTCATGTCGAAATGTCCAAAGGTATTTACGAGATCCGAATGAATGTTAGAAAGAATTCTTGAGTCCTTGGATGGATTTTCTTGGGGTGTCACAGGACCATGTCGAGGGTGTGATGGGATCATCACATGCCCTTCAGTGACCGTGAACCCTTCTCGCCTTATCCTTTCCAATATCCTTCATTTTATGTGATGAAGATTAGGTGTCATGTGATATTTTACGTATGGTATTGAGGGTATTTAATCTATATTTTAGAGACACGTCACATGAATAGTATGGTTCATATGGTGCATGATAATTTTGTGTACAAGTGCTCGAGAAAATGGGATTCTGCGAGGTGAGGCATGCATGTCACCGAGGGCTCACGGTGTTGCGCAGGTCGTCAGGGGCATGTTTCATATCATTCAGTGATTGAATTCACCTCTCTCTTACCCTTTTTTTCTATCTCCTTTTCTTTATTTCAAAAAGTTTTGGGGTCATACAGGATTTCATGATCAATTTCTGGGTTTTATGCCCAATTTTTGGGTGATGTCTCACTTGAAAAATATGGGGTATATGGAGATCATGTGAGCATGTAGGGTAAAAGTCTATTTGTCTGTCTTTAAAGCACCATGAAGTATTTTGGACACTTGTGTGGGCTTCCGAACAATGATTTTTTCAATCCAAAAGGACTTTGTGAGGCGAGGTGGTTATGACATCGATGTCTCATGGTGTCTCGCGAATCAATTCGAGGTGCGTTTCGCTAGTCCTTCAGCGACCGTGGACATCGCTCGCCTCCTTCTTTTTGATCCCTTTTGTTTTTTTACAAGGGTTGGGGGATATGTGAATTTTCTTAAGTAATGTCTATTATTTTTACTCAATTTTCTAGTGGTATCTTCCGTGACCATTGTTTATTATATGATAGTGCACAAGTATTATGGAAAAAACCATGCTTCTATCCATAGAGTGATGTAGAATTGTCAGTAGGTTTCCATGTGGAACGGTTGATGATACAAAGGGGTTTCTAGAGGTGCACCAGATAGGTCATGGCACATCACATGTCTTCAGGGGTGCGTTTCATGTCCTTCAGTGACTATGAGCCCATCTTGCCTCCTCTTAGTTATCTACTCCGTTCTTTGTGATGAAGGCTCAGAGGTCTCACAAGATGGATTGGATATCATTTGGGGTTTTTATTCTTCCGATTGATTATTTGATGCATGATATGTGTAACCACTATGGGTCTCTTCCTTGAAATATCGCTTCCCTTGATTTTTGAAGGATTCTGGATGGTTTGTTAGGTACCTACTAATGAAAAACCATGCGGCCTGGGGGTGATCATCTAGATGTCACTATTAATCCAATGATAAAGAAGGGTGCTCATTGGGGATGGATTTGTGGGAATTGAAATGAGTTAGGTTCCTTGTGTGTAGACATCACATGAACTCGCAGTGGTCATGCAATCACGATTCTTTAACTGTTCTCTTCCTCCTTGCTCTCATGTGGAAAATAATATCCACGTTCAGATGTTTCTTTCTTTGTGGGTTTACTGATGCCTATTTGGTTGGCATCAAAAAATTACCCCCATATGAGTGAAATCTGAGAGGACAAGGACTTTGTCCTAAGGAAAACTAAATTCTCACCAGAGTCCTTGGTGGTGTCGTGAACTCGTTCTCTCGAGTGACATTCGGTTTCCTGGGTGACCTTTAGTATTTGGTGGTTGTCATGAGGACTTTGCGAGCTCCTCTATATAAACATATTGATCGATTCCACATGACCATATCTAGGTCACACGACAGTGAGCCTCTAAGGAGGTCATGCAATGAACTTGGGGCCTTGTAGGGGTTATGCTCTCCATGAGTTTTCTAGAGACCAGGTGGTTCATGAACTCCTATATGTGGCTTTCAGACCCTTGGTTGGGTCATGCGATGTGCATGATTCCATCGAGCATTCTCAGGCCTTTATCATGTCAATAATTTATATTATCTCATCTGACATGTGACACTTACTTATTTTCAGATGGATTCTAGATCACATCAAGGTTCCTCGGCCATGGCTAATCAAAGGTCCATGTATTCTAGGAATCATAATGTTTATCCCCACTATCGTGTGCATACTAATATTGAGATTTTGAGGAATTTCCTTTTTCCTGGCATCCAAGATTATCGCCCATCTTAACTAATTCAATTTTATGAGTTTGTTCTGGTGGAAGATGTAGTTATTCCCTCCACAGAATTCAATCTTCTATCTTGTTGGGTTTTTAGTTCCTATAACTGTGTTCAAATGACGATTACTAAGGACAGCCAGCTGGAAACTTCCCAACCTCAAGGTTTATCCTACCTAATGGATAACTCCCCCTAATATTGGATGGTTGTGATCTTTCCTAATATCCTATCACTCAGAGTTATTAAAGAATATTTCATCTTCCATAAACGCTTCTGGTGGAGGGTGATACTCAAAGTGGGACCTTCACCCCATTGGAAACTTCTCCGATGTACGGGAATGGCCATCCTAGGATTGAAAAAGATGTCTAGAATTCACAAATGATCTATATAGGGATTATATTTATGAATCTATGTGGATTTCTCATTTCATCATCTATCACAGGCCTGACCTCCTTTGAGAAATGATCAGCCACTGGTGCCCTGGGACCAACACATTCCACCTTCCCTATGGCGAGGTGGGTAATAGCCTGTGGGATATCCCTTAGTTGGGTGGAATACCTCCTCTTGGAGAGATGCATGATGAGTTCCTCCCTGCTAAAAATGTTTGGGATAATCCTCTGTAGACTCTGGATTTAGAAAAAGAGATGATTGTCCCTACGAGGAAGAAACCAAGGAGAGAGATGACAATGCACTCATTTGTTTCCTTCACTGACTGGATCAAACTTATCATGTGTAGTAGTGGGGTCAAGCCAAGTGTCATTCACCCTCATCAGTTTCCCTCCTAGAAAGTTCATTACAATGATGGCTCATATTGGGCCATTCTAGAAGTTGGGGATCATACTTCATGGGCCTATCAAGTGAACATTAAGGTTTCTCCAAACCTTAGACTAGCAGGTTGTCTAGCTATATTTCTAAATAGGTGGCTCTTCCCAGCTATAGATGCATGATCTGGAATCCATGTTATCACCTTGGGGATGGAGGCATGACTCGTAGAGGGGAGATGTCTCAACTTGGCAATACTAGTACTTGCATGCCTTTACTGGATGTTGGGTTATATCCAGCAAATAAAGACTCCCTATAGAATTTGAGGTCCCCTTCAGTTTCCGTTTGGTTGGATAGGGGATCACTTTCATTGCTATGAGTACTATAATACTTCCTAGATTCTGGACCCCATATCCTATCCTAGACTGTTGTACATATTTGGAGTTATGCCTATTTATTTAACCCCTACAGAGGTCAAAGGCATGTTGTACTAGTCTGAAATTTTTGACTTCTCTACCATATGTATACCATCTATTTCAACCATTAACAATGGAAGTGGTACTCTAGATGATAGATATTATATGGTTTCTCTTTGTGATGGAGTTCTTGTAGCCAGGGTAGTTGATCTTATTATCTATGAACTATACTCACCGCATTGGTTTGCTCGACAATTTGGATGTGTGCAAAGGGTTTCTCCCATTCCCTTATCTAGTTTCTATAGGGAACGATATCCTAGAATCATCTGCCAATTTTGGAAGATACTATCTTGTGAAGACACCAGGTCTGTAATTGTATTTTTACTAGCCAATGCTCCTGCTTCCCTTACCCAATATTATGCTTGGGATTGGATGAAGACTTATCCCAATGGTGTATTGGGATAGTCATTCTGTCATTTGGACATGCCTCTTTCATTGTTGACTCCCCCATCCATGGAATTGATGGATCCAATTGTAAATTTGGGCAAGGTGTCCCAGAAATGACCTCGCTTAGATGATAACTGTTCAGACCGCAGACTAGATTCCTTTAAGGAAATCAATTCTCTCATGCAGGATATGGATTATTTTACTATTTAATGGGGGGTTTATATGGCCTCCTCTCATATTTCATCATTTATTTTATTGGTTGGTGATCTTTCTTCCATACCTACTTTATGATTTGTTGAGGCTCAGTCACACCATAGGCTGGTCTAGGAGTGTATACATGCCTTGATTACTGAGACCCATTTAGAGATATTATGTCATCAAGGGGAGTGACTTTTCCAACTATTTCATGATCTGGGGGTAGAAATTTTTTATTGGCAACCTCTATTCAAAATTATTCAACAGATCATTCTAACCCAGAGAGACTTGGCTGCACATAAGAGAATCTTGCATGATTTTGAAACTGAGTCCTCCCTCGCCCAATAATTGAAAGAGATGATAGAGGCACTAGAGAAGGGTTATTAGATATATTTTGGATTGCAAGCCCAGATGGATTCTTAGATGTTTTAGATATGGAGTCATTAAGAGATGATTGCTTAGTTGAAGTCTAATCTTTCAACATCATTGAATTCTTTGGCCACTACTCGAAGGAGTGTTGAAGAGCTGACTACTCTTGTAGAAGTTCTTTGTCCTATGGAAGAGGTGGAGGAATCAAGGAGGGTGACACTTCAATTATCAATTGACACATCCCATCAAACCCTTTCCAATCTTTCTAGTATCGATGATCATTTTTACTGTAATTAATTTTTCTTGCACTGGAAACCATACTTTTACACTACACCCCATTTTTGTTGAGGTTTTTGGAGATACTCCAAAATATAGATATTCCTCCCTCCTTCCCATACTATAAATGGATGAGTTTAGTTTACTATCCAATATTCTTCTTTGTATGATACTTTACAATTATGTTTCATTAGGAATTTCTATAAGGGTTCATATCTTAAATTGCAACATATGAGCATGAATGTTTGATGTGCGAGGAAATCATGAGAGTGGGAGATATTTCCTAAAGGATGAGTGTTTTACATATCTGTGAAGAGTATCTTAGGCATGATAGGTCTGTATAGTGAGCCTCATGAAAACTTTCGCATGCTTTAGTTTAGTATCTTTAACTCATACCTTCTTTTGCTTTGGTTTGGGATCTTTTAGATCAGACCTTTTGTTTCTTTAATTTAGGGTCTTTTAGCTTGAACATTCTATTGCTTTAATTTAGGGTCTTTTTGCTCAAACCTTATATTTCTTTAGTTTAGGGTCTTTTATCACATACATTCTATTGATTTAGTTTAGGTTCTTTTAGCTCAGACCTTCTGTTTCTTTAGTTTAGGGTCTTTTAGCTCGTACCTTATGTTATTTTTGTTTAGGTTCTTTTAGCTTGAACCTTCTGTTGGTTTATTTTAGGGTCTTTTAGCTTGGGTCTTCATGGTATATGGGGATAGTATGATAGAAATAACTAAAAACACTCTGGGTTATTGAGATATTACATGGTACTAATATGTCTCATGAGGATAGGAGTTCCTTTTATGTAAAGGGGGAGATACTTTTAGCTGGCATGTTAAGTCCCTTATGCATTGGTATCATGGATAGGCAAAGCTAATCTCCACTCTTCTCCAAGGGATACATAAGATTAATGGGGTGAATATGATTGAGGTTGAAAATAATATAGAATCTATTCCTTCCTGGATAGTTGGAATGTGGGTGATGTAAGTAACAATTCAAACGTCTGAGTTAGGTGATATAGAATGGGGTAGATATTCTGGGTATGTCCCTTAACACTATGGGGTGTCAGGTTACAATATGGTGTCATTGAGGCTCACAAGGATTAGTAGGACCTTTATAATAAACCAAGATGTTTCCATTTGGTGGGTCTAAGCCCTTTCATCAATATCATGGCGAAGCATAGAGATATATTTTCCTTTCCAGGGGCTATGAAATATTTATGAAGGCTCAACCATCAAGATGATGAAGTTGGGTATATAAGGAAGGATATCTAGGAAGGGTTCAATATCCCTAGGTAAACATAGATTGTAATTGAATAGCTTGAGAGATATGCCTTGTGGTTTTGAATAATGATGTGTGAGCCATCAAAAGGGTCAAGAATGAAGGGTCACATTCCTGCTTTGAGAGTGGGTACAAAACATGGTGACGCAAGCTCAAAAATATTAGATCCTCTTGGATAGTCTGATATAGAGGCTATAAATCATATTCCAAAGAGTTCATGTCATAAGGAAGGTATGGGAAAATCACCCTGAAGGGAACTTATAACAAAATGGAGTGATGGGTTCCGCTGTAATGATCCCTAGATTACAAGAATCAGAAATCCCTTTACACCAGGCCAAGATGTTTTCGGTTGGTGGGTCTGACCCATCGCATCAATATCATGGCCAAGAAGAGAGATCTATTTTCCTATTCAGGGGTAATGAAAGATTTTTAATGATCCGAGATACTTCAGATCATGAAGTGGGATATATAGAAAATGTAATATCCAAGAAGGGTTTGAGCACCCTAAAAGTTGTGCCACCACCTATCAAACATATTCTCGCAACAAGGAGTTGTGAAAAATCATTACTCTAATTATTGATTGGACTAGGGGGTCCAGTGAGCATATATTTTATTTCAAAAGGGATATAAATTATAACCTATGATCTTTATTCCTTATTTACTTGTTCCCTAAGTTTTGCCTAAGTTCTGAAGGTGAAGAGTTTAGAGGGTAGAGACTTGAATTTTTCTCAGGATACCCTTTTCGGGGTTTTTACCTGACAAGTTTTGTGTCTATTTTGTTGGATGTTTAAGGTTTTTCAATTTGGACTATTATGTGATAGATTTTAAGTCCATACATATTTGACCATGGTGTGAGAAGTCTAAAGTCATGCCACTTGGACCTGGTATGGGGATGTTACATAAGAGGCTCATTAGGACACCCAGGGTCTAGAGTACTCTAACATCCTTTTGATAGGGTGATGGAGATATCATAAATCAAGGATCAAGGTTCTCAGGTCATGAGTGATGATATGGGAAAATCATTCTGGGGATAACCTATAACACAATGGGGTTCTGGGTTCCACCTTGGTGATGTTAGGCTCATAAGAATCAAAAATCCCTTTATGCTAGGAAAATATGTCTCTGGTTAGGGAGTCTGAACCCTTGCATCAATAGCATGGAAAAACAAAGAGATCTCTTTTCCTTTTCAGGGGAAGTGAAAGGCTTGTGACGACCTAAGAATCTTGATCCATGAAGTGTGGAACGTGGATGAAGGTGATCTAAAAGATAATGGGTGAACTATATTCTTTGGTTGGTTGGGGTAAGGCTCTTGTGGTCCTTTGGTAAGGAATGGTGATGGATGATGACCAATGTAGTTTATCATCATGTAGTGGGGGAATTCATCTCTGTGAATCTTAACTTCATCTGGTAAGGATGTGATAACCGACCTGAAAGGTGGTATGTTGCAGCTGGGCCCTAGGATGAAGACTTGGGTGTCACTACGTATCCCGTAGGAATGAGAATCAATCCAAACATAGTTCTGGGAAGATTCCATGTAGTTTAACGTCATGCGGTAAGGATGAAGGTGACCCATCATGAATTGATGGGGATATTTGTCTTCGTTCAGTTTAACGTCATGCAGTAAGGATGGGAGAACCAATGTGAAACGTGGTAATATTGTGTCTAGGACCTAATATGAAGGCTTGGGTGTCAATACCTATCTGATGGGAGTGAGAATCAAGACACACATAGTTCTTGAAGGACCGTACAGTTTAACATCTCGTGGAAAGGACTTACTTCCATGCAGTTTAACGTCATGAGGTAAGGACGATGTGACACAGTTTAATGTCACATTGTAGGGACATATGTAGATAGTTTAAGGTCATTATATTCAGATCATAAGATGGAGTCCCTAATGGAGATGTGCAATGTGGTGCTGTGAAGCAACCCAACATGAATGAAGACCAAAGATGTATCGCCACACCACACATATTTTCGAGAGGAGTCAACCCAATGGGGCCAAAGGAGGTTATACCCATGGCTAGGCCCAAAGAAACAATGTATGGGAATCACAACATATCTCATGGGGATGAGAATAAAGACACATGTAGTTCTAAAAGTTCCATGCAGTTTAACATCATGCGGTCAAGATGTATTCCCATGTAGTTTGACATCGTGCAGTAAGGAAGAAAGATTACCCATCGTGAAAGAAACAAAATCCTATGGCTGGGACCATAAGTAGGGGTTTGGGCATCACTACATATCCTATGATGGTCGGGATCAATCCATACATAGTTCTTAGAATTACGTGTAGTTTAACGTCCTCTAGTAAGGATGAAGATATTCCATGAAGTTTAACGTCATGTAGTGAGGATGATGGTGAACTGACATGAATATGATGAAATAGATAAGGTCCATGAAACATCATGCATGAACCCTAGGGTGGTTTCCTATGTACCCCAGCTGTTTGGGAATCAATGTGCACGTAGTTATTGGAAAAGGAGGTACTCTACATAGGTCTGGACCATATGTAGAGGTTGGAGTTATCCTTTATTAATAGATGTATCCGAGACTAGTATTGGAGATCCAGATATCACTACGTATCTCATGGGAGTGAGAATCAAGCTAAATATAGTTCTTAGAATTCCGTACAGTTTAACGTCATGCGTTAAGGACGAAGGTGGGGGGATGAGGTCGTGAAGGAGATGTTCATCGTGTGATAAATCGAACCAAACATGAATGAATACCAAAGATATCTACACCATTCCATACACCCCTAAAAGGGGCTCAGTCCAAGAGGCTGAAAAGAAGGCAGGTTTTGAGGTAATTAGGGTTGGACCTCAGGATTAAATGCATGAGTGTTCCTACGTATCCCGTAATAGTGGGAATCAAGCTATAAGTAGTTATTGAAGCACCGTGAAATTTAATGTTATGTGGTAAGGATTAATTTCCAATCAGTTTAATGTCATGTAGTAAAGAATAAGTTCACCCAACATGAGTGGAGATGGATGTCATGGTTTCGTGCAATTTTATGTCATGCGGTAAGGAAATTGGCCACGCATTTTAATGTCTTATGGTAAGGAAATTGGATAACATGATGTAAAAGGAAGAAAATCCTATGGATGAGAACATAAATAGGGGTTTAGGAATCACTATATAACCTATGATGATAGAAATTTGTCCATACGTACTTATTGGGATGATGGTGCAGTAGGAGACCGACATCAGTGATGGTGTTCCTCTTGTATAGTTTCATGTCATGTAGGGGACATTAATCATGAAGTTTACCACCATGTAGTGATGAATCATTGCATAAATTTTACCTACATATACTTAGGATGATAATGATCCCATCCTGAGCCTTCATTCTCTATTTAGTATAGGGAAACCCATATCGTAATTCTTAAGCTCACATGAGCTATTCTTGGTGCGAGAAACAAGGACTGACAAGGGTCCCTTCTAGTATTTAGAGGCATGGAGGATTGGATATGAGTATTTATATTTTTTGGTGGCTGGTCCAAGATATAGAATCAAGGTGTCCCTATATATCTCATTGAAAATGTGAATCAATCCATACATAGTTCTAGAGAGACTGTGTAGTTTAATGTCGTGCAGTGAGGATGTGCCTGCATAGTTTATTGTCATGTTCAAGACATTCCATGCAGTTTAACGTCATGATACAAGAATTATTATGGGGATTACACCATCATGGATGCCCTATTATTGGAAATTATGCAAATTTTTTCTTGATAAATCCCTCATTGGTGGGTGGTGTGACACACTCCCCATCCATGGTGGCTAGCGAATAGGCTCCATTATGATAGAATTTATGTATGATGTAAGGTCTCTCCCACTTGGGTTCTAACTTTTGGGGATTCTTTCCTAGTATCATTAAGGTTCTGAGATCTATCACCAATTCTACCTAGAGTAATGAATGGAGGTAGAATTTTTTATTGAAGGATTGTGTTATTCAGTTCTGGTGGATCTCAAGGTTGTGCAGTGTGCGCAACCTCTTCTTATCTAGCCACTCCAACTCATTCAGAAGTTTCTATTCTTATTCATCATCTAAGAGTTTCCCACAAATGGATATTCAAATTGAGGGTAGCTGGACCTCTATGTGTAGCACTGCCTCGGTGCCATACACCAACGAGTATGGTGCCACTTGTGTAGCAGTACGCATGGTGGTATAGTTGGTCCATAAAGCATAGAGGCGTTTTTATGGCCAAGACTTCTTATCCTTGTTCACCATATTCTAGAGTATGTTTGATAGGGCCTTATTGAAGGCCTTTATCTATCCATTTTCCACCACATGATAGTGAGATGAGTGATTGGATTCAATGTTATGCTCTTGGTATAGATTCTTCAATTTCACATAACAGAAGTTGGTGTCGTTGTCCATCAAATTTGTTTGAGGGACTCTGAACCTGGTGATGATATGGGAATTTAAAATTTTAATGATATTATTTGTTTTGAATTCCTTGAGTGGTATCTCCTCATCCTATTTTGAGTAGAATTCGGTGGCAGTAAGGATTTACTTGAACTACTTTGTGGTGGATGGAAGATATGGTCCCACAACATCCATTCCCCAAATGGATAATTGCTAGGAATATTTGGAAATATTTAGTAATTCTATGGGGTTTATGGATAAAGTTTTAATGAATATTACACTCATAAAATTTTATTGAGAATTACACGCAATCTTGTATCATGGTCTCCTAGTAATACCCCAACCTTCTGATCTGGTGGGAGAGCCTAGTTCCAGATTGGTGGGCACCGCAGGAGCTTGTGTGAACCTCTTCCATGATAGTGATGGTTTCTCATTCTATTATGCACCTAAGTATAATTCCATTGAAGCTACACTTATATAGGATTTTTTGATCATTTGGTCCATCCTTCAAGGTGATGTTTCTTGCCCGATGTTGGATTTGTTCCTTTCCAACATGATCCATCGAAAGAGTTCCAACCTGAAGATAACTGATTGTGGTCTCCATCCACCTAGAGGATATCGCTGGTTTTCCATGCTATGGGGTGGTGCTGACCTGATTGATCTCTTTCATATCACATATGCTGATCAATGAGACCATTCTTAGATGTGTTATATGGAAGGTTGAATCCTCCTAACCAGGGTCTACCAAGATGGCCACTGTATTAGCCAGTGCGCTATCACAAGAATTTTGTGATCGAATGATATAATACAATGTGGGATCAAAGGGAGAAATCTGCCATTATTCCCCTGACATATCCATTCAGGGCGGCTAGTTCTTCCTTCTTGATAGCATATTCTCCATTGATATGATTTATCACCAGTATTGAATCCCCTTTGATGTTTAGGTAGGCTATGTGCAACTGCAAAGATAATTCCAACCCAGTGATAAGGGCTTGGTATTCAGCCTCATTGTTCGTACAACCTTAAGATGGTGAGAAAGAGTAGGGTAGAACTTCTTTGTCTGGAGAGACAAATATAACCCCTATTCCAACCCAATTGAGATTTTTTTCCATTATTGTGCCGATAGGACTCCGGGAGTTGCTATAAAAATAAATTTCACATGTCCTCAGAGTTTATTGGGCATAAAAGACCTCTTTGTATGGGAGTTCAGTGTCCTCTGGTGTATTTTTTGGAGTGGGATGTGCTGTCTGGAAGTCAGCCAGAGATTGATCTTTTACTAACTTCTGGGATATGAATTAGATGTCATATTTCTATAGAATGACTACCCATCGATCCAAGCACCCGATCAACTTAGAGTGGCCAATTATATACTTTATCGGGTCTATAAGAGAGACCATGTGGATCTCGTAGTGCTATTGGCAATGCCTCAACTTTTTTAGTATGAAGATGATCATAAAAAAGTTCTTTTCAATATCAGAATATCTATTCTCGACACCCAAAATAGCTTAGATGAGGTAGTAAAGACTATTCTTGCTCTCCATGTCATTCTTCTGTGCAAGGAGGGCGCCTAGTGAGCATTCCATGGTAGCCACCTATAAGATGAGTGGCCTCCCTTCCACTGGAGGCATCAAAACTAATGGGTGTAGCAGATACTGCTTGAGTTTTTTGAAATATTAATTACACTCATCATCCAATTATTGGGTGTTCCCCTTCTTCATTAGCCTCATTAAGGGGAAGACTTTGCCAGCTAGGTTGGCTATGAATCACCAAATGTAGGCATGGTGCCCTTGGATTCCCCTTAGTTCCTTAAAATTCATGGGGGGGATTTCTAGGATAACACTAGTCTTCTCTAGTTCTACCTCGATACCCCAGTGGCATACCACAAAACTAAGTAATTTACATGACGTTAACCCAAAAATTCACTTTAGCGGATTCATAGTTAGGCCATGTTGTCGCATCTTGTTGAATATTTCTTCGATATCCATGAAGTGATCACATAATTGTTGGACTTTTATGAGCAGGTCATCAACATAACACTCAAATATCCTTCCCAAGAATGGATTAAAGATGTGATGCATGGCGCACTAATATGTGGCACCGACATTATTTAATATGAAGGGAATGAACTATTAGCAGAAGATCCCCTGGGGCACCCTGAAGACGGTGGATTCTTCATCCATAGGGGCCATTTTGATCTGATTGTACATCAAGTAACCATCCATGAAGGAAAGAGTTTGGAAGATAGTAGTTTCATGGATCAAGAGTTCTGTGATTGGTAATGGGAATTATTCCTTTAGGAAATGCCGATTAAGGTCTCTGAAATCAAGGAAAACCCTACTCTTCCCATCTTATATCTTGACAGGGATGATGTTGGAAAGCCATTTTGGGTATTTCACTTCTTAGACAAAGTTCTCTTTGATCAACTTATCAAATTACACCTCCACATTTGTATCATGATAGAGGTACATTCTCCTGGCTACCTAATTAAATCCCCTATGCTCTTTGGGTAGTCCAAGATGGTGTGTATCCACATATAGATTCAATCTAGGAATTTCAGTATAGTTCGATGCAAACACATATTGGTGTTTCTTTAGGAATACGATATAAATATCCTTATCTTCGAGAGGAATGGAAACACTAATCAAGGTATGTCATGGTTCTTCCTCTATCCCCAGGATTATCTTTCGGAGCTCATCTATGGTGTTGGAAACACATTCCTTGAATGCTGGAGGGGTGTTTTTGAGATCATCCTAATCTTCTTCCATGTATGAGTCATCTTTGGTCATTTAATTTTCAATAAAGAGATGCTGAAGATGATTATCACTGAGGATAGGATAGTCCTAGACCTATAGGAATCAGTTTTCTATTTTGACCATGTTTATACAGATCATGTAATCCTCTTCGTGTATTCTCTAGGGATTTACATGGGTGGTCCCTAAACCATTGGAGGTGTAAAACTGTATAACATCATCTTCCAAAATATATTTTTATCCCTTTTATACAATTATACTTCAGCATATATGGATCTACAAGTCTCTAAGGGGGAATTTTCACCGAGAAGTATGCCAACATTTCCATTAATGGGGTACTTCAAACATTAATGTAATGTTGATGGTACTGCCGAGTGGATATGTAGCTAGGGTCTTCCAATAAAGACATTATATGTGGTGTCTTACTGGATAACCATGAACTTGGTATCAGATGTGAGCTCCCCAAATTGGTTCTCTAGATTAATCTTTTCGAGAGGCCATTGCTCATACTTATCATATCCCTGGATGGTCAGCTTTGTAGGGAATAAGTCTTATTTTCCATACCCCAAATGTCGGAGGGTTCAGGCTAGGTTGAGATTGATCACAGATCCATTGTCAATCAAAACCCTTTAGACATTGACGTTAATGAGTTTTCCTAAGACGTACAGTGGTATAACATGTCCCTAGATGACCTTCTCCTGATCTTTATTAGTATGGTGACATGACATCCTACGGTCATGGTCTCCACCTGATAGACCTCGACCACAATGACTTATATCTCAAATTCCTATGGGATTAATAGGGATTCAATAAGTGAATCTCTAAGTACACTCGAAATATTATGTTCATCAAGGATTGAGATCTTGGCTGGGATCGTAGCTAGATATTTTAAGACATCATACTTTTGTACCAAAGGATTCTGCTTCTCGACATGGGGCTGCTCTTAGGCATCTGGCTCAGAAGATGAAGTAGCTAAGGTCGATGGACCCAGGTCTTGCGAGGAGGTTGAGGGATTATCCTATTCCAAATTCATAGGTTGTGCTAGCCATCCCCATTTCCTGGGTTGATCAGGTTGAACCCCTATTAAGTGGTTATGCTAGACAGTCAGGTGTGGACAACTACTAGAGGGATCTGAGGCACCTTTCTCCTTCCTTTAAACTTGTTGAAGTGCTTTCCCAAAGGTCTTGGATGTATTTGTGTATTCTATGAGGATATTGATGGGATACTAACTCCGGCCATATCCATTCTATCCTCTATATCCTTGGATTTAGTGCATGTAACCTATCATTCCCCTGTTATATGCAGGAAAACCATATTCGGGGGCGTACTCGTCATCAGATAAGGGGTTTTTCAAGTGTATCATGTTGACAGAACCAAATATGAGCTCTTCGCCTAATGGGGATTCTATTTGGTGGGGTGGTGACCATGCCGTAGATGTTGCAGGGAAGAAATATTCAAGAGTTAGAGTCTACTTTAGAGTAGAATATAACTCTTCCAATTCTATTTATTCATACTTCCGGTGGTCATTCCAACCCTTGGGAGGTACATTAGTCTTCTTATTTTTGGGTGGTGGGGATGTTGCATGTTTGCACAACTTTCTCCTCAAGGCTCCATGAGCTTGGTCAACTATTTTATGAGTCATCCCGTTGTCGAACTTATGTTATTTCTTAGTAGGGTCTTTCTTCCATCCTTCCTCTTCCTCTAACTGGGCAATGGTTATGCAAGACAGTTGTTCTAGAGGACTATCTAATGTCACCTATAGAGATTTTACCATCCTTGAAGGACATCCTTATAGATGAAACAGTTCTGGATATTATGACCCAACCTTCTGTGGAAAGGGTAGTAATCGAAATGATCAGTGAGGCGACATCATCGGGCTTCTTGGGTTGCGGAAGCATGAGTATGTTATTGTTTATGGTAGTCAAGAAGTAGTCCGAGAATTTCTTGTTTTGGAAGGAGTACACCTTGTTAATTCGTTCCTGAAATCTTGGGTGGTCCTAGTTTCTCTATGCTTTCAACCAAGGGTGATTTTGTGGCTGCTGCCGATTAGCAGGTGGTGATGGGTGGTTTAGAGCTTTCTTGGTTGCTTGGATTATTGTGGGCTTGAGGGTGAAACATTCATCTTCCACTCTTCCTGGATTCTTTGCTTGTGTTGTGGGTGTGGCCAAAGACTTGGATCAGGTTCGTTGAATAGATTATCCAAGAAATTGTTCTATTTCAACAAACTCTCTAAATTCACCTGGATATTTCATGGGGATTAGGGGTGTATATAGCTCATCTTTTAGATTTTCATCATAGAGTTTTAGAATTTTTTTCATTCAAGAGAGGAATTATGAGAAAATAGGTCAAACCTTTTCCACCTTGTTATGAATTTGGACACCCTTTCATTCTCATGCTACTTACAGTTCTTCAAGTCAATGATTTTAATCTTTCCCAGTGTTAAACTTAATTGTTAAAGAAATAGATGATGAAGGTCTTCCCAACCCATGATAGATTATACGAGTAGACTTATATACCAGACGAAGGCTAGCACTATCAATGTCTGTAAAAAACACCTCATTTTGGTTCCCTCCTTCTGATACCAAGGTCCCATCATCGGCATGTATCGAGACACGAAGTGTGTTAGATGCTTCTCTGGATTTCCTGCACCGTTGAATGTGGAAAAGGTAGGATTACCAAAGTTGGGTAGAGGCAGGGTATCATCTACCCATTCGGGATATGGATTTTTCTCAGGCTGCACTGGCACACATCACCCTACAATGGCTTCCATCAGAGTATTTAGGGATTCAATGGCAGTGAGAAATTCTGAAGGCATTATTGTTTGAGTCTCCTCCCATCTATAGGGAGTAGGTGGGGGCCAATAAGGTGATCCCATTTTCATCTCCCAATGATCCTTTTTTTTACTATGATTGAGGAGTTACCCTGGAAAGGGAGAGGCTTTCACCACAGTGGGGGGAAATCCCGATCATTCCAATCTTCATCATTTATATGAATAGGTTTTCTAGACCCAAATCTAATATGATATTTAGATGATTCTCTGATTAGAAGATCAACCATAGGTGGTAGAATATTCTCCTATAACTAGAGATTATACCTAATGGGAATATTTCCCCTGATAAGATCCTTATTGAGCTATCAAAGAGCTTGTATTTCACTCTCATATGGAAAAAATTACTCTTCTGAAGACAAAAACCAAGGTATGGTCTCTTCATTCCCTTTATATTTAGAGATATTTCACTGAGGAGTTAGAAACTCTTTATTTTGTGGAGACAAATTCTAGATCCTTCTATGATTCTGAGTACCTGCAACCTCATTTAGTGTGTCCAAATCACCCTCCACCTGGGGTATGTCTTCCCTATTGAAACCCTCTGCATATAGATCTTGATCCATTTCCTCCATGTTAAAAGTGAATAAATTCATAGAGGAATATTGAGGAATGTTGGTTGTTCCATTCATTTTCACATGGAAAGTTGATTCTATAAGGCTTTCATTAGGGTCATTATTCGAACCCTTGGACTTATTGGTCCATTTTGCCTTGCGACCCTGATGTGGACTCATTTATTTCACCATATTCTCCTCTCCTCTTGTTTTATGAATAGTGAACTTGAGGTAATTTATAGTCGAGGTTTCCTAATGAGCACCAACAAACATAGGTTTGTCTTGCGGTGGGAAGAACTAGTAGGAAACCGAGCATTGATATATTCGTCCCAACCTAGAGAATATTGATTCCCTCTATGGTGCCAATGATGATAAAAATTCCCCTAGCCCTGTGGGGTGTGGTTTATCTAGGGTTTTCATTAGACATTAATATGTGGATATTCCCATCTCATTTTTGGTGAGGTGATATGGAATCTCCACTGATTTTTCCCATCCCTTTTCATAGGATAATGAATTTTTAGATGGAGATTAAGATATAAATTCCCCCATCCCTCTGGGATGGGGCTTATCTAGAAGAGTTTCAAGCACATCCTGAATTTTCTCAAGAACTGATGACCTGAGGGGTGAAGGTAGTGGAACATTATCTCCAGGTCCATGGCGGAAGGTTCATTCTTGGAAGGCCACTGTATAAGCTACTATTGTGGTCTCTATGATTTGGTGTACTTGTGCTTGCGTGAGATTTGGGTGTGATTGAATCCCATGATGGGGATCGTTCCTCACAGATAGTTTTCCAGGTGATCACAACTTTGATCTTCATGTTCAAAACATCCTTAAATTATCATGAGTGGTCCTATTTGAAGTTATTTTGGATATCCTCTCTCCCCATCTATGATTTCTATGCATTTTTAGAGTGGGGGTATTTTTTTGTAGCGACCAACTAGCCTGAGCATTTCCGGGTCCTTTAACCTCACTAGTGGCTATAAGATTATAAGACACCATGTCTGAGGGTATCTACTATTCTAGGGGAATGATGAAGTGTAATAATCTATAAGGTCCCCATCCTTGAATTTGTATGTCTGGCATGGCTTCAGAGATCCACTGTCAAAGTGTCATAATGTAATGGAGGCAAGCGTTTTTCAAATTTGCATTGTGATTTTCCAGTTTTGGATCTCGGGCCATGGAGATACCGGCTAGGTCAAGCTGGAAACATAGTATCTTGATGGTTTGAAGGTGAACCTCATATCCAATATAAGGGATATTTCAGTCCTTCAGTTGCTGATGAGTTGACCACATATTATGAAATAGATAAGTAATGTTGATGGGTAACTATATACAGTTGACCCTAGTGCTTTGAGTACCTCTCTATACGAAGGGGTCAGTGTTTGGTTCACCTCTCTATGTGGAGGTGTCTAGACAAAGGGAAGACTGCCTTTCTCATAGAATATATCACAGTGGGGAGGTTGACCACGGTATATTTCAGGAGTAGAGTCCATACGATCCATCACCACATTAATACGATGAGGACTATCACGGTAATGAACATCTCCTAATTCAACTTAGATAGAAGATTCTATGGACCCTTGTGGTGTTGATAGTGTGTCTCGAACAACCTCAAGGACACTTGCATTTAGAAGATTATAAATATAAGCCATGTTCTGCATTGTGGTCGGATTATGCTGACCTGCCTTTCGTAGTTGTGTAGGGATATGGGCCTACAATACGTCAGTTTCTGAAATTTTTATATAACCACCTGGTGCTTGGGGATATGATCCCACTAATAAAGAGCTATCAGAATATGTCGATAATATGCCTAATTTTAGATAGGGATATGAGACTGTCCTAAGGCGTGTGCCAATATCACTTGGTGAGCCTCAGTAAATACAATGGTATGGGCCTGATCTTGAGCCTTTGGGATATGTCATTGTTCGTTGTTGACTGGAGTATGAGCCTTCCCCAAGGCATGTGTTTCTCTCAACTGGTTGACCCTGGTTGGATTAGGAATATACACATGGTTCAAATATGCATTCCCTATCGAAATATACCAAAATACTTCCAGAATGGGAGAAGTAATATGAACCTCCTTCTGTATTTCCTTGGAATGATGTTGGCGTAGTCATTTGTTGGCAGAAGTATGAATATGTGCCTTACTTATGTGATTAGTTGGAGTATTCCAATAAGATTAACTAACAGGAATATTAGCTTGTCCCGAGGCTTGTACCACTCCCACTTAGTTATCCTTGACCATAATAGGGATATGGGCCCGACCCTGGGCATCCATATTTTTCCTCATGACTTATTTGATAGGCATGTTCCCCTGTATTGAGGCATGTGCCTCTTTCACCTGGTTGGTCCTGGTTGGAAAAAGATTATGAGCTCGATCTAATTCCTCTACCTTCATAAAGATATACTGATAATCCTCCTAGGTGTGAGAAACAATGTGCATTCACTTTAGTACAACCACTTGATCATGGTGATTAGAGTGTTAAGTTTTCCTAGCTGTAGAGATAGGAGTATGTGCATATCTATTGATTTTAAATAGTTCTAGAATATGATGGTGGAGTTATTTAGCTATTCTGAAAATGTATTGTAATTTTAGAAAAGTGTGTTTGGGGATGTAAACTCGTACAATTTCCATCTCCATTACATGTTGACAGATATTTTCTATTGAAGCAGGGATTTTCACCCACTTTTATCCTTCATGTTCCATCAGGATATGCTGATGGGATTCACACATAGGGGTAAGAGTATGAGCCTCCCCCCATGTTTGTTGTCGGAATATGACCACATACTTATTCTGAGTGAGCAGAGATATGATCCTGTTGGCTAATCCATGCCAGAGTATACTGGTGGGTTCTATCTGTAGGAGTTGGGGTATTATCCCTTTCTTGGGTATCCAGTGTATTCTTTCTCCGATGAATATTCCATGGTGGAGCTCGTGCATGGGTGTCCAAGGTGGCTATCTGTCGGGAGGTACCCTCAACAGGTGGCTGATAAGTACTAGTATGATGATGATGGTGACGACGATTAACAAGCACCCTCCTTGGTGGTGCTTGAACCATAGGGAATCTGGATCCAGCTCCATGACCCACCTTCATTTGGTACAAAAGGTGGGTTTTTCACTCTCTGGGGATAAGCTCCTGAAGCGATTGTTCATGTAAATGGGGGTGATCAGTTTAGTGGAAACCTTCATTGAGCAATGCGAACTCACCAGCTACCGTGTTTACAGAATATCATGAGCATATTTCATAGTCGGGATGGTACTGTATCATTGTTACTCATGAATCATTATGTTTTCTACCTACTGCTAGAGCCATTTGGAAGGAGAGACCGTTTTACGAACTGCTGGTCTCACATCAGAAGTTGAAGTTCCAAAACAAGTGCTAGAAGATAAATATGTTATCTCAGATCGAGAGTTTGAATCATGCAGAAAACAAGGAACAAGGCCACCAATTAGTTCCATATCATAGGAATAATAATGCTCAGTTATATATTCATGGTCAACAAAATTGTCATGTATCCACTTTCCATCCATTATGCTTGTGTGGACTTGTTATCACGAGGATGGACTTACAAGAATCTTGGTTTATGATGGTCTTATTACATTGTTTGTATATCGTTTATAAAGAAAATTGGACTAAGAGTTTCACATCAAGCTTATCAATGTTGTTTGTGTGTAAGGGGAAAGCAACATGGTTTGATGGATTATAACACAATTATTAGTTATTAGAGGTATTTACGTCAAATTCATCATTTTTGTTTGCATATGGGAAAAAATGGAATAGTCTAACAGATTATAACCCGATCATTTTGTTATTTCATATATTCAAGTTGGTTTCACCATTTTTGTTGTGTCAGGATTTCATGTCCTGGAATTTATTTCTCTTGTTATGTTACCATTTTCACTTTTCCATGAAACTCCTAATGGTTCCCATATCCGTAGTAGGGTATAGACCTACTTTCCAAAGGCCGGTGGTCGTTTGAGTTTTTAGGCCCAATGACTCTTGGGGACTCACATTGGTCAAGAGGATGAGAGTCTGGTGTCACGACCCATCCCCTAAGGCTCGTGCTGTGACTCCCCCAAGCCCACATTCCATAGGCCAGGGGTTGGAGATTAGCACTGAAAAAGAATTTCTCTAAAATGGGAAGGCATTTCCTCAAAACCTGTATAATCACAGAAAGGGTACACTGTGCACAAGTAAAAAAAATGGAAGAAGAAAGGTGCAACCACAACTAGAAACCACCACAGAGTGTAAAAAAGTAAGTACTAAAGTAAAGGGGCCAGAATAAAAGCCCAAATGAAATGGAAAGACAAAAAAAAGGGAAAACAGCTCCTAAGTCCATCCACCAAGGATCCTACCTAAAGGGTAGGAACATCTCATCACTGCGGCTCTCCACATCAACCGGTCACCTCCGTACACCACCAAGTCCTGGTTCCTTGAGACTCAGTCAAAGTTGCCTGTTTTATGCACACGACACAATAAGGTGCAGGTGAAGCCTTTGCGGGGGTGAGTATAATAATATAGAATAGGGACCCCGAGACCCCCGAAGGTCTCTAAGAACTCCACAAAGGAAAAACCACAAATCACGATCTCAATCACAAATCACAAAGAAAAAGACAGCTCACACTAGGTTTAACATAAGTACAGAAGTACATATGTTTAGTCATAAATCTGGATCATCTTATTCTATCAAGAGGCCCTACTGCTGACCCACACCGAATCGCTCGGTGCTGATCCCCACAGGATCGCTCGGTGCAAATCCACATAGGATCGCTCGATGTTTATCCATAGAGGATCACTTGGTGTTGATCTACATAGGATTACTCAGTATTGATCCATATAAAATCTCTATTCATTTTTCACATCTCAGCCAACCACTGAATTCCCACAGAAAGCACGAATGATTCCGGGAGGATCCACTCCTTAATCCATAGATTTTATTTAAACTAGAATTAAGTCCCACAAAGTAGTGACTCGATGAACCACCATGTCATAAGGGTTCCAATTCTTCAGACAACGCGTCAATCAGACATCTAGTCTGTGAGTTATAGGCATTTTTGTGCCGAGACCCCAGTTGGATTCAGGGTCAATCCAACATAGCTATTCTCCAATTTTTACTAAAACCCAAGTGTAGTATCTTTAAAGGACCGCCTCATCCTAAGGGTCCTCACGCCGTTGATGGCGCGTCAAATAGATGCCCAGTATATGAGATACGCTCTTTTTAGTGAAACGAGGTCGGTCGGGTCCCAACCACTAGGGGTCCAGTCTGGTCGGCCCAACTGGAGGAACCGACCTCGCTCCCGAGTTCAATCCGACCAGTGGGTTTAGACCATCCGTTGGGTCTAGCCCACATGTGGGCCGGTTGACGGCGCACCAACCGGATGCGGAGCATCTGGTGCGACTAGATGGCAGCGCCAGTAGGCGCCACCCCATCTTCCAAAACGGTCAGCTGAGCCGGCCGTTTTTTCCAGCCAAGCGACCTGAATGGGCCACTCCTTCCTCCCCATGCGGCGCATCGGTATTGTGCCCTTCCACCACCGTGGCCCAGTTGGCCACAGTTCCTACTGCTGCAGCACATGTGGGCACTGGTCCTCTACATGGCCAGATCGTCCAGCCATCGCCACCGGTTTCCAGCTCCCGCCACTGGTTGTCGGCACCGCCGCATCGGCGGTTGCCTCTGTGGGCCACTGAAGATGCTCTAGTGGTCCGTTATTCTTCATTTCTGCTCCTATGGGACTCCCGGGTTGTCGTCTTCATTGCACGGCCCGCAAATACACCTTTATATCGTGTTTGTTTTTCCACCACGAATAACACACCATGGAAAACTTTAGCAGATGGTCTGGGCCTTGTTGGGTTCAGCCCATGCCCTCTACGTTTGCATTTTCAACAATGAGGAAGTATAATAATAAAAAACATAAAAACAATCTCTAACTTAATGCCCCACAACAACCACCTGCATGGACATACGAGACATGGATCAACCCATTAATCGTTTGGTCCACATTTGTAGTATTTTACAAGAACGAAAAGATTGGGAACAACAAAACACGTAAACCCCCTACCTCAAGCTCGTTATAAGTCACTGTGGATGAGGAAGTATTTTCCACATAAGAGGGTGTCTCAAACGAAGGATAAGGTTCACGTCATTTATCACTTATTGTTGAATCCTCCAATGGTCATCGAAGCCTCGTTTTAAGTTGGTGGAAGACGTTGTAACACTTAGTCCGAGGTTCCTCTCTTGAGTGCCAAAAACCCATACTCGAGCTTCGTTTAAATAGATGAAAGAGAGGATCAACGCACCGCACAATTAAGGAGGTTCATTAATTAATTAAATTAATGAACCTATTAATTATCCCAACAGTGTGGTTACACAACCAAGTGTAACCATCCATTTAATGGTCTGACAACCTAGCGGTCCTACCACTGCCGCTCAACAATTACAAGAAAGAAATAAAATAACTTGTTGAGTTATTTTTTTTGTAAATTACAAAAATTAACCTTTTCATCTGACCCATGTCGATCAAAGTTAATCTTCCTTTAAGAGAATCTCGGTGCTGTGGATTTAATTTTTCCTTCATATTTTTAATCCGAGCACCATTTGAAAATATATAATTCACCTCCCACACGTTTTCTGAACGTACCTTAAAAAAAAGTTCAAAAACCCATTCTGAGCTCATCGGGCCTTGGAATCACGTGCCGTCAATTTTTCAGACTCATAATAATTCCATTTAATTAAAAAAAATTACATGCAATTTCTGGGTCTTTACATTCTCCCCACCTTAGGAATTTTTATCCCTGAAATCTATAACAAAATCCAGGGGAAAAAATGGGGGTACTGAGTACGCATCTAAGCCTCTCACTCCCATGTGCTCCCCTGGATCTTCGTGTCCTTCCACTAAACTCGCACCAGAGGAATCGACCACCCATGAAGGACCTACTTCTGTTGATATTCTATCTCCACCTAGAAATCTGCAAATGTTTACGCATCATCGATGTCCATCTCACCCCAGTCGATAACGTGTGATAAATCATTAACATACCTCCTCAAATGCAACAAATGGAAAAAATTATACACTCGGTGCATCTGTGGGTGAAGATATAGACAGTACGCCACCTATATCACTCTACAGAGAATATGGAAAGGTCCGATGAACCTCAGAGACAGCTTGTTTCCCCGGCCAAATCACTGCAAACCTCATCAGGGTGAGAACCGTATGAAGACTTGATCTCCCTCCTCAAACTCAAAGGGTCTCTATATCCTGTCGACATAAGACTTCTTCCATCTCTGTGTAGTCTTCATCTGCTCCTGGATGATCTGCACCTTCTCAGTGGTATCCCATACCAATTCTGGACCCATAAGTGCTGACTCCCCTAGGTCTATCTAGCATAGAGGTGATCTGCATGGTCACCCGTACAGGGCCTCAAATGGATCCATGATTATGGTGGAGTGATAACTATTACTGTATGTGAACTCCATCAGTGGCAGGTGGTCCTCCCAATTGCAGCCAAAATCTTGGACACAAGCATGAAGCATGTCCTCGAGTGTCTGTATGGTCCACTCCATCTAACCATCTATCTGAGGATGAAAGGCAATGCTCAAGTGTATCTAAGTCCTGAATGCCTCCTGTAATCCCTTCCACAAGCGGGATATAAAATGAGGGTAATGATCTGAGATGATCGTCGATGGAACCCTGTGAATTCATAAAATCTCTTGTATGTATAGTTTTCCTAATCCCTCTACTGATCCCTACTCTTGGATGGATAGGAAGTGGGCCGAATTGGTGAGTCATTCAATGATAACATAGATGGAATCGTGGCCCTTGGACGTACTTGGTAGCCCTATCACGAAGTCCATAGAGACACCATCCCACTTCCATTCTAATACCTAAAGTAGCTGAGCTAAGCCTACTGGTACCTGATGCTCAGTCTTCACTTGCTGACAAGCGAGGCATCATGATATAAACTTTTCCATGGTTTTCCTCATATATGGACACTAGTCCTAACACCGGAGGTCCTGGTACATCTTTGCCACTCCATTATGTATCGCTAAAGTGGATGTGTGGAACTCCCTCAATACCTCCTCTCGTAGCATCACTGGTACCATGGTGTGTCCTCTGAAGAGAATGACATGCTCCTGCCTTCAGAAAATCCTTCAGGAGACTCTCCTGAGGATATCTGATCATGTCAGGTCTCACAGTCAACGTCCCCATGTTGTGCCTCCCGAACTCGCTGAAGGAGTGGAAGAGTGAAACTCATATACTAGAGGTAGGTTTCTTCATATCTATCCCCAAAGGACTTCTACAACGCAACAAGATGATCTATCGCGTCACTCAGAAACTGTAGACCATGACTCTTTTTGAGTGAATTTACTACTATGTTTCCCTTCACAGAAGTGTAGACTATCTCAAAGTCATAATCCTGGAGGAACTCCAACCATCGCCATCATATTAGGTTCAGGTCCTTTCGTGAGAATATATACCTGAGACTCCTGTGATCAGAGTAGATGGTAAACCATTCACCCATCAAGTAGTGTTGCCACATATTCGAGGCAAATACCACTACTGTTAACTCCAGGTCATGGGTAGCATAGTTCTTCTCATGTTTCCTCAACTATCATGAGTTGTAGGTGATCACCGCTCGATCTTGCATCATGACACATCCTAGTCTGGTCCCTAATGCATCGTAGTAGACTACATACCCAATGCCCTCTTCGGGTAGGCTCAAGATGGGGGAACTCTTCAGTATCATCCTTAACCATTGGACACTCTACTGGAATCTCTCTTTCAACAAGAAATTTTGTCCCTTCTTTGTCAAAGCTGAAAAGGGTGCTACTACTCTGGAAAAGTCAGGTACGAATCTTCGGTAATACCCAGCCAATCCTAGGAAACTCCTCATCTCGGTCACATTCTCGGGTGGATCATAATAAATCATTTCCCCTATCTTCACTGGATCCACCACAAATCTAGCATACAAGATAATGTTTCCTAGAAAGTGGAACTCCCGTATCCATAATTGACACTTTGAGAGCTTACCATAAAATTGGGGCTCTCTGAGTGTATCTAAAACTATCTGAAGATGAGTGGCATGCTCCTCTTCTATCACTGAGTACACCAAGATGTATTCAATGAAGAACACCATGAAGAAGTCAAGGTAATGTTGTAAGATTCTATTCATGAGTCCCATGAACACTTTCGGAGTGTTGGTAATGCTAAAAGGAATCACCAAGAACTTTTAGTGGCTATATTGACATCTAAAGAATGTCTTTGGTACATCCTAATCTCATAATCTGAGTTGATGATAGCTTAATCTGAGGTCTATCTTTGAAAAACATTGATCTACCTTCAGGTGATTAAAGAGATCATCAATCCTAGGAAGTGGATACTGGTTCTTCACGGTTACCTGGTTCAGGTGCTGATAGTCCACGTAAATCCTCAAACTCCTGTCTACCTTCATGGAGAACAAAATGGGGCTACCCATGGAGAAACACTGGGCCTTATAAACCCCTTACCCTACAATTCCTCCAACTGTACCCTCAACTCACGAAGCTCTGTGGATGTCATATGATATTCTGACATAGATATCAGTGTCGTCCTAGGGTATAGGTTGATGTAGAATTCTACCTATCTATGAGGAGGTAGTCCCAAAACATCATTAGGAAAGACATCATCATACTAGTCCACCACTAAAGGATAACTTAGACTCATCACGTCAAATTCTTCGAGTGTAAGGCCAGCCGACTTATGAGTGATCAGCTGCACCCTCCTCCAAGAAAGTCCATCCTAAGATGAAAAGGTTCCCTTCTTGCTGGTGAAAGTGAACCTGACCCCATTCTCGTGGTCACACAACACTTTATGCCTAAAATAGTTGATCTGAGCATGGACCGTGGATAACCAGTCCATACCCAAGATGACATCATAAGGCCTTGACGCTACTACTAGGAGATCATAGCCGAAGCTCTCTCCTCCTAAAGTAAGCTTAAACTACCGGCACCAGTGCATAATCATTGAATCCTCTCCCGTAATAGTCTCTAATCATAAGGATCGAGCCAAAGGCTCCAAAAAAATCTTCAATATTAGAACAGGTGTCGTGGAAATGAAGGAGTGACTGACACCTATGCCTAAAAGTACTGCATCTAGGGTAGAGTAGACATAGATCATACCTCTAATAATATCTGGAGCATTGTGGTTGTAGGCCTATGCAACCTGAATCTGAGCTTTCCCCTTTCCACCTGCTCCCTATGGTCGGGGTGGACAACCTAGGGGTGGTGGTGGTAATACCTCAAACCGTCTCCCACCACCTGATACACAACCTTCTACTCTTCCACGTCCTCTGCCCAGATGACCTCCTCGTTCGAACCTTGGCCACTGTCTCAGAGGTCCCTCGATCATCTATTGATCGTCCACGCAGGGATTCAGATAGTCGCAGGCCATGTGTCACTGTCCTCCGCAAGAGTGACAAACTTTAGTCCTCATAATACCTCTTCTGGCTTGCGAGCTCTAAACCTCTGACCCTGTGTCCTGGGGTCATCCTCTGGAAGGCCTGGCCTGCTTGGATCTATGCATCATCTGCCTACTGTCTACTACAGATGACTCAGCTACCTATCATCTGGAGGTGTCTCTCACCATCAGTGTCTACTCAGCTAAGAATCTCTCAACTAATAATGCTCGCTCGAGTACTCTAGCCTATTTCTGGATATTGAGTGATATCATTGATGCTCTGATCTCCTGCCAGAGACCCTGCTCAAAGGTCTAGGCCCTAAATAAAGGGTCTCGTACCATGTCAGTGGAGTAGCAAAAGAGGTCTGTGAATCTTTCCAAATATTGGGCCACTGTTAGGCTGCCCTTCTGTAAGTGCAATAGCTCCTAGACACGCACTGAGCATAAATTAAATGGTACAAAATCCACCCTGAAGAGGGTCTCAATGTCCAACAAGGAGAGTGTCACCTACTCATGCATCTGGAGCGTCAAAATCCACCATCTTTTTATTGTTCCCTAGAAGAGGCTAGAATCTTGAATCACCATCTGATCTGCTAGTGTCTCAACTAAGAAAATAACCCACCCCACAGCCTCCATCCAGTCCTCAACTGCATGGGGATCTGTCTCACCTTGAAACCTCAGAGGCCTCTATCTCTGGAACTCATGCCACGAACTTAGTCGGTGTGCACAGTCTGCTAGTGGGGTTGGTGGTAACTAATGCCCCATGAGTAGTGGTGATGCTGGTACACCACCTGAAGGTTCCATCACCATAGGAGGGACCTACACCGATACCTCATCACTCAGTGGGCTGTCATCATGATATCTCTCTGGAATCCTGTTTGGCTTTCTACGTGGCGACATCCTGAAAGAAAATAGGTGTACCACGGTCAATAAGATATACCTGTTGAGATGACTCAAAGAGATAAAAAGAAAAACAACATTTTCAAAACATACGCAAATAGTGTTTTCATGTACTGAGTCAAAAATCAGAATTCAAGGTCTTGGTGTATGGATACGTTGGCTGCCACACCAACACTAGACTCCCCGAACTGAAACCCGAACTCAAGACACTTAATATTATTGCTCTATTGAAAATAAATACTCTAAGTTATTCTGGTAGAGACGAAACCTTTAATACCACTTTTCCATAACCCGTCCCCCAGGGCCAATGTCATGACTACCCCAAGCTTTCCTTCCATAGGCCAGAGGTTGGAAACTAGCACTAAAAAGGCATTTCCCTAAAATGGGAAGGCATTTCCTCAAAACCTGTACACACACGGACAAGGTACATTGTGCACAAGTAAAATACAACAGAAGAAGAAAGGTGCAACCACAAAGTGTAAAAAGTAATTACAAAAGTAAAGGGGATAGAAAAAAAGCCCAGCTAAAATAAAAATACAAAAAAAAATGGGAAAATAGATCCTAAGGTCATCTGCTGAGGATCCTACCTGAAGGGAAGGTACAACTCATCACTATGGTTCTCCACGTCAACTGGTCACCTCCGTACACCGCAAGGTCCTGGCTCCTCGAGACTCAGTCAAAGATTTCTGTAATCTGCAAAAGACACAATAAGGTGCAGGAGAAGCCCGTGCATGGGTGAGTATAACAATACCTAGTAGGGACCCCGAGACCCCTGAATGACTCTCAGAATTCCACAAAGGAAAAACCACAAAGCATGATCTCAATCACAATTCACAAATCCAAGGACATCTCACACCAAGTTTAACTTAATTACAGAAGTACATGTGTTTAGTCATAAATCTAGATCATTTTATTCTGTCAAGAGGCTCTACTACTAACCCACATCAGATCGCTCGGTGCTGATCCACACAGGATCGCTCCGTGCTGATCCACACGGGATCCCTTGGTGCTCATCCACACAGGATCACTCGGTGCTGATCCACAAAGGATCACTCACTACTGATCCACACAATATCGCTCGGTGCTGATCCACATAGTATCGATCGGTTTTGATTCACACATGATCGCTGTTTACTCTTCACGTCTCATCTAGCCATTGAATTCCCACACAAAGCATGCATGATTCTGGGAGGATCTTCTCCTCAAGTCGTCAGTCATATTTCAACCAGCACGAATTCCCTTGAATAAGTAACCCAATTAAATACCATGTCATAATGGTTCTAACACTTCAGATGGAGCGTCAATCGGACACCCAGTCTATGAGTTATAAGCATTTTAGTACTGAGGGCCAAGTAGGATTTGGGGTCGATCCAACCCAAATGTTCTCTAACTTTCCCCAAAATCCAAGTGATGTATCTATAAATGACCTACTCGTCCTAAGGGTCCTCATGACATTTACAACACATCAAACAGACACCTGGTTTGAGAGATATGCCCGTTTTAGTGAAACGAGATCGGTCCGGTCTGGCCCGGCCAGCCCATTAGGTCCGTGGGTCTGGCCCAGCCGGGGGACCCAGCTTAGATCGCGGTTCTAACCCATATGGCGGGTTCAGCCTAGTCGGCGGGTCCGGCTTTCCTGGAAGAACTTGGCCCACATGCGGGCTGGTTGACGGTGCACTGACAGGACACAAAGTGTCCGTTATGGTTAGCTATCAATGCTAGTGGGCGTCACCCCCTCTTCCAAAATGGTCTGATCAGCTGGCCTTTTTATCAAGCCGAGCAGCCTGGGCGGGCCACTCATTCCTCTCTACGTGGCGCGTCAGCGCCGTGCCCTTCCACCATAGTGGAACATGTGGGCGCTGCTCCTCTGTGCGGGCAGCTCAGCTGGACGCTGCCTCTGGTTGTCGGTGCTTCTACACTGGAGGTTACCTCTGTGGGCCACCGGAGATGCTCTGGTGGTCTGTTCTTCTTCCTGTTTACTCCTACAGGCCTCCCAAGTTGATTCCTTCACTGTGCAACCCTCAAATATGATTTTCCATCATGTTTATTATTCCTCCATGAAAAACGCGCCAAGGAAAAGTTTAGCAGAGGGTCTGGGCCTTTTTGGGTTCGGCCTTCACCCTCTGTGTTAGTGTTCTAAACAATGGGGAAGTATAATAATAAAAAAAGAACAATCCCCATCTTAAGACCCCGCAAAAACCACCTCTATGGACAGACGAGATGAAGATCAACCTGTTAGTTGGTTGGTCTGTGTTCATTGTATTTTCCAAGAACGAAAAGAGACGGACCAACAAAGCATGTAAAACCCATACCCCGAGTTTTTTAGAAGTTGCTGCAGACGAGGAAATAGTGTCCACATCCGAGGGTGTCGCAGACGAAGGAGAAGGTTAGCGTTTTTTAGCGCTCATCATAAAATCCTCCAATAATCGTCGAAGCTTCGTTCTAGGTTGGTGGAAGACCCTGAAACACTTCATCAGAGGTTCTTCTCTTGAGTGCCAAAAACCCATGCCCGAGCATCATTTAAATAAACGAAAGAGAGGATCAACACACCACACAATTAATGAGGTTCGATAATGAATTGAATTAATAAACCAATTAATTCTCCCAATGGTGCGGTTACACAACCAAGTGTAACCATCCATTTAATGGTCTTACAACCCAGTGGTCCCTCCACCTCTGCTCAACAGTTACAAGAAAGAAATAAAATAACTCGTTGAGTAATTTTTTTTGTGACGTCCAAAAATTAACTTTTTTTTACGACCATTTCCGTTCAAAGTTAAGCTTCCCTTGAGTGAATCGTGGTGCTACGGATTCAACGGAACCCTTATATTTTTAATCTGAGCACCAGTTCAAAAGATAGAATTCATCACCCACATGTTTACTGAACGTACCTTAACAAAAGGTCAAAAATCTTTTTCGGTCTCTCTGGGCCTCAGAATCACATACCATCAATTTTCATAGACTCGTAATAATACTATTTAATTAAAAAAAATTACATGGAATTTATGGATCTTTATATCTGGGCTCATCTCACCCTTTTGGGGGGAATTTTTGCCTACTCTTGGACTCTCTTATAGATTTAAGACATGTTCTTGAACCTATCCCTAATTTCGATGTGGGAATGATTGCCCTAAAAAATGACTATGGGTTAACTATCTATTATGTGAAACATAATGAGATCTATTTTGTCAATCCATCTATATTTATTTGAGGTTCTTCATCATTTTTCATTAATGAGTGGTCACTTATAAGTTGAAACTATATGACCAAGTGTTTCGGGCTATGCTCCCATTTATGGATGCAATTGATATTCCAAGTATTGGATAGAGCCATTATGAGGTTTCCTATGTATCTTTGTTATTATAAGAATTTAAACCCACATAGTTCGATATATCCATGCGGTTTAATATCATGTAGTGAGAACTAATATGGGGGGTGTCATAGAACCAAATATTTGAACTTGATTCTGGAAGATACAACCTACGTATCCTGGTTATGGAAGGAATCAGAGTCATCATAGTTCGATCAATGTTGGGGCTTACATAGTGAGGCTGCCTTAGTGAATAGGTATTTGATGCCTAATGAGGTGTTCGTTTCATCCCCCTAAGACCACTTGAACCATGATCATTATGAGAAATAATGGGGAGTGCATGATCATACTCGTGGAGTATCAATACTAGAAAAATACTTTATACCAACGGTTTGAAACCATTGGTATAGGCCTCCAAACATTTGGTATATCCTATACCAACAGTTTGGAGAACCATTGGCTAGTAAGTTGTGGGGATAGGTCTATACCAACAGTTTTGGAAAAATCGTTGGTATTGACCTATGCCAACAGTTTTCAAAACAGTTAGTATAAGTAATATGAAAAATCTATACCAATGGTTCCACAAAACAGTTGGTATTTGTATTTAAAAAAATTATTAAGTTGGTTTTGATCCCAGTACCTCTAGTTTATGATTGAACGACCAAACCACTAACCTAACTTGACTTTCGTAAACATTGTTTCATAAATATATATGTATTATCATAAATATTTTATATTTTGATTTATTTAATGTTCTCTGTAAGAATTTTCAATAAAAAATACATGTAACTATACCAATAGTTCCCAAAATTGTTGGTATAGACCTATACCAATGGTTTTGAGAACCGTTGGCATAGGTTTTTTGATTTTGGGACCTATACCAATGGTTTTGGACAAATCGTTGGAATAGGGGAGACCTATACCAACGGTTTGGACAAAACCGTTGGCATAGGTCCATATAAGTGACCTATACCAACAGTTTGTCCAAAACCGTTGGTATATGACCTAATTAGTGACCTATACCAACGATTTTGGCCAAACCTCTGGTATAGGTCCATATAAGTGAACTATACTAACAGTTTTACCAAAACCGTCGGTATAGATCTTATTTATAGTAGTGTATGGATATGGGATCTATGTATTGGGGTGGTCCATGAAGTGTTTGATATGGAGCTTGGCCCTTTAAGAAGGTGTACTATGTATCCAAGTTATGGTGGGAATCAGAGTCCTCATAGTTCTCTTGATGTTTTTGGGGATTACACACTGAGTTTGCCCTGGTGAATAGGCGTTCTCATCTGGAAGGTGTCGCATGATCCTATTGGAATACCCAAGAGTTCATTAGATGACATGGCTCGACACATGTGGAGGGTGTTGTTAGAGTCGTGGTAGCATGATCTGAGGGATGTCACATGTCTTGGATGACACCTCTGGAGGTCATCACAAGACTTGGGTCGATACATGTAGAGGGTTTTGTGAGAGTCATGGTACCATGATTCAAGGGGTGTCATGTGTCATAGATAACACCTCAGGAGGACATTTCAGGACCAGGATGACATGTCCAGAGGGTGTCGCATGTTTTGGATGACACGAGTTGGAGCAATTATACGAGTCAGGCGGTGTATCCTGAAGACATGTCTAGTCTAGGTTGATGAACCCAAAGGGTTTGTAGGATCCAAGTGGTGTCTGTGAAGGGTTCTCAAGACTTGTACCAAAATGTATGAAGCATTCTACATATCCCATATGACTTGTCGAGGGGATATCATGAGGTTTGGGTGGTGCAAATTGGTATCGTCTCGTATTCATGATTGATAAATTAGAAGTTCATAGAAGTCCACATTCATTTATTCTACTTGGATTTTCTACTTTGAATCCTATTTTTTTTGCACTTGTGTTGTGAGTTCCTTGGTTCAGTTTGGTGTTAGTTTGTTTGGGTCTCACGTGATCTAAAGGACATGTGATATGGTTTTCGCATGTCTCGCTCGAATTCCTTCACATTATCTTTTATTTATCACGCGGAGGGATTTATGCCTAGTGCATGATTTATCTATCGGTCCACTGGTGTATTACCTGGAGGAAAGTTGATCGATCATGTGATCAGATATGTGCAGAAGCCCAGAGTTTGAGCGCTGATGTATGTAGCGGTGGCCGGGGTCCAAACTTTTAGCATTCGATCAGCCAAAAAATTAACCAACCAACCAAACCCTTTTTCTGAGTTGGAGTAGAGAATTTATAGACGTAGCCATCCACGTACTTGTCATTTTGTGTGGGGTATCTGGAGTGAGTGCGGGATGGAGTTGACGCGGGGTCTGGTCTAGTTTTATGTGGTTTCGTGAGTCTCTGTGGTGGAATATGTCATGGGTGCTGCTTGATTTTTAGTATCCGCAAGTCCATCCTTCCTTTATCATATTATTGCTGTCTATTGAGGACTTACGCTTCGAAGTACTCCCATTTCATCATGTCGACATGTCCAAGGGTCCTCACAAGATCCTAAAGACTATCAGAAGGCATTATAAAGTCTTTGGATGGCTTGTCTCAAGGTCTCGTGGGACCACATTGAGGGTGTGTTCGGTGCATTGCATGCCCTTTGGTGACTGAAAACCCTGAATGCCTTCTTATTTACTATATCCTTAATTTTATTTGATGAAGGTTGGGAGTCACATGAGATTTTATGTATGGTATTGAGGTTATTTCCTATATATTTTAAAGACGCGTCGCGTGACCAGTATGGGTCGTATGTTGTATGATCATTTTGTGAAAATTTCCTTGAGCCAAAGGGATTTAACAAGGTGATGTGGGCATGTCACCAAGGGCTCATGGTTTTGCACAGGTCATCAGGGGTGCACCACATGTGTTTCATCAACCACAGACCCCTCTCGCTTCCCCTTTTTATATCTCCTTTGTTTTATTTCACAAAGGTCTGAGGTCATGCGTGATTTCTTGATAAAATGTCTAGGTTTTATGCATGATTTTTGGGTGATGTATCACTTGAGCAATATGGGGCATATGGAGATCGTGCGAGCATGTAGGGGAAAAGTCTGTCCATTTGTATTTAGAGCACCGAAGAGTTGTCTGGATGCATGGGTGGGATTTTGAGAGGTGAGGTTGTCAAGCCAAAGGGACTTCACAAGGTGAGGTGGTTATGATTTCGAGGTCTCATAGTGTCTCATAGATCAATTAGAGGAACGCGACGCATATCCTTCAGTGACCGCTGACACCACTTGCCTCCTTCATTTTAATACTTTTTTTTATGTGATAAGGGTTGGCAAGTATATGAGTTTTCTTGAGTAATATCATTGATTTTTACTTGATTTTCTAGTGGTGTCTTGCATGACCATTGTGGATTATATGATAGTGTACTAGTATTGTGGAAAAAACCATGCATTTATCCATAGAGCACCACGGAATTGTCCGTAGGATTTCATGTGGTGTGGATGACGAGCCAAAGGGATTTTGCAAGGTATTCTAGACAGGTCATGGTGCATCGCAAGTCTTCAAGTGTGCACCGCATGTCCTTAAGCAACCAGAATCCCCTATTTCCTTCTCCTAGTTATCTCCTTCATTATTTCTGGTGAAGGCTCGAAGGTCTTGTGATATGTCTTGGATATCATCTAGGGATTTTATTCTTCCCAATGATGATTTGGTGTGTAATCTATGTGACCAATGGGGGTATCTTCCTTGAAATGTCTCTTCCCTTGATTGTTGAAGGATTATGGATGGGTTTCAGGTACTTTCCAATGACAAATCATGTGGCCTGGGGGATTCTCATCCAATTGTCACTGTTCAACCACTGGTGAAGAATGGTGCTCATTGAGGAGGGCTCTTCGGGACTTGATGAGTGTTAGGAGCCTTGCGTGGAGACTTTTCATGATCTTGTAGTGGTCATGCAATCACGAGTATTTATCCATCCTCTTCTTCCTTACTCTCATGGAGAAAATGATATCCATGTTTGGATGTTTCTTTCTTCGGGGTTTTACTGATGCCTATTTAGCAGACATCAATAATATTTTTCATACAAATTACCCTTTATTAGGGTATTCAGAACAATATCAAGTGTTCTATATGTTATTACTTTCACTTTGAATTGATAAAAATATGATCTATAAAGACTTCCATAAACTGATTAAGTTAATCTCTAAAGACACTATTAATTAAATCCATGAAGATAACAGGGGAATTAGTAAGACCAAATGGAATCACTATATACTCATAGTTTCCATATATTGTATGGAATTCAATCTTGGGAATAACCTCCTTCTTTACCCTCATTTGATGCTATCGAGAATAGATATCAATCTTAGAAAAGTATTAATCTCCATGTAGTTGATCAAAAAAATCATCAATATAGGATAGAGGATACTTGTTCCTGATTTTAATATTGTTCATATATTGATAATCAATGAAAATTATCATTTATCTATATTTATATTTGAAAAAAAATGGGAGCACCCAAATTTGACATACTTGACCGAATGAATACCTTGTTAATATTCTCTTGGAGTTGCTTCTTCAATTCCTATAACTTAATCGAGGCCATTCTATAGAGATTATTTGAAATAGGTGTGGCACCAGGTATGATTTATTTTGAAAAATCAACTTCAAAATTCAATGAAACACAAGGAAACTCTTTCTAAAATACATCAACAAACTCTGCATGATAGGTATATCATCGATGTTGAGTTTCTTCCCCACCATATAAGATAAAAACCATTTTGAATAAAAATAAAAACCCATACAATGGATGTGATTTCCATCAGAGTTTCATATTTATAATCTCAATAATATAAAATCATAGGTTAGTTTGGAATATCAAATATTAATTCCCTTCCATGAAAATTGATGTGGAATTTATGTATGGAAATATGAACCATGCCAAAGATAACATCAAATTCAACTATTGAAAAATGAAAAGATTTGCATGAATAACATTTCCAAAAACTACAATTAGGTAGGAATCATATACATGAGATGTGATCATCATAACATTAGATGGTTTCACTTCTAATTCTATATCTAACAATGTGGGTGGAATCTTGATACCTTAATAAAATTCTTTAGAAATAAAATAATGGATAGAGCTAGAGTTAACTAAGATATTAGCAGTTCTAAAGTGGATGGTAAGCACAAATTTCACCATGTTGTTATTGCACCCATCATCTAAAATAGTGATCAGATGATATTTATCATTGTCCTTCAGCTTAAGAGGTTACTGAAATTGATCATCATCATTAACCTTTATATTTGGGCACTGTTTATCAAAGTACTGATAATCGTTACATTTAAAACACCAAAGTGTGGGAGGTACATTCTCTATATCTTTCTATCTATTCACATCATTAGTTAACTTATTTATATCACTTTATCATTTGATTTCATAATGACCTTCTCTTCCACACTTAAAATATTTACTAGTCCCCTTAATACATTTTCCTCTATATTTCCTACCGCACTTCAATCATGAAAAAAATATCATCTTCTTCTCTCCATGGTTCTTACTGTATCCCTTGAATTCCATATTTATTTTCTTATCAAAACCATGTGATTGATGGGTTGCTCCAATATCATTTTCCACCTTAAGATCAAATCGAATGATTTATTCATACCTACTAAAGTACCTTATGGAAAACACCTTTAGGATACATGGTTTTAATCCACTGAAGAATCAATAAACCATACTTTCAGGTTGGATGATAATTCCAGAAGCGTACCTCAAAATTCTTGAAAAAAGTTCCTCATATGTACCAAAAAATTCATCAACCTTCTACTTTAGATCAATGCATTCCTTCTCCATTTTCATACAATGAATGTGAGTGAAGTTCTTATTGAAAAATAAGATCATAAACTGATCCCTCTCCATAGAGTCAATTTAATCTTGTTGCCTCATATTCATGATGAGTCCACCATTAATCCACTTTTCCTTCCAAGTGACATAAAATAAAAATGGATTTTTCATGTTCCAAACATTAGAGAATAGAAAATATATTTTTAGAAATATTGATCCATTTATTAGAAACTTTCAGATCAATATAACCACTAAAATATAGTGGATGTTTCCCCTTGAATGACTCAACATAATTTTATTCTCTCCTTTTCTCATTTGGATGTTTAACATGATTCATATCTTGAGAAGGTAGTGTGAGAATAATAAAAATATTTTTCATTCCTTTTCCTATAAAATTTTATTACTCAAGAGGATAATAATTTCATTTTACATTTAATTTATCATTGACAGGATTTATGCAGGTTCAAGTCATTGACTAGAACTAAGAAACATATCATGTGTAATAATAATCATAGTGGGAAAACACATAGCAATTAAAAATCATTTATAGGATTCCAATTCAATAAAACTTATCCTAAATCCACAAAACCTAAGCTTTAACCTAGCTTATTCATGGTCATCATCTATTTAAATCCTTCATGATGGTTCATAACGAAAATTTAAATTAGTCAAACCATATCCCTTGAGAGTGTCAAACTAGGTGCATAATAAAGACTATTTTCGTGTAACAAGTAACACTCAAGTCAAGCTCGACATTCATTTTTTAGAGTTATTAAACCTAGGTATATCTATTCTAGAACCACAACCACTTTTAGTATCCATGTATGGATGCATTTTTAGCTAAATCACATAATCTATTCCTTACCAAAACATTAGGATGTAACCCTAAACTAAGACTTATCTTAAGGGTTATCACTATTTTTTTTCAACCTAGTTTTGAAAGGTTAATTAATCCTATACTATAATAACAAAAATAACGACCTATAATTTTCATACAAACATGTTACATTTTTTTAGATGGATATTAATTACATTGCACAAACACATGCCTAAGGATCATAAGGAATAATGCCTTTGGAAACTTAGAAAGATAAAAAACTAGACCATAAGAGTTCTACATCATCTCACACTTATATATTCATAACATTCACCCTTATTAGACACATCACTCAAATTGCCTATCATCATAACCTACGGAAATAAAAAAATAAGAAATGGTGAGAACAAATTCTCAATAAGGTTAAACAAGTGAAATACAAAAAGAAAGTAAGAATAAGTGTATGAGAGCATGATAATAACATATGAAAACAATACCCTACACATCAAAGATCAAAATATCAAGTCATTGAATAAATATTAACAGTTCATAAGAGATGAATCATAAGTAAATAAAATAAAATGATCTATGAGAGCATAACATTGAAATAAGAGATGAAATTGTGGAAAACACACAAGTATAGAAAATCATTTGCATTTTAGTAAAGTCTAATTTCCAAGTATATAGTGGAATGTGTTCACTCCACCAAACCATCACAGTGGTCAAGGTTCACTTATAAGGCTGTCATAATGGACCGAGTCCCTTACTGAACTGAGTTTACTCCCCTTTCCAGTCCTATTTATATCATGAGATTTCAACCTTTACCCAATGCATTACAGGGATATACAGGAACCACATATTGTAATAGTGGGTTCCCTAGATGCATCTATACATTAATTTTTTATTACCATATCATGGATACAATGAGTTATACATGATTTACACTTACCATTATTGTGTAGAAATTTCTACGTCCAATATTTGATGGTAATGTCTATAGATTAATTTTCATATCCAAAGGTTATAGAAGATCTCAGTCTATAATGAGAATCTCGAGATACTATGAAATTAATCTTAAATATATATCACATGGTCTAGATACATAATACTGACTGGAAAAATAAATGTTTGACTATCAGGTTCTAGGGTCTCATAATCCTTGAGACTTATTCTCATGAAGTTCGCACTTGGTCATCACTAGTAGTTGATATCATGATGAAAAACTCGCCAATAGGAACACCACATGTTTTAAGTGTTATTGGTTATTCCTACTTACATACATGTGTATTGATATCCTCGCTTGAGGAAATTATCAATGTGTTCCATTTGATCAAGTACTTTGATGCATGGTAAAAACCATGATAATGAAATCATAGATATGTAGCTTGTGTTGGATGCATTATTGGTGGTATGACATTGGTTGAATGGTCACGATATAATTTGTCACTTCCAATTTAAGTAAGTAATATCTCGTGCCTAGTTAAGTAGGATAGTAGTACCCTCATAAATACATGTCTATGATAGTTGAGGGTAAATCCATCTAGTTAGATCAACAAATAATAAAGAAAGAAAGGATGGTGATATAAGTGTGTGTCCTACTTTATGAGATATATAAAGACAAAGAGATTATATTACATAGTCTGTGTTCGTAGGTTGGTTGTCATTGATATGACTACTCTTTATCTGTTTAAGAGCCTTGATGGTTTGCTAGACTCTACTCTTGGTCTATGAATACTATTCACTACAATCGAGAAAAGTACCTTGATGGTCACACACAATAGCGTATTCAAGAATATGTCTTTTTCAGGTGAATCGGTATATAGGATATGATGAGCCCCACCACATGGTCCAAGAGTTGTCCAATTATATCGATCATTGATAAATTGAAAAATTCATTAATATTCAAGTAAAAAACTAATTGGGTTGAACTTATTTATTTAATGTATTTACAAATATTTAAGTAAATACAAGGAATAATATTATATGAACAAAAAATATTTTAATATTTTAGGTTTGTTTAATATTAGCGGGAATTGTGAGTTGAATAAATGACTTCGGTTTATCATGTAATATATTTAATATATATTACAGGTATGTGATAAAATATGTATAATATTTATAACACAGTTAGTTCATCATATTTATTTATTTATTTCTATTTTAGTGGAGTTAAATATATAGGGGTTGGGGAACCCTTTTCAGGAATTTGAAGCATCCACTATAAATAGCAGAGGTGAGGCTCATTATAGTGATTGTTCATTCATTTGGAATCAAACCCTCTCTCTCATCTCCTACTTTATAAAGAGAGAAGCTCTCGATCCATATGTAATCAAATTGAGATAATCTCCTTGTATCAAAGGCACGTCAATGCGGTGATCCTTGTGACGTCGAAGGCATCGTCAGATCACCATGCTAGCACCCAAAATTTGACGATCGACGCTCCTGTGGATTTTTGAAGAATGTGTGGATAATATAGAGGGATTATTATTTGGATATTTCAATTAGTGATCATCAATTAAAAGCAGATGTCAGGAATGAATTCAGATCAAATGAGGTATGATTTTGGTTTATTTTCTGTGCTTAGTATAATCCACACAAGATCCTTAGATCGCACCGGGACTTGGATTAGCAGAGATGAGAAGTTTCATCATTTCGATGCTATTTTTTTTAAATTTCCGACCCACGAGCTTCTAGAGTGTGCCCCGGTACCTTTAAATGGTATCAGAGTGATCACATGAATTATATGAGACAAGAAGTTTAAATTAGATTTAGATTTAAGTAGAGGGCTTAAATTTTGTTCCAATGGATCTAACCACACTTCTATACGCGCTTTGATGTCCATGTTATGGCCATCCGAAAAACATTTTATGGATCATTTGATGTTTGATTTCATGTATTAAATTTCGATGAACATACTTAATATTTATGTTTTGAAAAATGATGCAAAGGCGTATCATAAAAATAAAATTTGGGAAACTCAAATAATTCCAGCAAAGAACTGGGATGCAGCTTTTTTGACATTTCTGACAAAAAAAAAATCAAGGCGATGCCACCCTCCTTCTAGATTGAATGGCCACAGCCGCTGCATTGTACTGAGCCCGTTCGAGGCCCGGCTCTCCCTTCTCCTATTTCACAGTCGAAGAATGCTAGAACGGCCACCGAGCAATCGCCGCCCGGGCTCCTGGTCCTGCCACCCCGAGCTCCACTGTCTCACACCCTCATGCCCGTCATCCACTCACCATACATCCAGTCGACCATTGACCATCAATGTTATCATCCACTGCGCCGCCTCTCTTCCCCGCAGATATGGCCTCCCTGACTTCCCTATTGTGCCCGGTGCCCATGTGCGAGACCCCACGTAGAGGTAACTCCTGCCTAGTATCCATTGTAGCACCAAGATCAGACCCCAAATAAGTTCTCCTTGCCCCGTATGGACCTACACCTACATAGGCTAGGGCAGGTTCACCTGACCAGAATGGGTCACCGTGGCTATGCCTGACCTAGAATACCTCCGACCCAGGCAGGTTTGACTCGACCCACATAGACCCTACACCGGGTTTTCTCGGCCTGAGTTATTTTATATAATCCAAATTAATTTAATTAATTTAATTTCAGAATTAAATTAAATTAATTAAATTAAATTAAATTAATACAATATTAATTTTGGTTTAAAATATATTTTTAATATTCTGAAAAATAAATTTAATCTAGGTTTTAAATTAATTAATTAATTAATTTAATTTTTGGAATTAAAATTAAATTAATGATGGGATCGAAAAAAATATATTATTTCAATTTATATAATTCATTTAATTTATTTCAGTACCCTTCTACTTTGAATCTATCACAATTTAATTTTATTGTACGTTTATTTATATACTGACTAGTCTTGAACAATTTATCCGACCTGTGTATGTCTGGTTATTTTAATTATTTATTTTTTACCTGTGTAAAATGATTGTAATAAGCAGTTAATTATATGGAATTCTACGCATCATCTTCTTTTCGACCAATATGTATAATGGTTTGTGTGACTAATTTATCTGTTCGTATTTTGTACTACCAGGACCCCCGCTTCCGCTTGTGAGTATATTTGTACTTTGATGAAGATGATGTATGACGTAGAACCCATCAAGAAAAGGTGAGATCCAGACAAGAAGTGGACACTCTATACGGGGATGAGCTACATCATGAGTCAAGCTATGACTCATGTATGATTCCCTTAGGGCATGGTTGGCCCATTAAGATTGAATGGATCAACCAATATTAGATGGTCAAGACTAATTGAGTATTTTGTTTCCTTTATGCATTTTTTTTGTTATTTTATGCATTTTCATGACAATGGGAAACACATAAAATAATAAACATAAAACTCATAAAGATACAATGTATGTTTTCTATTAATGTTTAGTTGTGAGCAAAACAACATAGTATGAATAAATTAATAGAAATGGATCACATTCATTGATAAAAAATAATAATACCATCAAAGAAATATTAAGTCATAAATGACTTCCATTGTTTGAGTTTGAACACAACAAGATGTTCGGGGTTCTTAGTCAGTCATAGTTGAGGGTGAATCCTACTACTGGGGAGTTCTTATGAGAACTTTGAGCAGACTTATCTAAAGTTGGTAGAAAAGGAGTATTCATAACTTTCTTGTAGCAACTTTAAGGGAAAGCATTAAGTAAATCATATTTATTATTTTAGAACCTTGGACTTCACTTAACAGATCAAGGAGCCGCATGTTAAAGTGATTGACCAATCAAATGCCTACCTTGAACTCATCAAGTAGTGGCGTAGCCATAACTTATAGACTGTGAGAGAAGGTTCAATGATCATTTCCACTAGAATACTCAGGTGACATAGTATTTCGATTCTATTACAAAGGGTTACTAGAGTTTGATAAAATAGTGGAAGACATTTAATGATTTAATGTTTAAATTAGTAATCAAGATAAAAGTACTAATATGCTAGATTTTATTTTTATATTAAAATGAAAATTAATACCACAAAACATATTAAGATAATATTGGACAAAAAAATTTCACACTATCGTGAGTTTCCAAGAGTAGTACAAGCGCTTGTGAAAAATACTACAATATCAGAAATTTAAGGTGATGGTGTCCCCAATACCTATTAAGGCACCTCGAGAAGTGAGGGTGAGAAAAATTCTTACTAAGACTCATCTATTATGCATATGATGGATTATTCATAATTCTATCATCAACGTTTGATGTATTTTGTGGACACTAAATTAGGACATGGATGACATTACATGTAGTGTCATCTTTGAGAAGCTTGTGAAGAGAAAGTAAAGTGCTGATATGAATGAGTGATCACTACACTCGATATGTGTAAATTAAAATATGGATCATGATCTTTCAATACATCCCATTATCATATCATTTTAACCCATTTATTTCAGTTTTGTTTAAGATTACAAAATTAAAAGTATGGAGAAAAACTCTTCATTACCTTTTAGGTAACGTTTTCCAATAAATAAGAATATTAAATAAAAATTAATCTTTAGATTTTATGGAAAAATATGAAAAAGGTGAAAGGGAAATGAAAAGTTTCATGCCAAAGGCACCTTTGTAATTTCCTTCAAAGAAGAGGTATTAAACAGGATGTTATTTTCTTCAAATGCCATGAAATAAATTTGTAGAAGTTTAAATGAAATAAATTGAACTAAAGAAGCAGGTAGTTGCATCTTTTAAGGAATATTCATTAATTAGAAGTAGTGTTTCTATAATCCTTTTTGGGAATTAAATCCAATAATATTATCACATATGTGTATCAAAATACAGTAACCAATAAATTATAGAAATGCTACAAGAAGGTGTTCTCTCCGAGCACACAAGAAAGGTTGGTTTCTAAGTTAGTGGTAAGAAACACACAACTTCTATATCATCATGTTGAATTATTAAAGTAGAAAATTTATTGAGTAAAATAAAAAAAATTATCTCACCTGTCCATTAGAAGCATGGAGACATTATACCAATTCAGGAATGAATGTTGTTTATGGTGTTTATTACTCAACTAATAGTCCAGTGATACATGAATCATTAAAAATACTTGATAAATATAAAATGTAAGACTTATATACCCATTTGTGGAAAGATAATTCTTTATAAAGAAAAACTAAATAGTTTTCAAGGATATACCCATTATGGTATTTAGACTCTTTGGCGCCAAAGACCTTAGCTATTATCAATAAACTTATATGTTTAGTTTTGGACAAATAAACCTTTAGAAATATAGGTAAGCCACAAAGCTTTTAGAATTAATTCTACTAGCGAGTGTGAACTATTCCAAGGAGAAGCTAGTGGTAATTATACTTTGTATTATTCCGTTAAAATTTTATAGAAAGTGAAAGTGAATTATGGTATACATGTGGTCGGAATATATGAGGTGCTTTGGGCTAGCATGTGAAAGAACATCTTGACCAAGCATTCATCGATCAATATATTGTAGTGTTGAGTAATTCTTAAATGTACATTACCTTATCCACATCATAACAATGATGCAAATAATGAGGATAGGTGACAAGTCTTACATGTTAACATTGTAATAACCCAATATTTTATTAATGAAAATCCCTCTTGATCTAATTAAATGTCTTATTATGTAAAATGGTAATATAAGACATATGTACTTCCTTGGTTTTATGTTTTTGCATTTTAAAATACCGTTAATAATTGTTACCATTTCTAATATAGTCGTTAAACAATGATCACATAATTAGTATAAATATAAGTCTTTGACAAATCTAATTTACTCAGAAAAAGGAAGTGATGGCCTCATCCAGTAGAATTTCTCCATAAAAGCCAATTTTTCAGAGCTTAGAAAGGTGGTAGAATCATTCAGCTTTGCTCTTGACTCAGCCCAAGCTGAGATTAAACATGTTATGCTTGAACGAAATTGCCTATGGGAGAAGTGGAAGTTAATAGATATTACTACCCGAGCGATGTTATCCAAGCCACCCCAAGAGTATGTCACCATCGCACACCTAACCCTTAGGTCTTATGTAGGTGTTGGTTATGTAACAATACCCTAGAACTATAATTATGTGCATTATTTCTTTATAGAATAAAGAATATACATTCATATTATTATTGTTACTTTGTAAATAGTTTTTAAATCACAAATAGTATTTTTAGTTAATATCCAATTAAGAAATATATTTGGATGAATTAATGGATTTTTAAATTAAATACTATTTAAAAAAAATTACTAATTTAATTTTTATGAATACACTTGTAATTTTTATTATGGTTTGAAAACTGTTTTTGTCAAAACCCATAAATTTTCAATAAATTTTTGTTTTTATTTTAAAAGTGAAAATTAAAATATTAATAAAATTATATAGATAAAATCAATATTATTTTTGGGATTAGGAAATCTAAATTATCCAAGAATGAATTTTTCATAATCTTCTAAGACAGTCGAATTTTTGTGTAAAAATTAAATACTATTTAAATATATAATGCTTTTTATGACATCATAATGACCCAATAGTGATGTAATAAAATACTATAAAATATATATTAGTCCAATATATATTTTAAATTTAAAATAATGTTATTTTATATTTTTTCATTAATTTTATGGTGCCTTAGTGGACCCTCCAAGACTTATAAAATATTTTAACTTTTTAAAATGTTCTCCTTGAGAGTGTGACTCACCTCTACATAATCAAGCCTAATATTTTAATAATTTCAGACATTTACCTTATAAAATAACATTTTCACTCCTTTTTGGAAAAAACCATGGAAAAAACCATGGTATGGTTTGTGGTTTTTATTATTTTAATGTGTAGTGTCCAAAACCTAACTAATAAAGAATTCCCTCTCCTTTCCTATATAAACCCACTCAATATCCCATTACTATTCACTAAAACCATTTTGAGCTCGACCAAACTCTTCCCTAATCTCTTTATAATCATCCAAAGATTCCCCAAGCTCCCAAGAAGCCCCTCTCAAGCCTCTCCCAAGCCTTTGGGGTCACACTTCCAAGTAAGGGATCCTCACTTTCCTTCCTTATTTATGTCTAAGTTCCCCTAAATTGTTATTCCCTTTTATTTTCAATTAAAAATGTTGGGGTATGATTTAAAACCTCTCCTATACTAAACTTATTATGTTATAATGACTAGATACCCATTTATATCTCATTAATTCTTATCATGTACACTCATTACCATGCCGAAATTCCATAAAGGATCCTCACTTTCCTTCCTTCTTTATTTATGTCCAAGTTTCCTTGTATTGTTATTCCCTTTTATTTTCAATTAAAAATTTTATGGTATGATTTTAAACCTCCCTTATACTTCCATCCTTATTTTTTAATGATGATAGACCCATTTGTCTCTCATGAATGCCTCTCATGTACACTTGTTACCATGTCGAAATTCCGTAAGGGACTTCTCTCTCCTCATTTACATTCAATAATTTTTTTATATTATGCATCTAAATTCCATTAAATATGTTGGGAAATGTATCTATATGAATACCTTACTGTCTATTTCATGTACATATGATAAGATACCCCTTTCTATCTCATCAACCATTTTTATAAATTCTTATGTCATGTCGTTATGCTGTCGAAATTGCACTGTGATTTTCCAAGCCAAAGTCATTGTGTAGTGATTACCATGACCATTTCTCCATAAAGGGTATTCAACTTTGTAACACCCCAAACTTCCATGGTACGTTTACTTTTAAATAATACAGTAGCGTGTGTTGTATGCAACTTCGAGTTCTAACACACGTACCACAACCAATCAAACTAGCCGTTATGAATAGTAATACCCACCTTTTGAAATTTTATAAATTTCATCTCTTAAAATTGACTTCATTTTTGGATTTGGAATATCGAAATTATCCTAGGGTAAAATTTTGGAACTTTTCGGATAACATTTATATTTTGATGAATAGTGAAAATTACTATAATTTAATTAAAAACAACTTTTTTAATCGAAGTAATTAACAGTGATAAATTATGACTTTTAGTGGTTTTAAAGTATATTTATAATATATTTTTACCATTTAATAAAATTTTGGTCATTGGACATAATTTCACAATTAAACTGGATATGAACAAGTATCAATCTTTTGATAGTTATTATATCTTAAAAACACGCTTTTTGTTTTGACAGTGGGAATTAATTTTAAATTAATTTCTGCCACTTCTTTGTTTTGAATTTGGAAAAATGGATTCCATATTTGGAATCAGGATTTCCAAATTGTGTAAATAGGTAACTTTTATTTTTAGACATTTTGAATAATTACTTCGGTAAATATTTTATTTACCATGGTTAAAGGGTAAATCCGGTAAATACCGGTTAAAAACAAATATTATAATAATACTAAATTACCCTAAAACGTGTCCTAACATTATTTTTGGATACATTTCCGACCATGGGCTTCTTTGGGTCGATTTTGGGACCCCATGGAGCCACTTGTAGGTGATAGGGACACTTTATTTTAATTAAGTTAAAATAAATACAAAAATGACAAAAGCATATAGCTTTTAGAAAAACAATTTTTACATAGGGTTATATATGTTGAATTTTCAACTATAAATATTCATTAGAAATATAAAAATATTTCTTACATAATGGTATTTTATTTATAATTTATAGACATTAAATAAGTTAATTTATTTATGACACAATGGTGATGCAGTAATTACCTAATTAATGAAAAATTAGAATAATTGATATTATAAATACCCAAATAAATGTAATTTGAGACTTTTTATAAATACCAATAATTTTATAGGTTAATATGAAACATTAGGATTGATTTAATTAACTGTTTTAGAAGTAATCATTCTGTTATAAGTTTTTCAAAAATAAATTATTGAGTAGTGTCAAAATTGACATAAAAGATTTTTTTAAAAAAATATTATATTATTAATTGATATTAAATTTCTAAAAATATACTGTTCAACTGAGAGACTTATATAATAATAGGTGTATCATTAATGGACCACTTGGGGGTCTCTTGAATGTATATAGTAAGTTTATTAACTATATAATATAAAAATATAAAGTGACATGGTAATTGTTAAACTAATTAACTAAGAGTTAAAACTAAACGATAAGGTTAATATAGTGACCCAAAACTGTCTAAAACCTATTGGTTGAGTGGTTTTCGACCCATCCCCACCTTAAAATTTAAATAATACACTTTTCAGCCATTATAAATCGAATATGAATTTATTATAAAATAATATTTCTAGCTTTTCCAAAGGTGCCCCTCACCCCTCTTATAAAAGGGCACTCCCCCTGCTCATTAATTCACACCTTCAAAGCCTTTTGGTTCGGCCAAACCCTGCCCAAAAATTCTCTCAACTTCCCTCACTTCATCCTAGAGGCCTTCCTTTAGTCAGAAATCCAACCTAAGGAGTCATTTTGATCAAATCAAAAGGAAGAACTCGAAGAAGAGGTAATGTTTTCACCACCCTCTTTCAAGTTCCTTTCTCCTTAAAATTATTCTTTCTTTGTTATTACCATTATAATATAATAACTCCAGTGACTTATATATAATGTGATGTTATTATAAATATGGTTCAACCATAATCAGTATTATATCCATCCTTTGAATTACATGTCATCATACGTGTGTACGTACGACTTACCGTCTCCACGTCGTGGTGTAATTGTTATTCAATAAATTATTATTTGGATGGGTATAATAATGATGTTTAATTCATGTAAATAATAAATATAACATGATAATGATTCTGTATATATGATATAATATCCAATTATATATTATTTTAATATCAAAAGGATGATATTGTCGCTCGTGCGTATGTACGGACTACCGTCTCCACGAAAGCGAAGAGATTCATTCTCCATCGTATCCATTCAGGTATAATTATCATTTAATGATTAATAATAGTATTTAAGGACTTGATATCATTCTGTATATGAATAAGATACAACCTATTCATAACAAACATGACTTATGTAACAAAACATATGAAAGAAAACGAGTAAGTTAACACCCGAAACGATGATAATACTAAGATATTATTAACAAAGCAATGTTAAAAGATCATATATGATATCATATTAATGTATATGATTCTTGTATAATTTAATAAAAATTATTTCACCATTATATAGGAGGTTCACCTACACCCAACCAAGAAAAATTACAAGGTAAGGGTTATTTCACAATCTCTTTATTATCCGAGGTTGTTTATACGTAATTATCTACTGGGACCCCTTTATCATCCACATCCATGTTTCTTAAAAATGCATTTCAAAACATTCTCGCTATTTTATAGAATATGGGTTAAAGTCATTTATACCCTTGTTTGACTTTTTATAAGAGGTTTATAAAGGAATCATTTCGTCATTTTCCAAACAAGGTCCTTTTTAACCTTTTCGACATAATTAAGGTAAGAATGTTTTTTTAACTTATACGGTGGGTGAGGCTATTTTCCACCGTTATAAAATTTCAGAAGCTTTCCTTACCAGATTCTAAGAATATTTTCAAAGTAAAAGTTTTATTTTATAATTATGTGACTTTTAAATTATTTCAAAAAAAGAGATATTTCTCTTAAATAGTTTTGATTTCATCTATGTCAACATCCTTTGATGGATTTTGAGCTTATTTGAAGTTTATTTATTATGATACAAATATTCCATATTGTATTGAAGGTTTTGTGATATGTTTTACTGTGGATGTGTTATTTTTATACCATTCATGGTTTATAGAAAAAGTATTGACATTTTGTATGCTAGTTTTAATACGAATGTTTATGTTATGTTTAAACCTGTTCATATGAGGAATGCATTGGACTTAATAAGTGACGGGTGGAGCCCGCTATAGCTCCTAGATGCATCGGTAGGTCTCATGAGACAAACTAGTGTCTTGGCATAAGGCCTTGACAAAATCTTATTTGTCGTCTTGGCACGAGGCCTTGGCTATGTGGTTATGATAGTCTGACATTATTCATTCCATCATTATGAAAGTTGTTATTGATATTGCATGTGATTATTCAACTAGTAGAATATCCATGTGAATAAGTATATGGAATTATTTCATTTTATTTCTGCCATATCATGCAGAATTTCATGTTTTAAAAGGCTTTTGTTTTAGTTATATATTTCCTTAAAGGTTTATGCTTATTTATGAAATTTTCTACTATATTGTTATCCTTACTGGGCATTTGAGCTCACCCCTTTATATGTTTTATTTTTCCCAAGATGCGAAGAAATATTTTATGAATGACCTGTAGGGATAGTATGAGGTGAAAAGAGTGTGGACTATGGAGACTATATTGTTGTAGTTTTGATTTTATGATGTAATGTAAACTATATGAATGTATCTAGTTATTCCAAGGCTACTAAACTAATCAGTCTTTCGAGACTTGATCTTTCTTGTGATCATGCCAATGTTATGTAATAATGCACCGACTCTAGGAAACTGGGGTCAGGGAATTACAGTTGGTATTAGAGGAAGTTTAGTACAAACCTTGGAAGCTAGATTTAGATAAACTTTTATTAGAGCACATAGATCTAAGATGTACTTTGAGGATTAGTATAGAAGAACTTCCTAGAATTTTGGTATTGTAGAGATTTTTTGAGTTTTCTGAGCAATACATCCCTGTCTGGATACGAGTAGGTAGAGGCAGCTCTGGCACAGATGTACCTAGGGTTAATACCCAAAAACACCACTTTGAGCTAGACTCGAACGGGAACTAGTGCACGACAACGGGCCTTGCTGCACTCTTGGTTACGACACTCCCGGGGGATATGCTTAGGATAACTCTCATTTTCATTACAAATCATTATGAACGGTTTATGAGTATATAATTCCTCAAAGAAAACATTTTTATGATTATGGGTTATATCCATAAATAGTTCAATTTATGTTAAGTGTTTTATAATTATGAAATTATGTATTTTGATTCATAAACTGATCTAGTTTATGCCATTGTTTAGAAATGACACCTAGTTGAAGAAATGGAAACTGTATCAATGCACGCACTCCATGTAGGGATTTCCCTCCTACTCAAGATAATTATAGTGGAGCTGGTGATGGAACTGGTGCTAATCAGCTAATCACCATACTGGGATAACTCACTTAGGTTATGAATAATAACCTTACCCGTATGGAGCACCCTGATCCGCAGCATGGAGGGTCAATGTTAGATCGCTTCATGAGGAAAAAACCACAACGTTCAATGGGAGTACAAATCCATTAGTAGCTGAGTAATGGATAAGTTTTCTAAAGAAAATATTTCAGGCTTTGGGGAGTAGTGAAAGGGAAAAAGTTATCCTGGCAGTTTATTGCCTCACTGGAGATGTTGATCAATGGTGGTCATTGATTCAAAACACTAAGGAAGATGATGAAGTATCAAATATGGAATGGAGGGAGTTCAAAGATCTGTTTTTAGAAAAATACTTTCCTCGTGACCATCGAGAAGATATGGAAAGGTAATTTCTAAGTCTGAGACAAAAGGAGGATGAAAATGTCGCAATGTATGAGGATAACTTTACAAGGTTAGCAAGGTATGCAGGAGATTATATACGTAACCCAAGAATTAATATTGATCGTTTCTTTGATGGTTTAGAACCATTTCTCTGTCGAGCATTAGTCTCACAATCCTTCTCATCGTACGAAGACATTGTCTCATGTGCTATCAAGACAGAGAAGGAATTCTCTAAGTCTTATGACTTTAAAGAAAATAAAGAGAAGAAGAGATCTATTGATCAATCTAGGAATGGAAATAAGGGGAACAAGGGAAAGGTTGAATATCCATACTGTGGTAAATGTGGGAAGAAACACCCCGGTACTTGCTTAAAATGAATGGGAGTCTATTACAAGTGTGGTGAAATAATCCACCAAGCTCGTGATTGCAAGGGGAAGAAGGAAGCTACCGATGAACAATGCTACAATTGCAGGGAGATGGGAAATTATGAAAATGAATGTCCAAAGAGTCAGGGGAACTTACCTTAGAAAAGGCCAAGGGACCAAGGACAAGCTTATGCTATCACTACTGTTGAGGTAGAAGCTCCGAAAGATGTGGTGGAAGGTAATTTAATGGTTTCCTCAAGTTTAGAAAATGCATTATTTGATTCTGGATCATTGAATTGTTTCATATCTTCCCAGTTTTCTAAGAAAATTAGATATTTACAATTTGATTTAACAAGGGAGTTGTCAGTTAAAAATCCTAAGGGAAGTATCATTGTAACAAAGTTTTGTAAATCAGTCCCCATTAGAGAACATAAATGTTCTTTATCCACTGATCTCATCGTCATACCTATGATTTACTTTGATATAATCCTCAGTATGGATTATATTTCAGACCATGATGCGAAGATTTATTATAAGAAGAAGGAGGTTAAATTTTTTGATGATGATGATAAGGAACACATTATCTTTAGAGAAGAATCATCACCACCTAATTCTTATCTAGATCCACCCCCAGTAGCTCAACTAAATTCAATTATTGGGGAGGAAGAGAATTAAATGATAGTGGGTGAGGAAAGGAATGTTCAAATAGAGGATGTACCTATTTTTAAAGAATATGTAGACGTATTTCTGGAAGATTTACTTGGACATCCTCCAGAATGAGAAGTTGACTTTTCCATTGATTTAATTCCTAGATAAAGGCCTATATTGATGGCCCCTTATAGAATGGCCACTGTGGAATTAGTTTAACTAAGGAAACAACTAGACGAATTGAGTAATAAGGGATTTATTCTCCCAAGTGTTTCTCCATGGGGATCCCCTGTTCTTTTTTTTAAAAGAAAGATGGATCTATGAGGTTATGTATCGACTACAGGGAGATCAATGCTATAATAATAAAGAAAAAGTATCCCCTAACTCTCATTGATGATTTATTTTACCAACTACATGGAGCTCAATACTTTTCAATGATTGAACTTCGATCTGGATACCATCAGTTGTTTGTGAAGAAGGAAGACATTCCAAAGACAGTATTTCGAACAAGGTATGGGCATTACGAGTTTACAGTAATGCCTTTTGGGATGACTAATGCACCCTATGTATTCATGGATCTAATGAATAGAGTTTTCAAGGAATATCTCAATGATTTTTTGGTGGTATTTATTGATGATATCTTGGTATACTCCAAAAGCTATGAAGATCATGAAAATCACTTGCGCATTATCCTGAAGACTCTGAGAAGACATGAATTATATGGGAAGTTTAGCAAGTGTGAATTCTGGCTTCAGGAGATTTCTTTTCTTGGCCATATTGTCTCTAAAGATGGAATCTTTGTTGATCCTTCTAAGACCAAGGAAATCCAAGAATGGCCAGCACCTACGAGTATAACTGAGGTACGCAGTTTTATTGGTTTAGCAGGTTATTATCGACATTTTGTCCAGAATTTTGCCCGATTGGCTAACCCATTAACAAAGCTCACTAGAAAAGGGGTTAAATTTGTTTGGACAAAAGAGTGTGAAGAATGTTTTTAAGAACTTAAGAGAAGATTAGTCAATGCCCCTATATTGACTCTACCATCAGGGAATCATGGGTTCGTTATTTATAGTGATGCATCGAAGAAAGGACTTGGTTGTGTCCTTATGCAGAATGATAGGGTTATTGCATATGCATCACGAAAGTTGAAAATTCATGAGGAAAACTATCCTACTCATGATCTCAAGTTATCATCTATGATCTTTTCTTTGAAGATATGGAGGCACTACCTCTATGGTGAAAAATGTGAGATTTATACTTATCACAGGAGTTTGAAGTATATTTCATCACAAAAATAACTCAACATGAGGAAAAGGAGATGGCTTGAATTACTGAAGGATTATTATTGTATGATACACTACCACCCGGGGAAGGAAAATAAGGTGGAAGATGCTTTGAGCAGAAAAGATCATGGAGTTTTGAACAATATGAGAATTGAAAGGGATCCAATTTTCATGGATCTAGTGATGATGGACATCGGAATAACCATGGAAGGTGAAACATCAGTGATTTTTCAAATGGTTGCCAAACCATCTTTACTAGAAAGGATAAAGAGTTCTTAGACCGATGATGAAGAATTTCAAAAGAAGATTAAAGCTGTGAATGATGGGAGATTGAGATACTTTGTGTATGAAGAAGGAATTTTAAAATTTGGGAAGAGACTTTGTGTTCCCAATATACCTGATCTAATAAGGGAATTGTTGGATGATTCTCATAGTTCCAATTTTTCTATACACCCTGGGAGCACCAAAATATATAGTGATTTGAAGGAACATTTTTTGTGGGACAACATGAAGAGGGAGATTGCTGATTTTGTGTAAAGATGTATGGTTTTTCAACAAGTGAAAGCTGGAAGGCAACAACCTGGAGGAGTCATGAAACCTCTTCCCATACCTGAGTGGAAATGGTATAATATCACGATGGACTTTGTCATGGGACTACCAAAGAATCTTAGAAGGAACGATGCAATATGAGTTATTGTTGATCGTCTTACCAATTCAGCACATTTTCTTGCTATGAGAGAAGATATACCACTAGAACTTCTACCAAGACTATATATTAATGAAGTTGTGAGACTAAATGGAGTACCCCTATCGATTGTTTCTGATCGTGATCCCCATTTTACTTCAAGATTCTGGAAGAGTCTTTAGAAATCCTTGGATACCGAACTTCAATTGAGCACTGCCTACCAACCTCAAACAGACGAACAATCAGAATGGACTATTCAAACCTTAGAAGACATGTTGATATCCTGCTCACTTGACTTTCAGGGAATGTGGGATCAATATTTACCTCTGGTAGAATTTTTCTATAACAATAGCTTCCATTCGAGTATTCAAATGGCACCATATGAAGCGTTATATAGAAAGAGATGCCGCACACCAACCTGTTGGGATGACGTTGGTGAAAGAAAACTTGTAGGCCCAGAACTGGTGGAGGAAACAATGGAAAAGGTGAAGGTAATCCAAAACCACATCAAAGCTGCTCAAAGTAGGCAGAAGAGCTATGTCGATAATCGAAGAAGGATTTGGAATTTCAAGTCAGTGATCATTTTTTCCTAAAGGTATATCCATAGAAGGGAGTTATAAATTTTGGTAAGAAGGGTAAATTGAGTCCCAGGTATATCAAAGCTTTCGAAATTCTAGAATGAATTAGGGCTGTAGCTTATCGTTTGGCAATGCCGGCAAGTCTCTCCAAAGTTCACGATGTGTTCCACGTATCACTGTTGAGGAAATACATGCCTGACCCAACGCATGTACTCACCTATGAGGGATTAGAACTGGAACCCGATCTGTCTTATTGCGAAGAGCCCATCATGATTCTTGATACAAGAGAACAAGTACTGAGAAATTGGACGACTCGTCTGGTAAACGTTTTGTGGAGAAACCATAAAATGGAAGAGGAAACGTGGGAACCCAAGGAACTTATAATGAAGAACCACCCGAGTTTTTTTATGCAGTAATATTCTAGAAAATTTTAGGATGAAATTATTTGAAGTAGGGGAGAATGTAACACCCCAAACTTCCACGGTACGTTTCCCTTTGAATAATACAGTAGCGTGTGTTGTACACAACTTTGAGTTCTAACACACATACCACAACCAATCAAACTAGCCGTTATGAATAGTAATACCCACTTTTTGAAATTTTATAAATTTCATCTCTCAAAATTGACTTCATTTTTGGATTTGGAATATCAAAATTATCCTAGGGTAAAATTTTGGAACTTTTCGGATAACATTTATATTTTGATGAATAGTGAAAATTACTAAATTTTAATTAAAAACAACTTTTTTAATCGAAATAATAAATAGTGATAAATTATGAATTTGAGTGGTTTTAAAGTATATTTAGAATATATTTATACCATTTAATAAAATTTTGGTCATTGGACATAATTTCACAATTAAACCGGACATGAACAGGTATCAATCTTTTGATAGTTATTATATCTTAAAAACACGCTTTTTGTTTTGACAGCGGGAATTAATTTTAAATTAATTTCTTCCACTTATGTGTTTTGAATTTGGAAAAAAGGATTCCATATTTGGAATCAGGATGTCCAAATTTTGTAAATAGGTAACTTTTATTTTTAGACACTTTGAATAATTACTTCGGTAAATATTTTATTTACCATGGTTAAAGGGTAAATCCGGTAAATAAGGGTTAAAAAATAATAGTATAATAATAATAAATTACCCTAAAACGTTTCCTAACCTTATTGGTGGATACATGTCCTACCATGGGTATCTTTGGGTCTATTTTGGGACCCCATGGAGCCACTTGTAGGTGATAGGGACACTTTATTTTAATTAAGTTAAAATAAATACAAAAATAACATAAGCATATATCTTTTAGCAAAACAATTTTTACATAGGGTTATATATGTTGGATTTTAAATTATAAATATTAATTAGAAATATAAAAATAATTCCTACATAATGGTATTTTATTTATAAATTTTAGACATTATATAATTTAATTTATTTATGACACAATGGTGATGCAGTAATTACCTAATTAATGAAAAATTAAAATAATTGATATTATAAATACCCAAATAAATGTAATTTGAGACTTTTTATAAATACCAATAATTTTATAGGTTAATAGGAGATGTTATGATTGATTTACTTAACTTTTTTAGAAGTAATAATTCTGTTATTATTTTTACAAAAATAAATTATTGAATAGTGTCAAAATTGACATAAAAGAGTTTTTAAAACAAATATTATATTATTAATTGATATTAAATTCCTAAAAATATAAGGTTCGGCCAATAGACTTATATCATGATAGGTTTATCATTAATGGACCACTTGGGGGTATCTTGGATATATATAGTAAGTTTATTAACTATATAATATAAAAATACAAAGTGACATGGTAATTGTTAAACTAATTAACTAAGAGTTAAAACTAAAGGATAAGGTTAATATAGTGACCCAAACCTGTCTAAAATTTATTGGTTGAGTGCTTTTCGACCCATCCCCACCTTAAAATTTAAATAATTAACTTTGGAGACTTTATAAACCGAATATGAATTTATTATAAAATAATATTTCTAGCTTATCCAAAGGTGCCTCTCACCCCTCTTATAAAAGGGCACTCCCCCTTCTCACCTTCAAAGTCTTTTGTTTCGGCCAAACCATACCCAAATACTGTCTCCAATTCCCTAAATCCATCATAGATGCCTTCCTTTAGTCAGAAATCCAACCTGAGGAGTCCTTTTGATCAAATAAAAAGGAAGAACCCGAAGAAGAGGTAATGTTTTCACCACCCTCTTTCAAGTTCCTTTATTCTTCAACTTCTTCTTTCTTTGTTATTCCAATTCTAAAATAATAACTCCAGTATCTTATATATAATATGATGTTATTATAAATATGTTACAACCATAATCAGTATTCTATCCATCCTTTGAATGACATGTCACCATACGTGCGTACGTACGACTTACCGTCTCCCCATCGTGGTGTAATTGTTATTCAATAAATTATTATTTGTATGGGTATAATAATGATGTTTAATTCATGTAAATAATAAATATAACATGATAATGATTCTGTATATATGATATACCATCCAATTATATATTATTTTAATATCAAAAGGATGATATTGTCGCTCATGCGTACATACGGACTACCGTCTCCATGAACGCGATGAGATTCATTCTCCATCATATCCATTAAAGTATAATTATCATTTGATGATTAATAATAGTATTTAAGGACATGATATCATTCTGGATATGAATAAGATACAACCTATCCATAACAAACACGACTTATGTAACAAAACATATTAAATAAAATGAGTAAGTTAACACCCGAAACGACGATAATACTAAGATATTATTAACAAAGAAATGTTAAAAGATCATATATGATATCATATTAATGTATATGATTCTTGTATAATTTAATAAAAATTATTTCACCATTATACAGGAGGTTAACCTACCCCCAACCAAGGAAAAGTACAAGGTAAGGGTTATTTCACAATCTCTTCATTATCCGAGGTTGTTTATACGTAATTATCTACCGAGACCCCTTTATCATCCACATCCATGTTTCTTAAAAATGTATTTCAAAACATTATCGCTATTTTACAGAATATGGGTTAAATTCATTTATACCCTTGTTTGACTTTTTATAAGAGGTTTATAAAGGAATCTTTCTGTCATTTTCCGAACAAGGTCCTTTTTAACCTTTTCGACAAAATTAAGGTTAGAATGTTTTTTTAACTTATACTGCGGGTGCGGCTATTTTCCGCCATTATAAAATCTTAGAAGCTTCCTTTACAAGCTTCTAAGAATATTTTAATAGTAAAAGTTTTATTTTATAATTATTTTACTTTTAAATGATTTCAAAAAAAGAGATATTTCTCTCAAATAGTTTTGATTTCATCTATGTCAACATCCTTTGATGGATTTTGAGCTTATTTAAAGTTCATTTATTATGATACAAATCTTCCATATTGTATTGAAGTTTTTTTGATATGTTTGACTGTGGATGTATTATTGTTTTACCATTCATGGTTATGGAAAAATTATTGACATTTCATATGCTATTTTTAATACGAATGTTTATGTTATGTTTAAACCTGTTCATATGAGGAATGCATTGGACTTAATAAGTGACGGGTGGAGCCTGCTATAGCTCCTCAATGAATCGGTAGGTCTCATGAGACAAACTACTGTCTTGGCATAAGGCTTTGATAAAATCTTATTTGTAGTCTTGGCACGAGGCCTTGGCTATGTGGTTATGATAGTCTGACATTATGCATTCCATCATTATGAAAGTGGTTATTAATATTTCATGTGATTATTCGACTAGTAGAATTACCATGTGAATAAGTATATGACACTATTTCATTTTATTTCTGCCATATTATGCTGAAGTTCAAGTTTTAAAAGGATTTTTTTAGTTATACATTTCCTTAAATGTTTATGCTTATTTATGAAAGTTTCCGCTATATTGTTATCCTTACTGGGCATTTGAGCTCACCCCTTTCTATGTTTTATTTTTCCCAGGATGTGAAGTAATATTTTATGAATGACCTACAGGGATAGTATGAGGGGATAAGAGTGTGGGCTATGGAGACTATATTGTTGTAGTTTTCATTTTATGATGTAATGTAAACTTTATGAATGTATCTAGTTATTCCAAGTCTACTAAACTAATCGGTCTTTCGAGACTTGATCTTTCTTGTGATCACGCCAATGTTATGTAATAATGCACCGACTCTGGGTAACTAGGGTCGGGGCGTTACGACCTTTATGAACATTTACTTATTTATTATAGAGTTTCATGTATATATTCCACATTCCTTTATCGTGTAATAAATGATGATGTTTAATGATTAAATGTTGTATGATCCATATGCCACACTTATGAATGAAATGAAATGTTTATAAAGGGTGTGCCCTAATAGTGCTCCAATGCATTAGGTAAAGAATACACTACTAGAAAAACATCCTATACCCACGGTTCAAAACCGTGGGTATAGCCCCCAAAACCGTGGGTATAGCCTATACCCACGGTTTTGGGAACCGTGGGCTAGAACGGCGTCGGGATAGGTCCCCAGCCTATACCCACGGTTTTCCAAAACCGTGGGTATAGGTGTCCTACCACCATGTCACCGAAACATATCCAATTGTCACGGTGTCAACGGATTTTACCCACAGTTTCAAAACCGTGGGTATAGGTCTTAAAATAATGCAGGCGCTGAGTTTCGATCTCGCGACCTCTCTGCTGCAAACACCGCGTCTAACCACTACCCTAACATCACCTATATGTATATATATATATATTTAGTTAAATATATTTATAAAAATCATGGGTATAGAGGGAAGAACCGTGGGTATAGGATTCTTTCCAAAGAAAAATTCTTTCCCATGGGAAAAAAAAATTTCCCGCCCACACAAAATTGACCTATACCCACAGTTTTTCATAACCGTGGGTATAAGAATTTTGGCCCAGACCTATCCCCATGGTTTTCCCCAAAACCGTGGCGATAGTTACCCCTATACCCACAGTTTTGGGAAATCGTGGGGATAGACACCCCTATACCCACGGTTTTGGAAAACTGTGGGTATAGGTCTTCAATAGACACCTATACCCACGGTTTTCCAAAATCGTGGGTATAGGGGGGTCTATCCCCACGGTTTTCTCCAAAACCATGGGGATAGGTCCATTTTCCAGTAGTGATAGTATCATGATATACCATGTGCAATGAGGTTTTAATCATGCTAATTCAAGTGAAATGAGGGTTTACTCATTCTCTATGTGCAATGAGACTTGGCTCATGCTAATATCAAGTTAAATGTTGTTTCCATATCTCCACATTATGATAATCATGATATATCATGAATTTATGTTCATATTTCTCTTATGATCCATTGATATGTCTATTACCTAACATGTATTGTATTATTCATGTTATTCCTTATTTACCCCTTACTGGTCTTTATAGACCACCCTTTTTTTATGTATGTCCTCAGGTTATCCCATTCAATGAAAAGTATGAAAAAATGTTATGGTCATGTAAAGGAAGTTTTAATTAAAGATATTGTATTTTATGTCTTAAGTTGTCATATAATGTTCCTAATTTCCCAAGACACTAGACCTATCTATCCACATATTTGTATTAGGTTTAAGTTTATATAATAATCCAAGTTTAAGTGTGTAATAATGAGTATGATTGTTACAGTTGGTATCAGAGGATAGGTTTAGTTATTTTTGGGATTAGGATTAGAAAACCCTAGTGAAAGGCTTTGGTATAAGACTAATTATAATAAAAACATCCCTAAATTTTGTTGAGTATATAGTAAGTGGTTTATCAATAAAATACATCCATGTCTGGATACAAACAAGTAGAGGTGTCTCTGACACAGATGTATTTAGTGGTAAAACCTGAAAACACTGCTTCGAGCTAGACTCGAACGGGAACTAGTGAACGACAACGGGACTTGCTACAGTCTTGGTTACATAACTCCAAGAGGATATGCTTTGGTAAATTTATAATCATAGTATGAACCATTTTTAAATGAATAAAAAAAATTCCGAAAGAATATATGTTGGGAAGTAGATCATGTATAACATAGATTGAAGCCTATAAATTCATAAGTTAAGGAAATAAATGTAATTTATAAGTTATAACTTTTTTTCATTGGGTTCCCCTTTATGTGTTAACCCTAAATTTCCTTTTATTATTTCCAATGGATGGTAATAGAAGGACTCATGCTAAAAATCGATGTGAAGATCAATGTGATTACTGTTCTAATGAGATGCCCAATCTGATGGGAGTGAGAATCACAAACTTTGTCATAGTACTATCTCAATTTACTCAAGATTTGGATAGAAACATGGTTCAAGTGGAACGTACAACTCCCCCCCAATAAAGAACAAGCCTCAATCAATATCTTCATGAGACAAAGGCCTCCTAATTTTAATGGATCAACCAATCTCTCAATCGCCGAACATTGGATCAAATCCATTGAGAAGATATTCTCCATCCTTCAATGTTTCGAACAAGGGAAGGTTATTCTGGCTACTTATTATATGAAGGGTGAAGCTGATCAGTGGTGGACATTGATAAAAAATATGAAGTCCGAGGAAGAGATCAAGGCGTTGGAATAGAAGTATTTTCATAAATTTTTTTTCGATAAATATTTTCTACGCACCATCTGACTTAAGTTGGAAAGGGACTTCCTTTCCCCCAAGAAAAAAGATGAAGAATATATCAGAGCGTATAAGACAAACTTCATGAGGCTTGCACGATAAACCTCCGACTTTGTCATTACCCCCGAATGCAAGGTTGACCGCTTCTTTGGTAGGCTAAAACTTAGCCTATAGAAAGCCCTAACGATCTATGACTTTGATAGCTATGAGGAAATTTCCCAATGTTCCCTTAAAGTCAAAATAGAGACCAGATAATCTCAAGGGTATCATGGGGATAAGAAGTGGAAAGTGGAATTTAATTTTGGTGGTTTAATGGATAAATCCAATGGTTCTAAGAAAATTCAACACCCACTTGCGAAAGGTGCAGAAAGAAGCACCCCAAAAATTGTATGAATGGGATGAGGAAATGGTTTAGGTGTGGAATAGAAGTGAATTTGATGATTAATTACCAAAAAACCTTATGTTGTAATAGAGGAGAGGAACACTCCATTCGACCCTCTACTCATTGTTCATTGCTTCAACTGTAAAGAACTAGGGCACTTTGAAAACTAATTCCCTAATCCAAGGGTTTTCAGAGGCAACCAACAACCTTCATGGTAGAAAGGGAGAGATTTTTCCATCACTAATACTGATTTTAACCCCAAAAATGAAGTGGTTATAGGTATGCTAGTTATTCATTGAAGTATAGAAAACATACTTTTTGATTCTGGTTCTACGCATTCTTTTATATCTCGAAAGAACAATCCCAAATCATAGAAGTAGAGATGTTGGTGAGAACGGAAAATAAGGAAATAATTGCATCCCATGAATATAACTCATCCCCTGTCACAATTTCTGGATTGAACTTCCTAGAGAACCTCATCATACTTCCTATGATAAATTTTATGTAATTATTGGCACTAATTAATTTTTCCTATATATATTCAACATAAATTTATGTGAGAGTGAAATCACTATCCATATGGTGAATTGACCCATGATTTTATACAAGTGCAAGGAAGAGGATAAATCTTCTTTAGCACCATCATATCAAGTGTGGATATTACTGCCCTATGAGCATGTGTATCTTACTCAGATGATTGAGTCTAAGGAAGAAACCATCCTTAAAGACATGCCTATTGTGAGGGAATTCACTGAAGTGTTTCCCGAGGAATTTCATGGTCTTCCTCTTATAAGAGATGTTGAATTATCGATTGATCTAATACTTGGGGATTTTACAATATCCAAGACTCCATATAGAATGGCTGTTGTGGAGCTTGAGGATCTAAAGAAATAACTACATGAGAATCTAGATAAAGGGTTTATACACCCAAGTGCTTCACCATGGGGTGCTCCAATCCTCTTTATCAAGAAGGATGGGTCAATGTGCCTTTGCATTGATTATCGTGACCTCAACAAAATCATGATAAATAAAAAGTATCATCTACCACAAATTGATGACTAGTTCAATCAACTACATGGAGTATAATACTTCTCCAAGGTGGATCTGCGGTCGGTATATTACCATGTAAGGGTGAAGAATGAGGATATCCCAAAGATTGATTTTTGTACAAGGTTCGAGCACTATGAATTCATATTAATTCCTTGAGGACTCACTAATGCTCTAGAAATATTCATGGACTTGATGAATAGAGTCTTTAGAGATTACATCGAAATTTTTTTGGTAGTCTTTATAAAAGTTATTCTAATATACTCTAAAACCAAGTAGGAGCATGAGGAGTATCTAAGCACTGTAATAGAGACCTTGTGAAAGGATAAGATCCATTTAAAGTATATAAAGTGTGAGTTTTGGTTGAATTAAGTCTCATTCTTGGGTTATATCATCACAAGAAATGGGATATCTATGGTTCCCACTAAGAGAAATGAAATTGATGGATGTCTGAGGCCAATATATGTGATGAATATCTGTAGCTTCTTCAGGTTAGATGGATACTATTACTGATTTGTGAGAAATATATCATGACTTTAAAACTCTATTACCAAGATAACTTGGAAGGGAGTCAAGTTTTCATGGAGTGATGAGTGCGAAGATAGCTTCAAGTAGTTGAAAAGGATGCTTATCACTGTGCCTGTGCCCACATTACCCACAAGTGGAGAAATTTTTGTGGTATTTAGTGATGCTTCGAAGAAGGGTATGAGATATTTGTTGATTAAATATGACAAATTCATTGCCTATACTTCAAGAAAATTAAATTTTCATGAGCTAAACTATCAAATACATGATATGGAGTTGGTTGTAGTAATCTTTGCTTTAAAAATTTGGTGACATTACCTCTTTGGGAAGAAGTGTGAAATATATACGGATCACAAATGCCTCAAGTATATATTCACAAAAAAAGAGTTGAACATCCACCAACAAAGATGGTTATATCTGATCAAAGACTATGATTGCTAAATCCATTACCACCCTGGGAAAGTGAACAAGGTAGCAGATGCTCTAAGCAAAAAGGACCCATGGATTCTATCATTGATGTGAATTGAAAAGGATATAATCTTCATAGATTTGATGAAGATGGAAATGGGAATCATAAAGAGGGGAAAATCATCAATCCCTTCACAAATTATTGCTCAACTGCCTCTTTTGGAAAGGTTAAAGGATTCTTAAAATGATGATGTTGGAATTTAGAAGAAATTGGAAACCATCAGAAAAGGAAAATCCTTAGAGTTAAATGTTAATGAAGAACGAATTTTGAGATTTGGGTCAATACTATGTGTTCCATCAAATCTGGAGTTAAATAAAGAACTTTTGGATGATACAGAATGTTAAAATTTATTCATTCACCCAGGAAACACAATGATATATCGAGATCTTTGAGAGAATTATTGGTGGGATAACATGAAGAAAGATATTTATGAGTATACATCAAAGTGCCTAGTATGTCAGTAAGTGAAGGTTGAGAGGTATAAGTCTAAGGGGACGATGAAACCATTACCCATAGAAATATGGAAATGGGAAAACATCACCATGGACCTTATCACTGGACTTCTGGAGACATACAAAGGAAACAATGTTATCTAGGTTATTGGGGTTCATCTTACAAAGACTACACACTTTATTACAATTCGAGGTGATTTCCCATTAGATAAACTAGCATGGATATACATCAAATAAGTGGTGAGGTTTCATAGAGTACCACTATCGATTGTATCTGATTGAGATCCAAGATTCACCACTATGTTATGGAAGAGTCTCCAAAAAGCTCTGAATACTGAGATGAACTTTAGTATGACTTATCATCCTCAAACTGATGGCCAATCTAAATAGACTATCCAAATACTTGAGGACATTTTGAGAGCATTCTCAATGGACTTAAAAGGAAGATGGGATCAACATCTTCTTCTGGTTGAGTTTTCTTGCAATAATAGTTTCCAATCAAGAATCCAAATATATTTTTATGAATCCCTTTATGGGAAGAGGTGAATAACACTAGAATGTAAGGATGATGTTGGGGAGAAAAAACTCCAAGGACTATAAATGGTTGAAGAAATGGTGGCCAAGGTTAAAACCATCCTGCACAAATTAAAGCTGCTCAGAGTCGAAAAAATGCTATGCTGATAATAATCGACGAGACTTAGATTTTGATGTTGGAGACATAGTATTCTTCCTAATATCACTATGGAAGAGAGTTATGTGATTTGAGAATAATGGAAAGATTAGACCAAGGTACATCGTCCATTTTAAGATCCTTGATTGCATTGGAGTAATGACCCATAGGCTAGCACTCCCACTGAACCTGTCTCAAGTACATGATGTATTCAATGTATTACTCTTTAGGAAGTATATACCTTACCCATTTCATGTAATCAATCCAAAGGTAATACCATTGGTGAATTAACTCTCATATGAAGAGAATCCGGTGAAGATCTTAGATCATAGGGAAAAAGTTCTACGAAATAAGACAATTACCCTCATCAAGGTGTTTTGGAGAAACCACAAGTTTGAAGAAGTAATGTGGGAATCAGAGGAAGCGATTCAGCAGAGTTACCCTCATTTGTTTTAGTGTGGGAAAATAAAATTTTACGGGTGAAATTTCTTAAGGGGGGAAGATTGTAATGACCCAAACTTTTATTAATTAAAATTCCTCTTGATCTAATTAATTGTATTATTATGTAAAATGGATATATAAAACATATGAAATTCCTTGGTTTTATGTTTTTTTATTTTAAAATACCATTAATAATTGTTTCTGTTGCTAATAGAGACGTTGGATAGTGATCACATGATTAGTATAATATAGGTCTTTAAAAAATACAATTTACTTAGAAAAAGGAAATTATGACCTCATCCAGTATAATTACTCCATACGAAGCCCATTTTTCAGAGCTCCAAAAGGAGGTAGAGCCATTGGTATTCAGTCTTTACCAAGCCCAAGATGAGCTTCAACACATTAATCTTGAACAGAATCACCTATGGGAGAAGTGGAAGTTAATAGAGATTATCATCTTAGTGATGTTATCCAAGCCGCCCCAAGAGTTTGTCACCATCACAAACCTTACCCTTAGGTATTATGTGGGTGTTATAAGGGGTTATGTAACAATACCATAGAACTATAATTATGTGCATTATTTTTTTATAGAATAAATAATATACATACTTTTTATTATAGTTACTTTGTAAATAGTTTTTAAAGAATAAATAGTATTTTTAGTTAATTTCTAATTAAGAAATCCATTTCAATGAATTAATTGATTTTTAATTAGATAATTTTTTAATAAAATATTATTACTAAATTACTTTTTATTAAATATAAATGATCATATAATTTTTATGAATAGAATTGTAATTTTTATTAAGGTTTGAAAAATATTTTTGTCAAAACCCATGAATTTTCAATAAATGTCATTTTTTATTTTAAAAGTGTAAATTCACATATTTATAAAATTATTTAGATAAAATTAATATTATTTTAGGAATCAAGACATCAAAATTATCCAACGGTGAATTTTTCACAATTTTTTGAGACAACCAAATTTTTGGGTAAAAATTCAATACCATTTAAATATATAATGTGTTTTATGGAATCATAATGACCAAATAGTGATGTAATAAAATACTATAAAAGGGTTATTCAGATAATATATATTTTAAATTTAAAATAATGCGATTTTAGATTTGTTTTATGAACATTATGGTGCCTTAGTGGACCCTCCAAGACTTATAAAATACTATAACTTTTTAAAATGATTTCCTTGAGAGTATGAATCACCTACACATAATCAAGCCTAATATTTTTATAAGTTATACCATTTTACTTCAAAAATAATGTTTTACACTACCCTTCAGAAAAAAGCATGGGATGGTTTGTGGTTTTGATTAGTTTAATGTATAGTGTCCAAAACCTAAATAATAAAGAATTCCCTCTCTTTTTCTATACAAACCCACTCAATCTCCCATTCCTCTTCACTCAAACCATTTGGATCTCTACCAACCTCTTAAATCCTTTCTATATAATCCTCCCAAGGTGCTCCAATCTCTCATGAAGCCTCTATCAAGCCTCTCCCAATCCTTTGGGATCACACTTCCAAGTAAGGGATCCTCACTTTCCTTCCTTCCATATTTATGTCCAAGTTCACTTATATTGTTATGCCATTTTATTTTAAATTAAAAATGTTGGGATATGATTTATAACCTACCCTATACTTCAATAATTATGTTTTAGTGATTATATACCCCTTTCTATCTCATTAATTCCTCCCATGTACTCTCGTTACCTTACCAAAATTCCGCAAGGGATCCTCACTTTCCTTCCTTCCTTTTTTATGTCCAAGTTTCCTTATATTTTTATGCCTTTTTTCCAATTAAAAATGTAGGGATATGATTTTTTACCTCCCATATACTTCCCTACTTATGTTTTAATGATGAGATACCCATTTCTATCTCCTTAATACCTACCACGTACACCTGTTACCATGCCGAAATTCCACAAGGGATTTCTCTCTCCTCATTTACATTCAAGAAATTATTTTATATTGTGCATCTAAATTCAATTAAATATGTTGGGACATGTATATATATGACCCCCTTAACATATATTTCATGTATATATGATGATATAACCCTTTATCTCTCATCAACCATTTGTACGAATCCTTATGTCACGCTGTTATCCTGTCAAAATTGCACCATGATTTTCCAAGCCAAAGTCATTGTGTAGTGAATACCATGACCATTTATCCATCAAGGTTATTCACCTTTATGCACATTTACTTAATTATTATATAGTTTCATGGATTTATTCCACATTCCTTTATCGTGGAATAAATGATTATGTTGAATGATTCCATGTTGTATGACCTATGGGGCACACTTATGCATGAAATGAAATGTTTATAAAGGGTGCACCATGATAGCGCTCCAATGAATTGGGTAAAGAATAGTATTATGAAAATATATGTGAAATGAGGGTTTAATTATGATAATTCAAGTTCAATGAGGGTTTACTCATGATTCATGTGCAATGAGCCTAGTATCATGCTAATATCATGTTAAATGTTGTTTCCACATCTTCACATTATGATAATCGTGCTATATCATGCCTTTATGTTCATGTTTCTCTTATGCTCCATTGATATTACTATTTCATAACATGTATTATGTTATTCATGTTATTACTTGTTTACTCCCTTACTGGGCTTTATAGATCACCCTTTTCTTATGTATGTTCTCAGGTTATCCCATGCAATGCTATGTAAGAAGGAATATTGTGGTCATGTAAAGGAATTTTTCAAAAAATATGTTGTATTTAATGTCTTAATTTGTCATGTAATATTTTTAATTTCCCAAGAAACTTGACCTCTCAATTCTCATAGTTTTTATAAGTGAAATTTTATGTAATAAATCATGTTTTAGTGTGTAATAAAGAGTAGGGTTGTTATAAAAATTGATCAATAAAATGTAGTATGGAGTATATACTAAATTCATATTTTTTTATATACATCATCTTCATGATGTGAGTTAAAATGAGTATCAATGTTGAGACTTATAATCATCACAAAAAGTCCATTATATTTCATGATGTGATTCATAAATAATGGAGTAATCCTATAACCATATATCAACTATAATGACAAATCGATATTATATTAGTTGTATTATGATGTAAATCTATATTCAAAAGAACATCTGTTTAGTTATAAAGAGTTCTTTAGGATATAAAAAAACATACATTAAGAAAAAAACATTGTTCTTCTAAAGTAATTATTCTTAATATTTCTTATGATATTACATAAATCCCTATGCTAGAAAACACACAGTCAAGTTATAAACTATATTTATATAAAAGGGTGAAAATATCTATTTTATATATTGGGGTAAAGATTGAGTTGGGTTTAAAAATTATAGAGATGCACAAATATTTGAAATAGGAACTAGTTCTACCAGAGCTGTGGAAAATGAATGTTATAGAAACACATACTGCATAAAAAGGATAACTACAAGTTGATGGTTTTAGATTCATCATGGTCAGTGATACATTGTTTATTGAGAATAATAATTCCACAAGTAAGAAGTATATGAAAATTGGCTATGATTGGAAAGATGAATTAAAATTCAATAATTTAATTCATCTATCAAAGTTATAGGGGATTATTATTTTGAATACTATGGTGGGTATTTAAGTTAGATAACAAATTATTGGTATAAGCATGGTACCAAAAAAGGCTCGATTAGTAACACCAATTAATTATGCCTAAATACTTTATAATTTTACTTTTCATAGATAATTTATAAAATAATTTTATTGAGAATTATATTTAAAAACCACCAATCATGGAAGGTGTCTATATAATGCAACTAGAAAGGGATGGTGACATCATAAAATGCCAATAAGGTTGAAAGTTACTGAAATCCAGTTCAAGATTAAAAGTAAGAAACAATATTTTCCACTATTCATTTGGGATGTATCTTTTCCAAGTTTCTACCAAAGGTTAGTGGGAGTGTTATTATTTTCTAAATAAAAATATTTTTGATATCATATATAAAATATATATTATTATTATAGTTATTTAAGACCAGGATGAAAGTAATTCTCTAGTGATTGACTTAAAGTAGAAACTAATGTTCTCGGGAAAAGGATCTACTTAGGTAGATATATTGTTTCTTAGACTTAGTCAATCATATATATATTGAAATAATATTGAAAAATATAATCTGGAACAATTAAAGATAGATTTTTCACCAATGTCACATGGTAAAAATCTATCCAAGAAGACATGCATGGGATTATAAGGAGATTAAATTGATGAGTTGAAATCAATATGTTTTTGTGATAGATCAATCACATATTACATGATATGTACATGATTTGATATTTCCAAGGTATACTTTATAGTTAGAAAAATCAGTTATATTGAGGAGAACTACAAGGGGAGTAGTTAGAACTATCCAGTAGTACTAGAGAAAGTAGAAAGGATATATACTTGGTATGTGGAGATAAAAGGATACTAGTTACAAATGGAAATAAAATAGTTCTCCTATAAGATCAATGTGATATAATATCACATTTAGGATAAGGTAATGAGAAATACAAGCTCATTCATGCTAGTAATGTCCATATCTATAAATACTGAGTACGTTGCAGCTTTTGAGGCAGCTAAGAAGCAGTGTAAAATAAAAAATGATTTCTTCCAGTTCTTAGAATCTCAAATAGTAAGTGAAGTATTATCACAATGTAAATTATGGTAATATTAATAGACATTATTTCAAGTTTTTTATAGTGGAAAACAAGTCATAAACTCGGGGTTTTCATCTCTCTAGTAGTCTTACTCAAGAAGGTGAGGTCGCACATAGAATAATAGCCATGTAGTGGCGATGTGGAAGACCCCGTAACTAAAGTCGTGACTCAGCAGAAACATGATCCTAATCATTTGAGAGCTAACAAGGTTGGTCAGCAAGATGGATCTAATGAAAGTGGGAGTGTTATAATAGTGGGTTCCCTAGACCCAATTATACAGTAATTTTCGATTATCATATCATAGATACAATGAGTTATACATGCCGTACACTTACCATTATAGTGTATACATTTTTCAATACACTACTTAATGATAATTTTCATAGATTAATTATCATATCAAAAGTGTATAGCAGATCCTAGGCTATAATGAGAACCTCTAGATACTATGACATTGATCTTAAATATATGTCATATGGTCAAGATAAATCATACTGACTAGACATAGAATATGTTTGACTATCAGGTGATGGGGGATCATAATAATTGATACTTTTTCTCGTAAATTTCACACTTGGTGATCTCCAGTAGTTGAAATCATGAGGAAAAAATGACCAATATGAACACCACATGTTTTAGGTTTCATTGGTTGTTCCTATATATAGACATATGTATTAGTCTCCTAACTTGAGACCATTATCAATGTTTTCCATTTGATCTCATACATTTATGCAGGTAAAAATGATGATAATAAAATTGTGGAAAGTTATCTTGTGTTGGGTGTGTCATTGGTGTTAGGACAATGGTTTAATGGTCAAGATAGAATTTTTTGCTTTTGAGTTAAGGAATTAATATGTTGGGCCTAGTTGATCAATATGGTAGTACCTTCATAAATCTATTTCAATGGTAGTTGATGGTAAATTCATCCAGTTAGATAAAAAAATAATAAAAAAAGAAAGTATGGTGAAATAAGTGTGTGTCATGCTTTATGAGATATCTAAATCCAAAGTGATTATATTACAAAATGTGTGTTCATAGGTTGGTTATCATTGCTATGAATACTCCTTACATATTTATGGGCCTTGATGATTTACTAGACTCCAATCTTGGTCTATTAATACTATTCAATGTTATTTAGATAAGGTCCTATAGGTTCACACACAATAGTTTATCCAAGAATCTATCATATTTAGGCGAATAGGTATATAAGACATAGTGGGCCCCATCATGAGGTCCTCGAGTTTTACAATTATATCAACCATTGAAAAATAAATAAATTCATTATTATTCAAGTAAATAATAATTGGTTAGAATTTATTTATTAAAATTATTTACAAGTGTTTAAGTAAATACGATGAATAATATTTTATGAATGAATACTATTTCAATATTATATGTTCATTTAATATTAGTAGGAATTATGAGTCAAGTTATTTACTTGGGTTTATTATGTAATATATTTAATACATATTATATATATGTAATAAAATATGAATAATATTTATGACATTGTTTGTTTATCATAATTATTTATGTATTTCTATTTTAGTGCACGTTAAATATATAGGGGCTAGAGAACCTTTTATGGGTATTTTAAGAATCCCATCTAAATAAAATAGGAGAGGCTCATTCTAGTTACTGTTTAGTCATTTTAAATATGAACCTTTCTATCCTATCCCATTTTTTGAGAGTGAAGATCTCAATCCAAATGATCAGATCGAGCTCATCTCCTTGCGTCGAACGTACATCGATACAGTGATCATTGGGGCATCTAAGAAATCGTTAGATCACTATGCTAGCACTCCAAATTCGATTATTGATGCTCCTAAATTTTTTTTAAGTGCGTGTGGATGATCTAGAGGTATTTTATTTATATCCTTTAAGTATAATTCACCGGTGACATGAAGATGTTAAGGGTTGCTTCAGATAAAAATAGGTATACCTGCAGTTTATTTTCTATTATTATAATAATCCATGCGAGATCCTTGAACCATATTGGGGCTCATATCATTAGAGGCAACAAGTTTCATCACTTCATTGATAATTTTTTATAAATCCCCATCCCACCAGCTTCCGCTGCATGCTATAGTACCTTCACCACCCATCTCATAATGAAAATCATAAAAATGTGGTCCATAAGATCACAAAACATTCATCATATTAGAACCCATGAAAATAAATGAGTTTCATAATCATTATATCATACCATAAATCATTGAAAAGAAATGAGCTTCATATACATTTTATCATAGGATAACCCATGTAAAAGAAATGGGTTTTATAAAAATCTCTTTATCTTAATCATAAACCATCTAGATAAATAATAATGACGGTATAAAATAATTATATCCCCTATAAAACATAATAAACACCAATGGTTTTTATCATTTATTAATAGAAATTCCATAAAATTTTCATTAAAAAATTCTTGAGGAAAATATCCTTTCCATTTTAAAAACACTTATTTATAATATAAAAACATCCCAAATATTATAGAAAAAAATTTATTTGAAAATAATTTTGAAAAATTGAAAGGAAGATTTAAACAATCGAGTGTTCCTAATTGTATATTTTTTTTCATGGTGTACATTTAAAAAAAATATTCCTTTCACATTTTTGGTAAAATTCAAAAGAACCTCACTCAAAAAATGATAAGAAGATTCCTTTCAAACTATTTTATGAAAGTTAAAACAAGGTTATAAATGAATTTAAAATGTATTTGTAGATTTTTACAAATATCTTTAATTTTTTTTTGAAAATATAGATATGGAAGAAAAATAATTTTTGACCAAAGAGAGAAATAAAATCAATATTTCTTAAAAAGACATATTTTTGATCCCTTAAGTACTTAAAAAGGGAAAATGAAAGGAAAAAAGTATATTTTCATGTGATAAATAGTAGATAAAAAATATAGGATTTTGTTGAGAGATTTATCAGAAGGTTTCATCATTGTAAATATAATTATAAACAATCTAAAAAAATGATGAGATTATAACATAAAATCTTTACCACTTTGGTATCTATTGAATCGTATGAACCATTAAATATTGGCATAAAATTAAAATTTAAATATCCTGAAAATAATTATATTCATGATTTAACATGTCAAAGGTTAGTATATACACCTCATAAAATAAGATAGGTGCATAACATATATTATGCCCCAAAGAAGGGAATTTGAGACCAAAATCCCTTACCTTAAGTCTCAATTTCTTTCGCACTTGTTCAAACCTCATATATTAATAATATAATTTAATTATAAATCTATTATAACAATAATAATATTTATCATACCAAATATTATTTAGTTATGACTTTTTATTACCTTTTTATCAATAATGTTTGGTTAAAATTACGTTTTGGGTAATAACTGCTTCATATTTCGTGTATGTGTTGGTTTGGTATTTTTATTCCTTTTACTTTGATCAATATTATATAATTTCAATAATTTTAAATACTATTTAAATATCATATATATTCATTATATATGTAATTATAGTAATCAATTAAAATTAGATACAGAAAATGAGTTACATCGTTCATGGAGATGGTAAGCCGTACGTACACATGAATGCTGTTTCCATTTTCTAGATGGGTAAAAATAAAGGAAGGTAAATAATATATAACATTTAAATAGTCATTATTATTTCATATATCTTCAATATATTTAATAAATTTATCCTTTTTACCTTCCATGTAAATTGTTAGTGAAAAAAGAATCACATCGCTTCGCGAGACGGTAGTCTTCTGTACACACAAGCAATGCTATTATATCCCCATGAAATGGAAAGTAAAAATGAATATGTTTTATAATAATTAATTAATAATAATAATATCATAGATATCATATATAAAAATTAAATCAATCATTATATCCAGAAGTTAGAGGTGGTGATAGAAAACAAATAACAACAGCTTGTGAGGCGGTAGTCCGCTGTAAACACAATCGACAATTTCATTTCCTATTTGACAGAAGTGGAGAAATATATAGGTCATTAAATTAACATAATATAATATAATTATATGTAATATATTTATGGTTATTATATTATCATGGTTTAATAATATTTTAAGGAGGAGTAGGATGAAAAAACAAAAACAACATGTTTAATAATTTCGCCTCTTCTTTGGAAATCTCGTTTAGGTTTTTACCTAAGGACTTATTAAGAGGGTTTGATAATAAAAATAATGCCTCTAGAATTATAGGATGGAATTAAGGAATTTAATTTGGAAGTTATTTTATGATTCAAAGGTTTTTTTAAGTGTGAAGATTTGTGGAGAGGTGGTGGCCTTTTATAAGTGGGGGGATGACACCGATGAAACTTTTAAAAGGAATAAAGTGTACCCACATTTTTCACATGAAAAAAGAAAAAAATGGGCCATTATGTAACCATATAGGTTTTAAGGTCTAAATATTTCAATAACTTTTTTTTACAATTTTCTTGTCCATTTTACCCCTTATCTTTTTAGTTTAATCCCCAATAAACCCGTTTTAACCTCAATTGTGGTAATTATTTTTTACTATTTTAATAATAAATTATGGTAAAAAATTAATTTGAAATTATTAGATAATATTAATTATAAATATTACAAATAATAAATCTATTTTTCAAAATATATTGGTGGAATTAAATTTAAAAATAAACTGGCAGGCATGATAAATAATTGGGTTTCCAATGGAAATTTTTTCAAAGGATTAAAAAGTTTTTAAATAAAATTCAGTTTTAATTTGATTATAGTGACTTATATTGGTTTAATTATAATATATTTTAACTAATATTAATTTTAATACCATTTTATAATAAAATTTTACCTTATAAATTATTTAAATGAAAATAAAATTTTCCCTAAAAACCAGTATTTTTCACTATTCATCAAAAAAATAATCTTAAAAAAACATAAGATTCACCCTAGGATAATTTTGGAATATTTATTTCAAAAATTTAGTTCATTTTTTCAAATATTTTTTTTAAATTTTAAAAAATTAATTTTTTTGTTTACAAAAATTAATAAAAGCATTTTGAGAAAATATTATTTTTGAAACATACAAATACTTTACAAAAAAATGCTTTTTTATCAATATTTTTTCTTTATATAAGACCATTATAGTTAATTTTTAGTTTTTTTATTCCTATTCATACTTCCAATTTTAATAGCTAGGTCATAACACTATGTTAAATAGTAATATAAATAGTATATTGTGGTCCGTTAGAACTCGGTGTTGCGCGCAACACAAGATATTGAATGAATAATTTTTTTTTAAATACAATCATAAAATATTAGGGTTTTACATTATATACCTAAATGATTAACCATTGAGAGAACCAATATTCATTGTTCAGAATAAATATTGATCAATGAGACTTTACATTGACTACCAGGACCTTAAAAAGGTTATAATTATGAATAAATATCATTTAACCTATATCGATGATCTATTAAATCAAATCAGAGGAGCTCAATACTTATAAAAGATTTAACTTCGATATACATGTTAGAAGTTAATGGTTAAAAGGGTTGATATTTCAATATCATCATTTCAAATGAGTTATGGACAATATAAGTTTATAGTGATTCCATTTAGACTAACTAATTATATTTCCATCTTCATAGATCTAATGAAAAGAGTCTTTAGGGAATACCAAGATAAATTTTTGGTTATATTAATAGATAATATTATTATATACTCAAAGAGTAAGGAATAACATTAAGATAATTTCAGATTGTATTTATGAACTTAGGTTTTATGAAAAATTTAGCAAATGTGAATTCTGGATACAAAAGGTGGTATTCTTGGGTCATGTATTTACCAGAAAAAGAAAATTTGTAGATCCTTAAAAAGTATAAGTTATTAAAAAATGGCCTTGTAAAACCACTATAAACAAAGTGCATAGTTTTTTTGAGTTATGAAGATATAATTTACACCATGTGAGAAACTTATCATGGCTATAGAATCCACTAACCATGTTAACATGGAAGGGAGTTAAGTTCCTTTGGATGAAGGAATATGAATAATGTTTTATCTAATTGAAGAAGAGACTGGTCACAACACATATACTTACATTATTCTAAAGAGGGGAAGGGTTTATAATATTAATTTATTCCTCAAAGAAGGTATTGGGATGTATCCTCATGAAAAATGAGAGGGTAATTTATTAAATCCAATGAAAATTAAAAACTCATGAGTAAAATTACCCAATACATGATTTAGGGCTTATGGTGATGATCTTTGTATTAAAAAATTTATATAATTATCTCTATAGTGAGAATTATGACACTTACAATGATCACAAGAGATTTAAATATATATTCACATAAAATTAGTTAAATATCCACTAAAGGAGATGTTTGGAATTGATCAAATATTATGAATGCTCAATACATTACTGTAAAGTGATGAAAAATAAGGAGGTTGATTCCCTGAGTAGGAAAGACCTTACTACTCTATCCATTATGAGTATTGAAAAACTCATCACTCATGGATTTTCATAGGATGACTATTGAATTCATAATGGGAGGAGATAAATCCCATTTTCCCAACTATATTATCAACCTTACATTCATGTAAAGATCAAATAATCCCATAATGATAATATAGAGATATAAAAAACTTAGTGAATATTCCATAGTTAAACTTTGTCAAAGATGGATTTATAATTTTCGGAGCCTATATATATTACCCATCAAAACCAAAAATGAATAGGGGTATTTTGGATGATTCTCATTGCTCATACTTCTCTATTCATTTAGGAAGTATGAAGATGTATAAATATCTAAAGAAAAACTTTTAGTTGGTTAATATGAAGAGACAAATTATAGAATATTTATTTATATTCTTAGTATGGAAATATGTTAAGTTAGAATGAAAAACGTCCAATGGTATGTTACAACCATTACCCATACCTGTATAGAAATGATAAAACATCACCATGGATTTTATTTTAGGACTCCCCAAAAGGTCTGAAGGCCATCATTATATTTTTGTTATAGTTAATATCTTTATTAAGTTATCACATTTTATCATCATAAAAAAATATTTCTCCCTTAACCAACCTTCCAAGATATACATAAAGGAAGTGGTAAGGATGAATGGAGTACCACTATCCATTATATCTGGTAAGGTTATGAGGTTTATTTTGAGATACTGTATAAGTCTTAAAAAATATTAGAGATAGGTTTGAGTTTTAAGACTAATTATCATCCTCAGACAAATGGATAGTCTGAGAGGAAAATTAAAACTCTATAGGATATGTTGAGATCTTATTAAATGGATTTCCAAGGATGTAGGGTCCAAAACCTCCCCTTTATAGAGTTATCATATAACAATAATTTCCACTCTAGCATTCTAATGGAACCCTATGAGGCACTGTATATGAAGAGATGTTGGGATCCAATATCCTGAGATGAAGTTGGATAGAGAAACTTGATAGGTCTTGAACATGTTCAAGAAATAATAGAGAAGGTTCAAACAATATAACAACATATTAACATGACACAAAGTCAATGAAAGAGTAATATATATAATCATTGATGGGATCTATAGTATGAAGTTGGTGATAAGATATTACTTTGAATATCTATTTGGAATCATTTTATGAGATTTGGTAAGAAAGGGAAGTTGAGACCATGGTATATCAGTAACTTTGATATACATGATTGTGTTAGGGATGTTTGTTTTCACTTATCACTTCCACCTAAACTCTTCTAGGTACATTATTCATTCCATGAATCAATTTTTAGAAAGTAAATACTAGAACCTTCACATGAATTGAACTAAAAAATGTTCCATTGTAATATTATCTATCATATTAAAAAATATATAAGATTATGAGAAAGAATTCAACCCATATAGTTAAAGTTATATGGAGGAATCATAAGTTTAAAAAATCTATGTGGGGACATAAGGATATAATGAGGAAATAGTAACCTCACTAGTATTAATCAATGTAATAAAATTTCAAGTAAGAAATTATTTTTAAGTCGGAAGAATGTAACGACTTAAGTTACCCCCTTAAATAAAATCCATGTTCAATAACTTTCTCCACATGTAACACCAGACTAAAATGAAAACCAAGAAATATTTAGGTAAAATATAAATATTAAATAGAACTATTAAAACATAGCCATTGAATTATTAGATATTAATATGAATAACCAAAATATAAAATATGCATATAATGAAAGTAAATACTACTTTTAATTCTATTTTAATTTAATTAATATAGCTAAAAAAATAAGAAACTCACATTATTATTAAAAATATTTTTTTTTCTAAAATTTATATTTTTTTAAAGAAACTAATTATATCATGATTAATTAATAATAACATCTATTGATAATATGAGTAATATACTACCAATAATTTTATTAGTAAATGAGAGGAAATAAGAATAAAGAATTTTTAGCATTTTAAAAATCTATTTTCCAATATGAACAATTTTTTGGTATATTTTGGGATTTTATTTTAATATTGAATCATCATATTTCAAAAATTTACTTTGAAAAAAAGAACATCATTTTTTATTATTAATAATAATATAATCTTAAGATTAATTTTTGGGATTTTCTAAAACATTTTATTTTTAGGTGAATAGTGTAATATATTGTTTTTACTAATATTGCGGATTTATTACATTATTAGTATATAAGTATGAATTTGAAATTTATAAAAACTTTTTATAATAAAAAATATGCATTTAATAAGTGAATTAATAGTTTTAATATTTTCTTAATTAATAAACCCATATTACAAATTTTATAATTTAAGCTATATTTTTCAAAAAATTGTTTTTAATACATTATAACATTAGTATCTTATAGTTAATTTTTATCAATTATAAACATTGAATAAAAATGTATTTAAAATTTTAAATCATTTGGTCCAAATTATATAATCAGGAACATTTTGTTTTTTTTTTGAGTAAAGGATAAATTACATTGGTAAAAACTAGTTACCATGGTGAAAACCAAAATGGTAAAAAATGAGTAACCTAAGAGGTAAAGGGACAAACATGTTAAAAAAATTAAATTGAGTATTTTAGGTGTATCTCTACCTTATATATTATCCTATATATTATTTCTCAGTTTTGGATCCATTTTCCTTGAGAGTGAATTTCTATTATTGAAAAGTTTTGGGTATTTACAAAAATTCCACTCCTTTTAACTTATAAAAGGGACACTTATCTCCTCACATATCCTCACACAAAAACCCAATAATTTAGAAAAAATATATTCCCAAAAATACCCCCCAAACTCCTATAGACATCAAATAGTTTATTTTCATCTAAAATACCATCTCTCAAAGGTTTAATCCTCTTCGAAAAGGAGATAATCAAAGAAGTGAGGTATAAGTTCTTAACCTCTCTTTCTCTTTCATTTTTTTGTTATTTTTTACTTATTAAAATTATATTTGACAATATTAACATGATAGAATTAGTTTTAGTATTATATTTATATGTTATTATAATTATGGTATAATCATTAACCACCATCCTCTTTTCCATTCTGAAAAATGAAAACATGAATTGTGTGTTGTGTGGAATACCATCTCCACAAATAAAATGTTTTTTGTTTTCTTTAAATTCAAAACTTGGAAGGTTTATTTTATATTTTATGTGTATATATTATATATATAAGTAATATATTTCATTAATAGGGTTATTTTTTGATAAAAAATTAATGATTGTTATAAGTCAATCCATCAATATCAACAAAAAACCCAAAACTAGTTCATCACCATTTTTGTTTTCATGAAACGTGACCACAAATACCTAGTAATAGAATTATAATTTTATAATTATTTATAAAAAATCAATTCTAGTACCTTAAATGGTTTTTAAATGATGAACTTTGGGATAAAAAGGAGTATCAACTCTGTTGGTAAAAACATAGTTTAAAACGACCAGGATTATTAACACATGATGTTGAAAAGAGATTACATCAATCTAATACATAAATATAATTGTTATTAATGAATTATATAAATGGAAATTTATATAAAGAGTGTTATGAAATAGGAAATTAACTATTTTAATCTTTATGAAACCATATTTTAATGCACTTATGTGTAAATAAAGGGTAAATTTGAGGGACTTGGTAACATAATATTCCTTCCTTGAGCAGACCAAGAGAGAACCAGCTATATGATAAGATCACCATATAACACTTTTGGATAAATAAAGACCACTTCTTAGGTCATATTATCTCAGAGATAGGACTATCAATTTACTCAAAAAAGGCGAGAGCGGTATTTTTCTAAGATCATCCTAGGAATGTTTTTATTATACAGTGTTTATTGGGGATGGCTAGATATTACAGGTGCTTTATAAAGGATTTATCACATATCGTAGTAAAAATCCAAGGAATGAACAAGAAAGGTTTTATGTTTACATGGTCTAAATCATGTGATAAATTCTTTAATGAGTTGAAATTGAGACCAAATTCAGTGTCGATCCTATATTTACCTGAGCCTAAGAAAGTTTACACTATTTATTATGATGAATTAGGAATAGGGTTGCAATAAATTATGATTTAGGGAGATTTAGATGTGGAATTAAGGCCTAATTAATTGGGGTATCATGAGTGTAATTACCCGACACAAGATCTTGATCTAGTAGCAACAATTTATTCCTTTCATTTTTGAAGGCATTACTTACTGGGAAATAATTTTATGGTGTACAAGGGCTAAAAAATCGTAAATTATATATTTACATAGGATGAATTGAATATAAAGAAAAAAATATGGGTTGAATACCTATATTCATTCTACTTGGAGAATGATTATATGCCTGATAAAGTCAATGTCATTGCTAAATCCATATATTATAAGACTCAAAAACATGATGTTTGGGAGGAAAATAGTGATTAGTGGATGATGGAACTATTTTATGTGATGCATTTGAAGGTTCATGACCATCAAGGATAGAATATTATTACATTTTTATCAATGACCTCTTCACTTCTAGATAGAGTGAATCATAGGAATATTTCTAATCCTGAGGGTTTGGTTCTATGAGAGAGAATTTTAAGTGGGTATCCACTATCTGGTTAGATAATTGATAGGGATGATATCATGAAAATTCATGGATGTGTTTGGGTTCTAGATGATATACAAGAGGAGTCAATGTGAGAATCTAATTCCTCTTATTTGGCAGTGCATCTTGGACTTACAAAGACGAAGTGTGATTTACACCTCTAGTATTAGTTTCCCCGTATGAAAAGGGAGATAACTAGTTTAATTAGTTGGTGTTCCAGCTATCAGTAGGTGGAGGGGGAACATTAGTAACCAACATGGATTTTATAGTCATTGCCCATTCATGAGTGGAAATGGGATGACATCACTATGGTTTTTATGATTGGATTAACTAGGTTTCCTCAGGGATGTGACGCAATATGGGTGATCATATCCATATTGAAAAAGTTAAATCATTTCTTACCTATCATAAATACCTTTTTAGTAGAGGATATAGGAAGTATATAAGTAAGAGATATCATACACCTTCATATAGTTCCATGTACTATCATATCGAAAAGGGAAACTTGATTTATGTTGTGGTTTTGGAAGGGGTTGAAAAGGAAAATGGGTTCACATGTACTATTGAGTACAGATCACCCATAGACTTACAATTAGTATGAGCATGCGATACATGTGTTAGAGGACATGTTATGCACATGTTTCCTTAACTTTGGTGGTTCTTGGTAGAAAAAACCACTGATTTCCAAATTTTCTTATAATAAAAGCTTTCAAGAGACTATACAGATGGATCCTTATAAAGATTTATATGGTAGGAATTATTGTTCACCCCAATAATTGTTAGAGGTATAAGAGATAGTGCTTCTAGGACCTCATCTCATTCAGGAGAATTATAACTTAGTAGGAAACGTGTGGCTACAAATCAGTCCAAGAATAAGTATTATGATGATAAATAAATATGAAATCTAGAGTTAGAGGTTAGATATTTGGTATTCTTAAATGTTTCACCAAGACTAGGGAATATAAATATTCGAAAACAAGGTAATATTCTGCCTCATTATGTCAGGATTTTTGATATTTTTTAGTGAGATTTGGGCCAGTAGACTATCAGTTGTAGTTACCTTAGAGGTACTGCGACATGCATGATGTATTCCATGAATCTGTACTATCTATTATTAAATAGACCCATCTAATATTCTTACTCAAGATGATGTTGAGTTAGAGATAGATGAGTCCTTTGAGGAGCATACTATACATATAGCTGGCTAGAGCATGTAGGATCTCCAAGTCATGTTAGTTCTTATAGTATTGGTGCTATGGTAGAATGACCATTTACATGATGAGACAAGGGATAGAGAGAGAGGCTAACGTACATGCTCAACTTTCTTAAATAGTGTAAATTTGGATCTGGGTTTTTAAATAGTGTAACTTTGGATTTGTACCGATAAACTCTTCAATCAACTTTCTTATTTTATTCAATTATCCCACCATATGGAATATTAAATCCATGTGAGATAATATGTCCTATTTTTAGGGAATTTTTCTATTTCTTCAATTTATACCAATATAGACTGTACGAGTGGCTAATAAGAGATGACGAATCCACTACACATCCATGGCTGATGGTCTCATTCTTTTCCCTTCAATTTGGGCGGTATATATATTGTTCTGTTGTGCCGAATTCCACAATTTCTGAGAATATCCTCAAAAATTAATTTTTTTAAATTAAAAACATGGTCCTATGTTTATATGACCAATGTGACTCGTAATTTTCAATGAGGTTTGAGGACCAAAAATTGAACCACCCCTTTGGGGATGTTATAAATTAAAAAAAACCAATATTTTCCTATGGATTTGAACTACCTTTTAGGGTTTTTTATTACCCCTCATAATAGAGTGCCTATGATTAATTAAATTATATGGATAAATTGATTAATATTTATGGATTTATACCATGATATGAATTCTAAACCCTGGATATGTTTTTTAGTCACATTCTGAGGTGTGTTGTTTTACTTTTAATGAAATGGACATTTGAATTAAATTTTATTAATGGAATGGGTAGATTGTGAACCATGATCATTAATTATGATATACTGAGGTTGATACATGGGTTATGACTTGGAGAATCATGGATTAACTTATCAATATTATTGTAATTAAATTAATTATTAAATATATTTACATAATTCATTGGGTGATACATGGGTTCTCACATGAATTACTTTGATGGGAACACTTGGGAGGATATATTAATTTCTATCAAGAGTGATACTTGGGTTCCTTACATGGAATTACAAGTAAATAATCAACGGGAATTTCTTTATATTATGAAATAAGTGATAATTTATTTTCATATGTGGAACACTAAGGACAAACTCAATGGGTGATGTCTTTATACCATGGCTAAAGCAATACTTGGGTTCCAATGAGGAATACCATGGATGGGTTTATAGGGTGATTGACTCATAGTACACCTAAAGATACACCTGGGTTCCTCATATATAATTCATCATAATAGATCATGTTTTAAATAAGTTACTTGATTACTCTATTTAGGAAATGCCTCTACAAAGTCAAAGAACATGCTTGGATTTGTTCAGTGCTTTACCTACATAAAGACTTTACTTATTTAACTTTATAAGTTATAATTTCTATGGGACATGTTCATCCCTTAATGATATGATCCATATAAGATGTCTTGGATATAATTTGGGTATTGAGCCTCTTTTATAAATAAAATCATAAATGTTTAATATTTTAGAGACATCCCATATTAGGGTGAAGTAGGTGGTATCAGAAGGGTGTCCTGTTTAGAACTTGGTCCAACACATGATTATGAATTTTATTTCAAAGTTTATTATTATTAACTGAACAATAATTATTTATATATTTACATAATGGATGAAATTAGACACCATTGGTGTTTACCTACTGAGTATATCTCACACCCTGTTCTGACTGCCAATTGGTACCCACAAATATTTCATGATTGAAGGTAGGGATAAATGGAAGGATCCAGTTTTGGAAGCCTAATTTTTATGCTAGGGTATGGTATGGTAGTAGGGGACCAATCTTATACTCATGATTCCATTAGAGATATATTTTGATATTTTTCTCATTTTTTGTGTTACAAGTTTTATATGTGTGTTACTCTATTTCCCATGTATTCCCTTTCTGTATAGAATATAGACATGAAATATTTTTTTATATGATATTGGAAATGGTTTCTACTAGTTGTTTATAATATTTGGATTATTTAATTATTATTATTCCTTTATTTTTTTCTATCATGTTACCGATGTTTCACAATTTTTTCATGAGGGTACAGTCTCTCCAACATACTCTTACAAAAAATTATGACTAGTTGGAAAGCTCTGGTGTACAGAGAGATGCACTTGAGGCCATATATCCACTGATTCTACTACTGTTAAGAAGTGATCTGGGATAGAATGTCACAAAATAAATAGAAAATATCATATAAAAAATATTATTTTAATATTAAAGGTTAATTTAATATTTATGAGAATAAAAATTCAATTAAATAAATCAATTTTTATTATATATTGTATTTTAATATATTCCAAGCAAGTGATAAAAAAATAAATGATATTTATGACTCACTGAAATAGTCATAAGATTTTGTTTGTAGAATATTTAGTGGGTAATATATATTTGGGGGTTGAGGATCCATTTTTCAGGTATTTATAAATCCAATATATAAGTGGGAGAGACTATCATTCATAGGTAATTTTCATCTTATGATTTTTAGAGTATCTCTAAACTCTCTCCTACTTCCTATATAGATAAGATCTTGATCTAAGAAATAAAATTGAGATATTATTCATGTATCAAAGGAATGTTGATGCTATGATAATTGGGATATTTAATTTTACATCAAATATCCATTCTCGTATCCGAAATTTGATGAACAATTTTTTTGTGTACTTTTAACGCACTTTTGGATGATCTATAGGGATCTGAATTTAGTTTATTTGAGAAACCGTTTCCGATGAAGAATTGGTGAAAAACATAGATTTAGATTAGACATGGTATTTTTATATTTTTTTGTGCTTAAATTATTTAATATGAGATCCTTGGGCCTTCATACTAGTGTGTGCTTTGCTGGTGATGATGAAGTTACGTTTATCATTAGTGAACATTTTTAAATCTTTGGCCCATCTACTTCTGTCGTGCACCACGATACCTTCATAAAGTGATCTTAGAGAAAAGTTTAGTCTTTTAAAATAGGAATAATTGAATAATATGAGAAGGATAAAATTTATTTAACTTATCAACACTACTTTAAAAAGAAGGAAGAATCTATTTATGTAAATCCTTTAATATTTTCACATAGATAGAGAAGAAGAGGTTTTTTCTATTGTAACATAATAGTGAGGTAACCTATACCAGGTTCAAGATATGTATTTATTGATAATGTATATTTTCGATTTGGATAAAAATAAATTATAATTAATAAATCATTATTGCACAGTAAATAACAGGATTACATACTTATTCAGGAAGGAAAAATATAAAGATATCCAAGGAAGAGTTTGTTGTCTGAGATTAAAGGTTGGTAAATCTATGAGAGGGGAAATGGGTGAATTGTAGTCTAAAAAATGTCTTAAAATTTTTATACCACTCAATATGTAAGTTGGTTAAAAATAATATCTTCCAATCAAATCACAATTTATTATAGAAAAAGTAAATGAAGTGATAATTCAGCAATCGATAGAATCGATCTAATTGTAGTTGAAATTTGGTTTTTTGGGACTTTAGTAAAATCAAACAAAACACAATACAAAATATGAAAAATCGAAAATTATAAAAACACAATGTATTAATTTCAATCAAAATACTCCTTTATAAGGATATTATTATGTCACAATTCTATTAAAAGTGAAAGGAGGATCTTTCAACTTGAATTGTGGTGCCTATCTTCATATCCCTAAAATCACTCAACTTAAATCTATTAGAAGGTGGATATTTCTTCCTAACCCCAAAAATTATCAATATAAATCTATTAGAAGGTTTATTTTTCTTCCTTACCCTAGAAGACCTTGATAATTTGGGATATGAAAAACCATGATTTTTCTTCATATCCCTGGATGCCGTCAATCACAATGATTGGAAATAAAAAAATTATAGTAAGAGAAATTATAACATTTACAATGATAACCACAAAACCAAATGATCCAAGTAAAACCATCAGAAAGAAAAACTAAAACTATCAAAAGCACACTTATTAATAATATGTTGCAAGATTCAAAAATATGTAGTATATATTTCATATATTCTAATTACTTTTCTTCTTGTGATTCCCAAAGTAGCGATATTTGTAGAAACATATTCATTGAATATAATATGTGTTCTTCATGTTCAGTTATATTTGTAATAGAAGAAGATTCACCATATTCTAATTAACTAGGAATATCTTAATATCTTCTATTGGAGTTAGCATCACACTACCACTATTCTTGTACATATGATGAAATTAATCATGACATGAAATTTAGTTTATCATATTTTCATTCTGAAACCCAAAAAAAAAACTCCAAAACAACATTAAAAGTAAGGCCAAAATTACTAAAAATATATTTTCATTTAAAAAACAAAATATGTAAAGGATTAATTTTCCTAACAATCTCCCTAAAAATCTCCCTAACAATATCTCACTTTTTTGAAAGCATAATATATGAAAGGAAATTTATAATTGTGAATGAAATATAAAAGTGAATAATTCCAATTGTCAATCTATCATAAAATCACATTATATAGAAAAATTTGTTAATCATATTAGTAACCTCTTATAAAAATTCATAGAACAAAGTATTATAAACTTCTAAAAACACCCCCTCATTAAAGTTATGATAAATTTTCCCCCATCCAAAATATTAAAGGGGAACTAGAGAAAATACAACATTTTATAAATCACCCACATTTTTTATTTGAAAAAAAATCTTTCCCCCTTTGAAAAATAATTATAATCAATGATGAAAATTAAAACTCTTCCCATTGTATTTTCTAAAACTCTCTCCATTTCAGATTAAAGTAAATAACTCTCTACTAAAAAAATATTTAAAAAAATTATCCCCCTTAAAAGAATATGGTAGATATTCAAAGAATAAATTTAAATTATAAATTTATAGAAAGGATAAGTAGAAGAAACTTACTCTCACATTCAATTATTCAGAAGTATTCCTTTTTGGACTACGAGATGTTCTATCTAGTGCAATTAAATAACTCTCCCCCTTAGTTAATACACCGTTATACTTTCTACAAAAATCTTGAATTTTTTTTATTTTTCATACAACTTAAAGATACAATGAAGTCAAGATAAAAAAATTATAATCATGATAAGTGTCAGAATAACATCATTCATTAGATATATTTCTAGTGAATGTAAATTTCAAAACATAAAATATCCAAAAATATAATTCCAATAACTTTTATAGAATATTATAATAATTTAAAATAAAATAATGTTCTTTACCTTTCAAGTTGTTTTTAAATGGTAGGATATAGGTTAAATAAAAGTGAATTGAAGATCACTTTAAATTGATCATTCCCAATATCTATTTATTGCATTCATATTTATTGGAACTTAATGTAGTAGTAAAAATATTAGTAAACTAATTTTCTATCCTAATAAAACCAAGAAAAATATTTTCTTTTTTGTGTGTGATACCTAAGTAAATGGTGAGTTATGTCTTTGTGATTTGAGTGTGATTGATGATTTTATTTTATAGATAATGAAATTTCACTAGTGTTATAATAATGGATTATATTTTGAGTAAATTTCAAACAAAAATCTGTTAGTATGTGATGCATCACAAAAACATGACCATAATAACTTTTAGCTATCACATATTTAGTTTCAAAAATGGATATTGAAATTGAATTTTCCTTTTTGCTAGACCAGAAAAATAAATCTTATCATATAAAATGGAATTTTTGGAAGAAATATTATTATCAAAACTACAACATAAAAAGTCAACATTCAAGTAACATTTGAGGGTAAAATTAGTTCCATTAGAATAGAAAAAAACATATTTTTATAAACCATTTAAATAATAGAAAATAACCTTTTACACTTTTAAGTGTTATTACTTCATATTATTTTGAAATATCATATATAAACATATTGAAAACATAATGTCTTGTAGATTAGACATTAATTATAATAAACTGTTAATCATACCTCTGTAATTTTTTTGATGAACAAGTTTCCAAAATTCATCAAGATCAAGTTTGACTGAGGTACATACCGGAGTACTAATACTCATGGAATTATCTAAAACAAAAAGCTTTAGTAAATATATAATATATTTATGTTGAGTTAAATATTTTCCATCTTGTTTTTTAAAAATTCAAAAGAAAAGGAAAATTTTGAGTTCAGCCATCATTCTCATTTCAAACTTACACTGTATAAGTTTTAAAAAACTATCAAAAAGACATTTTTTAGTTGAGAAAATAAAAACACCACCAATATAAATTTGAAAAAATATGGTTTATTTAACAATTTCTTTTTGAAATAAGAATTTGGTAAGGCTATAATACCAGGATTTTAGAGCTTATTTAAGACCAAAGAGGGATTTGGTAAGTTTAGAATACACATTTTGGAAAATTTTTATCTTTGAAACAAGGAGTTTTCTCAATGAAAACTTCCTTTTGAAAACAATCATTAATAAAAAATATTATTACATCCATTTGAAATAAAGTAAAATTTAGATGTTCTACAAAGAATAATAAAATTACGATACACTCGAATCTAGATTCTAGTGAAAAAGTCCCACCAAAATATGTTAAATATTTTTGAAAATAACATTTAGAAATAATTAATTCATTTATTTCACATGATTATTCTATTTTTATCACATTTTTAAAAAAAAAACCCATTTTACTTATATATCTGGAATATCTTTAGTCCTCTCAATTAGATTCTAAACTTTGTTCCTCTCAAATTGATTGAGTTCATCTTAGATTAAAACTATCTAACTTTTATCACCTAAGGATTCATATTCTATTTTATGATCTAGATGTGATATAAATTCTATATATTAACACTGATTTCTTAAGTAATTTTGAGTACTAACTATTGGAGTCATATCTATAATGGTTTTATCTACGGAAGGATCCCTTAAGATCAAATGATTATCAGGTAAAAAGGTAAGTTATTCCTCAACTACCTATCATGTATCTTCCATTAAATTATTTTTCATATTTTGAAGATCCTTTTACCTAAATTCCATAGGATTAATTACCATCAGTTGTGATTCTACTTCAGAGAAATGAATTTAGTATCTTAAAAAACATTTTCTAGAGGATTAACTTATGGATATTTTACAAAAACAAAAGGATCAATGTCATTAAATATTTCATGAAATTTTCCCCCAACCATATTAGTTTATTTATTAAAAACTATATATGCCTTACTAATTATAGAGTAATAAATAAAAATTCCTTCATTGTCTTTAGGGTCACATTTATGAAGTTTATATTTAATATTCAAAATGATTTCCTTACACCCAAATACTATGAATAATTAATGTTTTGGTTTTCTTCAGGTATTAAACTCTTAATAAGTTTTATTAAGATTTTTTTATAAAAAAATTATAGTATATAAAAAATAATCATAACCTTATCCTAAAGATGTATATCAATAGAGTATTCACTCAACAAATTTCAAGTTGTCTTCTAACAAATTCTATTTCTTTATTTAAATACTCTATTTTTTGAGGTGTTAATTATTCTGAATAATTATGGGTAATTAATTTCTTACTGAAAAAATTTTAGAATAAAAATGTTCAAACTCACTACCATGGTCACTCTCTAAAATAATCGAAGGAAGGTTTTTCTCATTTTTTACATAAGGATTATTATTTTTTAAAATAAATCTTGGTATTTTTGAGTAAATAAGTATGTACAAGTAAATATAGTGTAATCATCAAAAGGGCATATAAATATAACTTTACCAAAATCCTTCTAGTTTAAGTAGGAATAAGAAGTTTCGTGTGCACCAACTGTAAATATCTAGAGTTGATTGATAGGGATTACAAACTTTAGTTTAGTTAAATTCATGCTATGGTAGATCCCTGACAATACCTTTATTAAAACGTTTATTTAAAATTTTAAATTTATAGTGAACTAACCATATATGAAAAATGCATGAAAAATATTAAATAACACTTAAAGAAGGAAAATTATGATTTTTAAGATATTCTAAGTCAATTTAAAAAAATTCTCATTACTATCAGTAGATAAAATGAAATTACCTTTTGGAAATTGAATAATACATTTATTATTTATGAAGTTCACAAGGTAAACCTCATCACATAATTTTCTTATGTTAATAAAGTTGATCTTAAGTCCTAAAACATAGAAAACATTTGAAATTAATGATCTGATAAGAAAAGAAACATCACTAGATCCAATGATTTCATCCAATGCATTGTCTCCAAAAGAGAATCATCCATAATTTAGATTTTTCATGTTCTGGAATTTTGACATGTCTCATATCACATTTCAAAAATAACTTCTGTCCATGTACCACATATTCTATATACTGGTACATAGTCTCTTTTCTTGAAAATATAAGGACTAATCTATTGGTATCCAAACTTCATTGGGTCAAAAAATGTTTCCAAATAATATTTTAAGAACCCACATATGTTTATCTATTTTATGTTGAACAATTTATAGTTCATTAGAAATAAAATATTTATGAATATAAAGATATTGAACGTGATTTAAAGAAAAATTTTATCCAATAACCACCCATTTTAAATTTAGTACAAAAGAGAGAACTCATAGGTACAACGAAATTTGACTAAAAATGTAATTTATCATAAGTATAACCAATTACACCAGGATTTATAAATGGTTTAATTTTTTATAAATCTTATCAAAATTTTATTTATCAAGAGTAAATTTAGAAAATAGTATCCTTGAACTATTTTTTCAATATTTATGTTTGAAAACTAAATTTTGATCGTTAGAAGTTAAACTCAAACTGGATATATAATTTAATTCCAATATAAATTTTAAAATTTTAGTTGTAAGTATTGAAATTATATAATCATTCATATAAAAATAAAGCTTAACAAAATCATAATTATTATTTGACTTTTTATTCTCTTTTTCTATGAGAGTTATATATCACTCCATTTCTTTATAAGTGGGAAAATATTTTTCATTATCCAGTGAAGTAACCTTTTAATAATTATATGAATTTAAACGATCAAAATTGGGTTTAAAAATATAATTTTTAATATAAGGTTAAATTGCTATGAGATTTTTTAGTTTCCTTCACCCCCAGACATTTATATTCCTTAGTAATATTTTTATAGAAACTGAAAATCTTATAACTTTTACCACCAATTTATTTCAATATAATATATGAATTTGTGTCACTAATAATTTCACTCCTCATATACAAGGATTTCGTACTTTTCTTACCAATTATTTTAATAGTTATTTTATACTTTTTTTTATCTTTAATACTGGGAAATCTGGTCATATATGGCTGGTCTTCTTAAAATCATAGAAAATAAAATCTATAGACACTTTATTCTCAAGTTTCCCCTTCTTTATTTTTTATAATTATATTATAAGTAATTATTTTGTTATTTAAATGATAAGAGTCACAATAACAAAGGTTTTTAGATGATGAAAAGATATAAAAAAAGAGGAATAAAAATGAAGATGAACATGGACACAAATATTTACATGGTTTGTGAAATGATCACTATGTCCACAGAGAGAAAGAACAATTCACTAAAATTAGGAAAAAATTATAGGGAGGTTTTTTAGAGTTTTTCTCACATGAAGAAACCCTAGTTTTAATGATATAATAAATAAGATGATTCACTATTAAACCAACCACATAGTATTTCCACTATGCTATAGTGACCATTGGGTGAAAGTATGCACTCATATAGTGTTGTGGCCACCCAAGTCCATGATATTACAATATTAGTGGAAAGAATTAAAAGGGGATTTTGTAACCTATTGAATACTGATATAGTAAGTTCAAACTTCTATAGTTCCATGTCAGTGTCTTTAGTCAGCTCTTCTATAGTTGGTCACAGATTCTACAGTTTTTCAGAGATACTACACTTCTCTAAAATTTGGGCCCAAGGACTTCTAACATGGACTGTCTAAGAAACAATGTGTTTTCCCCTTCAACCCCCAACGAGCTTATCATATAGATTAACCTACGAGATTTTTGATCTGGAGTGCAATATTCGCTAGTATAATTCATCCCAACATCATCCAAATGGATCAAGGCTACACCAATCCAACAATATCCCACTTGGAGCCTGATTCGCTATGCTGGCATGATTCGATGCTACTGACTTAGATAACTTACTTCCATCCAATGGCCTGAAGTCCTTAATTTTTTTTATTATAATAAAACTCCTTTTAAGGGAATAATGAGGAAACCCAAACTGACTTCATGACTTAAGACAAATCACGACTTCAAGGTCAAGAGCCTAAAACCAAACTGACAACATGAAGCTGCCTCTTCCCAATATATGATCGTGGTGAGGCTCTCCACTATTTCATGGCTGTGTAGAAAGAAAGTGTCCTATTTCAAAGCACAAACCTGATTCTATGGTAGACACCATACCCTCTCAAACATCCAAATCCGCAAAACACTGCACAGATGAACCGCCGACTCTAAATCCTCCTTTAGGGAATGTTCCATGTGGTCGAGTTCAAGAATTTAGACATTATCAAAGTTACCAAATTCATGCATTCAACCCCTAACTCCTATTGTAGATGCTTCACACCGGCGATAAAGACCGCAAACATACCATTCAACATCACAAAAGTCAAAACAAAGTAGCAGTTAGTCACCAGAACACCAAGAGACCACAATCCTCCCCCCTCTGTGCTACTCCGGACATATCGAGGCCCCACCAGAAACAACGCTAAGCCAAAAGACGAAGCTGAGATGAGGTCACTCCATACCATATTCGACTCTGAGGCCACAACGAAGATGGAATATGGAACTAGGAGTTCAAGGCTACGCCACAGCCAGCACCGAGTCCATGTCGAGCAAATTGATGACGCCGAGGCCACGCCAGAAACAATACCAATCCACACCATCTACAAGTTAAAGATGAATCCAAGGATCAACTCTAAGACCACACCGAAGCTGAGGATGAGATCCAAGATGATGAGCCCATTCCAGAACCAAAACTGAGGTCACAATTGAACTGAGCCCACACCAAGCAAGATCTCATCCAAGATGAGTCCACTCTGGAACTGAGAAGTCGAGAACCAGGAAGCTGTGACGACATCAGAGCTAGCGTTGAGGTCACACTAGATAGAGACCGGACGAATATGGGGACAAGAACCGGGAGGAGACAATGCTGGGGACAACACCAAGGTCACACTAAGATAGATCCAAATGGATCCGAGGCCACCAGAACCAACGTCGAGGCCACACTAGAAAAAATGATAATTTCCAGATCTAGGAAGCTAAGGCAACACCAAAGCCGAGGTGAGGCCACGCCAAAGCAAGACCAGAAAGAGCTGTTTTCATGCTGGGAATGATGACAAGACTACCCTTTTACCAAGAATCCAACACTGAGCCACTCCGAGTCTCATCGGAGAAGGGGAGGATAATTATACGGAGAAGAAACCCTAGAAGAGGGAGCTCCGAGTTGCGCTACTGCTCAGAGGCTTTTTAGACAACTTACTTATTTTTAAATCCTCTTCTTCTTCACTCACTGGTGAAATATTTCCATTCATAGATTCAATTTCATGATGATTATTTATGGAATACCATCTATTTTCCCTTTTTGTGGTCCCATTGTGTTTTCTCATATTCTTCCTATCAACCTTCATGCATCATTGGAGACTAACAGAGGGAGAAAAGTGCCTCAACTTCTATATTACCATCATATTTTTCAACATGTCTATTGAATTTTTAGTTCCATGAATATTTTTTATTATAAAAAACTATCTTTTATCAATCCTATGATAAAATGGTACTTCAAATGAATTTTCTAAATTTGGGAATAAAATAATCACTTTGAAAAATGAATATAACTATGACTATCATAGATAAATAAATTTTCTTCTCACTATATACCCAACTCATCCAAAAAAGTTATTCATAAAAACCATATCCTTCCTAGATTATATTACAATAATGTGTTTTTCCTCTATGATGGGTAATTCCACCATATTATGCAACTATGATATCGAGTTTACTACAGTTCCTCCATAAGAAAATACATAACCTATGGTACTCATTTTTTCAACATCACCTCCAAGGTCAGCATCCATATACCCTTGACTCAACGTATACCTCTAGATGTTGTATATATATATTTATTCCTCCATATCTCCCTTAACTAAATAAGTATCGACATCAATATTCTACAGGTATAATTATTCTAATGTAACAATGTTTAGAACCACCCAAATGGTGGTAAGATTCACTATAGGTGAGAAAATTTTAGTGAAATTCATACATTCCTTCTATTGAAAACCATTAACCACCATCGTTTCTTTATATGTCCTCTTACCATCACGTTCTTACTTCACTCAGTATACCCATTTTTTATGAAATTAATTCATTACTTGTAGAAGAGGTATCATATTCCAAGTATTGTTATCATGTAATAAAGATATCTCTTCCTCCACAACCATATCCACCTTATTTGACTCCTTCAACAGTATCACCTCTTAAAAAATGGTTCACCACCATAAATCAATAAAAAATAATGTATGTATGGTGAATAAATATGAAAAATAATTATAAATATTATTAATCTTCTTAATTATCCATTAGGATAAAGCTCTACTAGTTTTGGTGTAACATTCTCTAGTACACCTTTAATCTCCAATTGGTCAGGGAAGTCGGATTCATTGTTCCCACAATCAACATCAACTGCATGAATATATTTGTACATGGAACCTTAATTTAATATTACATTCTGGATTCTAATTATAATCTTGTTATGATCATCCCAAAAGTGGTAACTGAACTTCTCAGTTCCATAAATAATAAAGAAACAAGATTTGGACTTTGCATCAATCTTATCCCTTCATCAACATCAATGTGTATATATTCCAAACAACTAATGATTCATAAATTTGAGAGTCTTACCTCCTTACCAGACTAGATTCCATTAGGTATACATTTTTCCATTGGTATAGATGGGTTCCTATTGATGATATATTCTACCATGTTCATTTTATCGTCCTATAAGGTTATGGGTAATCCCAAGGGTAGCTTCATGCTCATGGAATGTTCATTTAGTGTCTTATTCATCATTTCAGCTATATTATTCTGTTTTGGTGTATCTATAATAGTTTTCTCCCACAAAATTACATTATTAGAAAAAAAAATATAAAATCCTTACTTACTTAGTCACAAACATTATTTGACCTCAGAAATGTCATCTTAGTTCCTAAACCATTCTCCACTATGGAATTCTACTTATAAAACACCTTAAAGACATCATATTTTCTTTTTTATAATGTAAACCCATTCCTTTTTTGTTAATTAATTAATACATTTGTCATAGTATTGTCACCCTTTAATGAAGTATTCTAGTGAAGGTACCTAAAAATTAGTGTGCACTAGCTTCCCAACCTTTGGTGTTATGCCTCCTTTAAAAAAAAATACCTTCTTCTGATTTCTAAAGATACAATCTTCACACAGGACAACATCCCCTGACATAATCTCTAGTAGCATTACTTTTGTTCCCAAGACATTTATCCCCTTATAACCCATGTGTCATAGCCTATAGTTTCTCTATTATGAATCACTAATAGAATCTATTGATGCAATCATGTCTATGAATGTTTCTTTTATGTTGTATAGGATACCATTCTTTTCTCCACAATTTATAACACCAGATCCCTTGGTAATATTACATGAACCACCATAAATTTTGGTAATAAAACCTGAATCATCATGTTTTCCAATAGAAAAATTATTTCTTCTTAATATAGGGATATAACTCATGTTTTATAGAACCAGAAAAATACCACTATTTCTCTTGATCTATGCATCACCGTTCCCCATGATCTTTAAGGGTTCATAATTAGCACGACATAACTTTAAAAAATTTCAAGAAACATAATTCCTCAGGAAACCCTTCTCCGACATGGAATAGAAATATTCCTTTGAGTATAAAATCCAAGACCCCATAGGCATATCCACACTCATTAGTATCACATCATCAATACTTTCATCCACCATATTTATTGCATTGGTTTCAGATGCCTTCTATTTTTCTCTACACTTCTTCTTGACAAGTCCTTTCTTCCCGTAATTCCAGTAGGTACGATCAACCCCATTCTCCCTATCTCATCTCTTTCCTCTTGATTTTGATCATCATCTATGATTGTATATATGTACATATATTCCTATTCCTTTAAAATTTAGAGTAAAACAAGAGAATATTCCTAATTCTCTTCTCTGAATATCCTCACTGAGGATCATGTAATTCACATCCTTTAGAACTAGCTTGGTATTCCCCAAATAACTAATCACAACTGTTACATTCACTTCCCAAATGTCAGGTAATGAAGAAAGTAAAACCAATGAACATAAGTCATCATCAAGAACAATTACCACTAATGACAACTGACTTATGATGGTGTTGAATTCGTTGATGTGATCTTCAACAATCCTTCTTTCAATATTTTTTAAATTGAATAATCATCACATCAGGTAAATTTTTTTGATGATGAAGGCTTATCAAAAATATTCAAGATATCTTTCATCATCCCATCTATTGTCTTCTCCTATTTGATGTTTAACACCACATTTTTAGCTAATGTAAAGTGCATAAATCCTAGAAACTATCAATCCAGTATCTCCCACCTTGCATGATCCATGTCCACTGGGTTTAAACCCAGAAGTGGAAAATGAAATTTATTCTAATAAAGGTAGTATTAAATCATCATATTCCAGTAGTTGATGTTAGTTACATTGAGGTAGTAAATATTAACCATTCATTATTCTATATCAATCATTCAATTCGATAAATCTTAAATCAAACATTAATATTAATTTTTGAAGAAACATTGGGATTCATAATGATAGAGGATTTTAGATAAATTAAAGATATAAAAATAAGAAGAATAAGATGTTAAATACGGATACAATGATTTACATGTTTCAAGATATTATCCATACATACATGTATAGGTATAAAAATTCATTAAAATTAATAGAATTTTTTTCAAATAAATTAAATTTTCATTTATGTCTTACAATGACCTAAATCAAAAATTCATTTCACACAACATTGCCTTTTCATTCATTAAAAAAACCAACTTGACATATGATACACATAACATTGACTTAGAATATGTTACACCCAACACCAAATTCTGATACGTTACATGCAACACTGACTTAGTGTACGTTAGAAGTAACACCGATGTTTTTAAAAAACATCATTTTATTATTATAACTATTTAAATGAGATAATTATAACCTAGATGTTTAAATTAGTTATATGAATAGTAATTATTACTTTTCAAATATTTTTTGTATTTTTTATATTTTTTTATAAATAAAACATATTGATAATGAAAGATATATTTTTTTGGTAAAGTCCTAATATGTTTGAAAATATTGTTTTCCTGAATGAACTGCTTTTAATGTCCTTCTAAAATAATAAAAATAATTTTAGACAAATTTAGAAATTTAATTTGATAAAATAAAATTAATTTTTTTAATTTATAATGTCTAAATTATGTTAGGTATAATTATTGGAATTTTGCTGAGAAACATTATTTTTGGATGAATAATGGAAAATACCTGATTTCAATTCAAAACTGCTTTTTAATCTAATTTATTTTTAAGTAAAAATTCTATTTTATTTTTTTAAAAGTTTAAATGGATTATATTTTTATCAATTAATCCAATTTATGTAATTTTAACCTATTGGATAAAAAAACATAGCAAAAGTTTGATCATTTTTACTTAAAAAACCTTCATTATTAACTCGACTACAGGATTAATTTTAAATTAATTTATACAAATTATATGATTGGAAATTAAAAAAATGGATTATATATTTGGAATAAAAAAATTATAATTTCTAATAATTTCAACTTAGTTTTTGACCAAAAATATTACTGAAAGTGATTAAAATTAATTACATAGATTAATGTAAAATTATGCTTAACTAAGGACTAAACCTTAAATTTAAGACACAAAATGACTTAAATTTTACAAAAACCATTTTATCGACATTAAAAATCCATTAAACTTCCATTATTGAGTTTATTTTTGGTTTGGTATGAATTTTTAAATGTAAAAACGTTGGTACACCTAACATGTTTTAAAAAATGCTCAGTGTGTCATTTCCCTTCCCTATAAAGTTCCACCACCTATCCCACTTCTTCTCACCTCTAAAACCACTTAGGTTCAGACAATATCATCCCAATACACTTCCCAAAATCCATACATTACTACTTTAATCCTCCCTTCATGAATAAAGTCTTCCAAGTAAGCCTTTTGGCATAAACCAAAAGGAGTTACCCAATTAAGAGGAAACACCTTCTCTTAAGCTCCTTTATTTTATTTTCTATGTCCACACCCTACACTATATTTATTACATGATTGAAACAAATAAGTATATAAAATATATTAGAATGTTTTTATTCTAAGGGTTCAACCTACACTCACACACACCTTCATCTAATGGGAAACGAACATACTGTTTATGTGTATGATGAACAACCGCCTCACAAAATGAAGATTGTTCATTTTTCCTTTACCGCCTCTCATGGTAAAAATTATGATAGAAAATATGTTTATATATGTTATATATTATATTTATTATTTCTTTAATATTATTTATTACATTTACATCACATATCATTTTTACTTTCCATTTGGTGTAAATACAATAATTTCATTTGAGGAAGTGTGGATTGTCACCCCCTCAAAGCGATATGATTCATTCACACACTACATGGAATGTATTGAGGATGAGTTTAGTGAACTTATATGATATAAATAACATTAAAATACTACTTTAATTATATTATATACATATATACATATAGTTCATTTTCTTTCTTTCTACCAATACAATAATAAAAATGGAAACATCATTCATGCGTACGTACAACTTACTATCTCAATGAACGATGTATTCCATTTCATAATTATATATCATATAGATTAATATAATAAAAATATAATAAATCTAAATTATATTTATATCATTTTTTACATTCTGTAATCATGATATAAGTATAATGACCAAAGATATAACAAATTAAGGCACATATGAAGAATAAAGTGAATATTATATGAAATGAAACCTTACCATATGGTGGTCAAAAATTGGGTAATATAAGGTTGTAATAAAAAAATATATGATATTAGATATAATAATATGGTTATATAAAATATTTATAATAAATTTATATTTATTATATAGGTGGTTTAAATGAATATGACGAGGGTCAATACACAAGGTAAACAGATTTCATCTCACTTTTTATTTCTGTGAGATACATGCTATGTTCATCACTATTTATTTTTGTGTGGTGTATGTAATACCCATGATTTTATTCTATGTATATTATAATTAAATTTATTGGTATTCATATATCTATTTTATTTTCTTTCTTTCATGTGGTTTAAATTTCAAAAGTTACCAAATCAGTAAAATAGTTTTGTCTCAGTTTTCCTTCTTTGAGACTGGTGTTTAGTTATGCACCTAAATTATTTTTTGAGGTTCATATAATTCCATTTTACATGTAATGTAATGTCTTTAATTAATTTCATGATATTTTAATCTTAATTTAATTTCCTTTTATTACATAGAGAGTATGATCTCAAGTTACCAAGTTATAAGAGTTTATTGAAACAATCTCACCACTTTTCAATATTTTTATGTTTATGCTTCATTTAATGAAATATTATGATTCATATATTAAGGAAACTCATGATATTCCTTATAATCTATTTATTTAAGATATATCCATGTATTAGTACCATTTATCTAGTGTTTGGTACTTAAGATAATGTTTTTTAGTAAGATATGATAGTCTATCTCTTTGGTCGGAAATCTATTATATTCAAAAAACATGTCTTAAAAAAATACTTTTAAAATATCTTTGAAGCCCTTTTTTATGGAAAAATGATTTTAAAAACGTTTTATGGTTTCTAGTGCTTTTTTTATTGGTTTTAAAATCTATTTTCATTGGAAAAGGTTTTCAATAAGGTTTTATGTTTTAAAAATAATTTTTCAATGTAGAAAGGATATTTTTATCAAGAAATGTTTTTAAAAGTTATTTAAAAATTATTTCCCATATAATATAACATCCATTAGTGTTACTAATGCTTTTATGGGAAAATTGTTCAATGTATCCATTCATATTCTTACTCTGAATGGATTATTTTTTGATGTAACGATGTTTATGAAACCATTTTCTCTTTCACGGGTTATATGATTTTGAAACCTTCTTCTTTTCATGGGTTATATTTATGATGAAATGATTATGAAACCTTTCTTTTTTCATAGGTTATGACATGATTAATTTTTTATAATACTCATTTCATTTCATGAGGTATGATATGATTATTTACAATCTTGTGGAACATGATGTATGATTTCATTATGAGAGGGGTGAGACCTATATATCCTTCTAATGCAATGGGTAAAGATTTATATATCATGAGATAGACTAAGATGGTCTTGGGAATATAAATTGACTACTATGATGGCCATGGGACTAAACCATGACTACCAAGATGGTATGAGGTGTGAACTCATGCTACTAAGATGGCCATGGGAGTGAAACATGACTACCAAGATGGTATGGGGAGAGAACCCATACTACCAATATGGTCTTGACAGTGATTCCTTTGTTACTATAGAAATCATATTATATATGATTATGTGTCTACCAAAATTCCACGTTTTATTCCTATGCTATGCTTTCATGGATTATGTTCTTTCTTTCCTTATTATTCATGTATTATTAATCACCAAGCTTTATGCCATGATTCATGTATATGATATTTGATATACATGTTATGATCTTCTATTTTGATGATCAGGTTTTCATACCCTCATGCTCAAGATTATGCTTACATATCTCCCTTGTTTACCATTTCTGAGTATCTTTTCTCACCCCTTTTTATGTTGCCTCCCCTTAGGTTATAAAAATATGTTTTATGTCTTATGTTTATAAGAAGGGTTATTGTCAAGAAGAACCTAGTGGGTGATGATATAGATCATTTATATACCAGTGTTTTTGTTTCCATGCTACCAACTGCACTAGACTATTACGGTCTTTGGGAATCTATTTGTATAATTTTTTAATTATTCTGCAAATGTTATGTAATGTTAATGTATGAAAATTGAGGGTCTTTATAGTTTTTATTAGAGAAAATATTTAGTTAACCTTTAGAATCTAGGATGAGAAAACATTAGTGAGAACCATAAGAACATGTCTAGGGATAAGTATAAGAATAATGAAAAGTATATGAAAATGTCATAGAATTTTTATAAAGGATAGAGTGAGTGGTTTCCTATAAATACATACCTATCTAGATACTACAAGTGGATGTAGATGTAGAACAAATGTACATAGGGTTAACAACTCTAACAAGATGCTATGGGATTGACTTAGGGTAATCTGGTACACAACAACCACTACTACAAATATGGCTTTTATCAGTGCTAGAAAAGAGCATTAACAGTGCTAAAAAAGCACTATTAATTTGGGTGAAGATAGGGGGTCCCCTTTATGAGCGCTTTTAAAAAGTGATGACAAAAGTCAAAAATAAAAATAAAAATAAAAAAAATAAAAAAGAATATATTAATTTGGGGGGGAGATTTTAACAGCGCTTGACCCCCTTTATCAGCGCTAGGTGGACCACTCCAGTGTGCTGCCCTTGCCCGTTCATCCATCACATGCCCCCTGCGTGCACCTCCTTGCTTCCAACAGAACTCGAACCCGCAACCTCCCCCTTGCGCGCCTGCACCTTTACTACTAAGCCATTTCGTTTTTTTCTATTTAATGATATATGTATTTATTTATATATATATAGTTATATTTATTAATATATTAATATAGATTCATGTTAATATAAATATATTTAGTTATATTAATACATATATATTTATTCATATATTAATATTAATATATATATATATTTATATATATATAGTTATATTTTTTTTGTATAATAATATAGATTAATATTAATATAAATATATTTAGTTATATTAATACATATATATTTTTTCATATATTAGTATATGTATATTGATTAGTATTTTAATTTATATTTATACTTATTTATATATATATTTTTAGTTATAATTTTTATCCATATATTTATTTGTATAATAATATACATTTATATGATTAGTTTTAAGTACATTTATAAAATATTCTTTTTATGTGTTTTTATAAAAAAATAAATAAATACATACATACATACATACATACATACATACATATATACAACACACAAAAAGACACACACACACACACATACACACACACATATATTTACGAATAAATACATCTATATATGTGTATTTGAAAATCCATAGAATGTTAAAACGACCATAACGTCTAATCCGGAAGCCATTTTCAACTCCAAAATCAGTCAAATCGAAGAAAATGAAACAATCATCGATATGATATGTGGTACAGTCCTAACATACATTTGTATCATAAGTTATACTTGTCTGAATGTTAACAAATCTATGTATCCCGACCAAAAAATCAGTTTTGTAGGCCTTCTAGGACTTTTTTGGGCTCGAAAAATGTGACGAAGGCTTTTCTTAGGTCACAGGTGCGTAGATCTTGTCGCAGGATTCGATTTGATATACTGTAGAGCTTAAACAGACACCCGGATCAAAAGTTATTGCTGTTTGAATTTTGAGTTACATTTTCAACTTATTTTAGATCTTTTATTATTATTTTTGATTTTTTGTGTCTTCAAATTGTTATTAAATGATTATTAATTGATGAAAATTAGAAAATTATTAATTAATAATATTTTTTAAAGTATTTTAAAGACATTTTAAATAAATTTCATATATATATTAAATGTAATAGTCTATTTATACATATCTAAAACATATTTAAAAAATATATATTATATTTATATCAATATAAATATACTTATATAACAATATATTATTTTTCATGAAAAATTATTATTTTTTGAAACATAAAATTTATCAGCGCTAGGAAAGAGCGCTGATAAAGCCCCCCTTTTTCAGCGCTACTAGAAAAAGCGTTGATAAAGGGGTCCCCTTTAACAGTGCTAAATAAAAAGTGATGATAAAGGGGGGCTTTCTCAGCGCTAAAAAAATGCACTCATAAAGGGTCACTTTTAACAGCAAATTTTTTAGCGCTGTTAGAGGCCCCCCCTTTATCAGTTCTTTTTTTAGCGCTGATAAAGTCTCCCTTTATCAGCACTTTTTGATAGCGCTGAAAAAAGGGTAGCACTTCCCTTGCCCATTTTTGTAGTAGTGAACATGCCTTACTGCACACCTGGTTTGATATTTTTAGAGGATATGCATTGGGAATTCACAAACTCATCATGAACCAAAATGAAGGATTTAAATGTAATTTGTCTATTAATAACCTAGGATTAAGCTATGGTGTCATAGATTAAAGAAGTTGTCATAATTTAGAGATCATATAAGTGACATTTCAGGATTATGTGGTTCCTCGACATGATTACTGTTTATCACTCTATGATTTTTGGTTTTAGTCAATGGATGGAACCCATAGGAACCATGTTAATGGTGGTTATGATGGAAAATGCAATCATTTTACTCTAGAGAAACTGAATTCTATGGGAGATGGAATGAAAAACTTCATTCCTATGCTCAAACAACTTTCTCAAACTATGAATCATGGTGGACTTCCAAATGAGAAAACGAGAAAATAATAATCTATTGATTCATTTATGGGGAAACATGCACCTTCTTTCATATGGTATTTTGATCCAATTGTTTTTGAACAATGGATCTATACTACTAGAAAGTTATTATCTATTCTCCAGTGTTTGGAGCTTGAAAAATTCATTCTGGATGTCTTATCTAGAAGGTGAAGCATACCAGTGGTGGACTCCAATCAATAATACAAGTAGAAATATGATATTGAATCCACAAATTGGGATGAGTTTAAGAACATATTTTTTGATAAGTAATATCCTAGGATTCTCCATACTAAGATAGAGAATGAGTCCCTTCAGTTGAAGAAAATGGATGATGAATATGTTGGTACATACATGGCTAATTTCATGATACTTTGAAGGTATGCTTCAGGAATTATCATTCAACCTGAATGTAAAGTTGTTAGGTTCTTCAGTGGATTAAATCCAAGTCTTATAAGGCAGTTTAACATAAGAGACTTTTTTATCTACGAAGAGATTGTGCATTGTGAAATCAAGGTTGAAATAGAGGTTGGAGTCATATATTAATCTCATAGTTTTGACATAAAGAGGAAGATGAAGTTTAAAGGAAAATATAAAATCCATGAAGAGAAGAATATGAGCTTCCCTTTATGCTCTATTTGTGTGACTAAGCAAAGAGGAAATTTTTTTAAGGGGTCTAAAAAATGTTTTAAGTGGGGAAGGGATTCCCATCGGGCATTTTATTGTCAAATTTATTATAAATAAGTCAGATATAATTGAGAATGGGAAAAAATCGACACAAAATTAACCACCCATGACTCAGTGATAAAAGTGTAAGGAGAATAGACATTATTCTAACCACTACCCAAATACAAGGGTTGGTGATGATGATCGACGTCGACAATCTCTTAAGATAAGTGAAAAGGGGAAATCTCAAGCAATCTCTCTTTATGATGAGGGGTACAATAATGATGTGATGAAAGGTACACTTACCATCTACTCTAGAACTACTAATATCATATTTTATTTTGGATCTACCCACTCTTTCATATATAAAGAATTTTCCAAGGGTTTTATGATTTCACTAAAACAATTAGATGTGGAATTAGCAGTGAAACCCCCTAATGGTACGATGATTGAATCTCATATCTATGATTCCTCTCCAGTTGAATTTTGTGGGAATGTGCTTCCTAAAAATCTTTTCATTCTTTATTTAGTTGAATTTTGTTTCATCATAGACATGGATTGGATTTCTTTACATAAATCCAACATCAATTTTCAAGGAGGGGATGTTATGTTTGATATTTCTAACCCTCTTATAATCATCTATAAATGTGATGATAAGCATGAAATTCTTATGGAGATTACATCCGTTGAATGGTTCTTAATACCAATTCAAAAGGTTTTTATATCAACTGGTTAGGGAGAAAATCTACATCAATGATATAACTATTGTTCGAGAATTTGTGTATGTATTTCTAGAAGAGTTGCCTAGTTTTCCAACAAAATGTGAAGTTGAGTTCTTAATAGAACACATACCTAGTTCCACACAAATTTCAAATACTATTTATATAATGGCTCTGGTTGAGTTATAGTAATTGAATAATCAACTCCAAGAAAACCATGATAATGGATTTATTCATCCAAGTGTGTCACCGTGGGGTACACCATTTTTTTTGTGAAAAATAAATATGGATCAATGAAACTTTACATTGATTATCAGGATTTAAAAAATAACAAAATCAAGAACAAGTATCCTCTTCCACATATTAATGAGTTGTTTGATAAACTATACGGAGCTCAATAATTTTCCAAGATTGAAATTTGTTCTGGATATAATCAATTGAGGGTCAAGAAAGAGGATATACCCAAGATGGAATTCTATACAAGGTATGGACACTGTGAATATATAATTATGCCTTTTAGTCTTACCAATGCCCCTACTATCTTCATGTATTTAATGAGTAGAGTCTTTAGAGATCACATCAATCAGTTTGTGGTAGTATTTATAGATGATATTCATATCTATTCAAAGTGAAAGTAAGAACATGAAGATCATTTGATAATTATACTAAAGACCCTAAGGAATGAGAGGCTATGAGAAAAAATAGAAAGTATGAATTTTGGCTACAAAAGGTTTCATTTTTGGGTCAAGTTATCTTAAGAGATGGTATTATAGTAGATCCATCAAAGACATAGACTATTAAATGATGTCCTAGACCAACCACAGTGACTATGAGAAAAATTTAGAAAGTGTGAATTTTGGCTACAAAAAGTTTAATTTTTGGGTCACGTAATCTTAAGAGATGGTATTATAGTAGATCCATCAAAGAAATAGACTATTAAATGGTGTCTTAGACCAACTACAATGACTATGATCTACAGATTTATTGTTTTAGCTGGATATTATGATCTATTTTTGGATAATTTCTCACAACTATCTAATCCTCTTACCATGTTAACTCAGAAGGGTGTCAAGTTTCTCTCGATAGATGAATGTGAGGAAAATTTCAAGGAACTAAATAGAAGGTTTATGAGTGAACCTATGCTTACATTAACCTATAGTAGAGAAGGGTTTGTAATCTATAGTGATGCATCAAAGAAGGGTTTTGGATGGGTTCATATGAAAAATAACATTATTATCACTTATGACTCAAGGAAATTAAAGATTCATGAGAAAATTTACCCAACGCATGATTTGGAGTTAAAAACAGTAATTTTTTCATTAAAGATATAGATACATTATCTGTATGGTGAAAATTGTGATATATATATCGATCATAAAACACTGAAATATATATTCACACAAAATGAGTTAAAAATGCAACATATAATGTAGTTAGAGTTGATAAAAGATTATAACTGATCAATACATTACCACCTAGGGAAAGAAAACAAGGTGGCATATGATTTGAGTCAGAAGGATCATGCTAGATTATCCATGATACAGATAAAAAAAGATCCAATATTTCTATAATTAAAAAGGATGAATCTACAAATCCAAAAGGAAGGGGAAAAATATTATCTTTCTCTAATGAATGTTCAACCCTCTATCCAAGTAAAGATTAAGGAGGAGTAGAAGGAGGATGAAGAACTAAAAAAGAAATTACAAAATGTTTATAAGTTTAACCTTGATCAGGATGAAATGATAAGGTTTAGGAACCGTGTATATGTTACTTCCATACCAGATTTGAAGAAGGGGCTGTTAGAGGAAGATCATAGTTCTTCATTATATATTCTTCCTGGAAGTATGAATATATATAGATACTTGAATGAATACTTATGGTGGTATGGAATAAATAGAGATATCACAAAGTTTGCATCTTGATGCTTGGTATGCCAACAAGTTAAGGATGAAAGAAAAAAAGTCAAAGGGGGTGTTGCATCCATTACCCAAACCAGAATAGAAATGAGATAACATCACTATAGATTTTTTCATTGGACTACTCAAAACCTCTAATGGGTTTATTACTGTAGGGGTGGTATTCGATCACATTACTAAGTCAGTACACTTCATCACTATTAGAGAAGACTTCTCTCTAGTCAACTTTCCATGATACACTATAAGGAAGTGGTAAGGTTGCATAGAGTACTGTATTCCATTGTATCATATCAGGATTCGAGGTTTAACTCAAAATATTGGTGAAGTATTCAGCAAGAACTTGATACAAAAATGAGTTTTAGTACTTCTTACCATCATTAGATGGTTGGTAAGTCTAAAATAACGATTTAAACCCTAGAGGATATGTTGAGGTCTTGTTCTCTAGATTTCAACGGTGGTTGGGATCAAAGAATTCTTCTAGATAATTTTTCTTAAAACAATAACTTTCACTCAAGAATTTAGATGAAACCTTATGAAACCCTTTATAGGAATAAATTTAGAGCTCTAACGTGTTGGGATGAAGTTGTATAATGAAAGATATTGGGACCTAAGATCATTTAAGAAATGATAGATAAGGTTAAAACCATTCAGCAACATATCAAGGAAGCTCAAAGCATGCAGAAAAGATGCGCTGATAACCATCAGCACAACCTGGAATTTGAAGTTGGTGAAAATGTGTTTCTAAGAATCTCATTCTGGAAAAAGGTTATGAGATTTAAAAAGAAATGAAAACTAATCCCTAGGTATAGCAGTCCATTTTAGATTCTTTATCATTTTGGGATGATAGACTATCACTTGTAACTTACTCCAAATATCTATCAATTCTATGATGTGATCCATGTATCTCTCCTGAGGAAGTACATACCTGACCCTTAACATGTACTGAACTTAGTTGTCATAACAATAGATCATGATCTATCTTATAAAGAATAACCAGTTGAAATTATGGATCGATCAGAAAATGTTCTATGAAACAATACCACTCACCTGGTAAAAGTTTTTTTGGAGAAATCACCAGTTAGAGGAAGCTACACGAGAACTTGAGGATAAAATGAAGTATAAATATAATAATTTTTTACCCCAGTGAATAATTTTTAGGTATAAATTCATTTTAATGGGGGTAGAATGTAACACCCAAAGTTTTTATGGATGTTTTTTACTAATAAATTAAATTTTCAATTATGTCTTGCAGTGCACCAAGTAAAACATTCCTTTCACACGACACCGAATTGGTGTACATTACACGACACCAAATTAGTTTAAGATACACAAACCATTGAATTGGAATATGTTACATGCAACACTTACTTGGAATATGTTACACGCAATACCAACTTGCATATGTTACATGCAACACTGATGTTTCTATGAAACATCATTTTATTTTTATAATTATTTAAATGATAAAATTATAACCTAGCCATTAAACATAGATATATGAATAGTAATAAATAATTTTCAAATAATTTTTAGAATTTATTATATAAATAAAACACATTGATAATAAAATGGATAATTTTTGGAATAGTCCTTATATGTTTGAAAATACGATTTTCTTGAATTAACCGCTTTAAATTTTCTTCTATGAAAAATAATAAAAATAATTTTAGACATATTTATAAATTTAATTTGATAAAATATAATTAATTTATTAATTTATAATTTTAATATTATCTTAGGCTGAATTTTTGGGATTTTTCTAAGAAACTTCATTTTTGGATGAATAGTGAAAATACTAGATTTCAATTCAAAAGTTATTTTTCATCTAATTTATTTATAAAATAAAATTATATTTTAATTTTGTTTAAAATTTAAATTATATTAATTTTTTATCAATTAATAAAATTTAGTCAATTGGATCCAATTTCACATTGAAATTGGATATAAAAACATGGAAATTTTTTGAACATTTTTACTTAAAAAATCTGCATTGTCATCCCGACTATGGGATTAATTTTAAATTAATTTATGCCACTTATATGATTTTAATTTGAAAAAAAGGATTACATATTTTTAATTATCATAATTTATAATTTCCAAAAAAGAAAAATTAGTTTTTTTCCAAAAATATTAGTGAAAGTGATTAAAATTAATTTCATCGATTAAGGTAAAATTAATCTTAACTAAGGACAAAACCTTAAATTTAAGACCCAAAAAGACTTATTAACTTTTCCAATACCCATTTATTTATGATTATTTTGAAAACAACCTTCCATTATTGAGGTTTTTTTGGTTTGTTATGATTTTTAGGTAAAAATATGGGTACACCTTACTTGTTTTCAAAAAATCCAAGTTTTTCCTTTCCCTTCCCTATAAAAGGCCACCACCTCCCCATCTTATTAACACCTCTAAAAACACTTAGGATCATCATATATATACACAATAAACTTCCTAAATTCCTTCCCTTCCTTCTTGAAGCCTTACTTTGTGAAAAAATTCTTCCAAGGAATCCTTTTGACACAAATCAAAAGGAGTTACCAGATTAAGAGGTAACACCTTATCTCAAGATCATTTATTTTATTTTCCTTATACATACACTCCAATATCTTTATTACATGATTTTATACCATGAAAATTATCATAAATATACTATTTTTTAATCTAAACTCTCACAAACCTCCATCTAATGGGTAACAAACATACTATTTACGTGTACAGCAAACTGCCACCTCACTAACCGATGATTGCTCATTTTTTCCTTTACCTACTATCAAGGTGGAAATTATAATGGACACACTATTTATATATTTTATATATTATATTTATCATATCTTTCAGCTTATGTATTAATTTTATAAAATGTATCTTTTTTTTACTTTCCATTTGCTGTAAATATGATAATTTTGTTTGAGGAAGTGAGGACTACCGCCCCCTCAAAGCTATGTGATTCATTCACACACTACATGGAATGTACTAAGGATTGGTTTAGTAAAATTATATTATATATATATCATTATAATTCCAATATAATCATATTATATACATATATACATATATTTCATTTTCTTTATTTCTTCCAATACGACAATAAAAATGGAAACAACATTAATGAGTACGTACGCCTTATAGTCTCCATAAATAGTGTATTCCATTTCATACTTATATATTATATAGATTATTATAATACACATATAATGAATAAAAATTATATCTATATCATGGTTTAAATTCTTTAATCATGATATAAGTATAAGGACCAAAGATAAAACAAATTAAGACACATGTGAAGAACAAAGAGAATATTATCTGAAGTGAAACCTTAACATGGGGGGGGGGGGGGTTAAAAGTGGGTAATATAAGGTCATAATCAATCCATATATGGAATTATCTATAATAATATGATTATATAAAATTTTTATAATAAATTTATATTTATCATACATGTGTTTTGAATGAGTACGATGATGCTCAAAGACACATGGTAAGGGGATTTCATATAACTTTTTATTCCTGTGAGATACATGATATGTTCTCCACTCTTTCCTATTATGTGGTGTATGTAATTACCATTATTGTATTATATGTATCTTATAATTAAATTTATGGTTATTCACATATCAATGTTTTGATCTTTCTTTCACGGGGTTTATGTTTCAAAAGTTACCAAATCGGTAAAATAGTTTTGTCTCAATTTTCCTTTTTTGAGACTCATATTTGGTTATGCACCTAAATTATTTTCTTGGTGTATATAATTATATTTTACATGTTATATCATGAATTTAATTATTTTCATGATATTTTAAACTTCATGTAATTTCATTTTCTTAGAAGGATATTATGATCTCAAGTTATGAAGTTATAAGAGTTTATTGAAAAAATCTCATTGATTTTAGAGATTTTTTATGTTTATTCTTAATTTGATGAAATATTATGATCCATTCTCAGGAACACTCATGAGTTTCCTTATTCGATATTTTTTCAAGATATATCCATGTATTAGTACAAATTTTTCACTCTTTGGTACTTAATATATTTTTTAAGTAAAATCTAGTCGTCTATCTCTTTCGTAAGAAATATATTGTATTCAAAAACCATGTCTTAAAAAATGTTTCTAAAAGATATTTGAAGAAAATTTTTAAAGAAAAAGGATTTTAAAAAGGCTTTATGGTTTTCAATACATCCTTTATAGGTTTTCCAATCTATTTTCAAAGAAAAAGGTATTCAAAAAGGTTTTTTCTTTTAAAAATCAATTTTCAATACAGAAAGGTTATTTTCCTCTAGAAATGTTTTTAAAAAGATATTTAAAAAATTATTTTCCATATAAGATAACATCCATCAGTGTTAATCATGCATTTATGTGGAAATTATTAAACGTATCCATTCATATTCTTTCTCTTAATGGATTATGTTTTAATGGAATGATGTTTATGAAACCCATTTCTCTTTCACATGTTATATGCTTTTGAAACCCACTTATTTTCATGGGTTATGTTTATGATGGAATGATTAGGAAACCTATCTTTTTCCATAGGTTATGATATGATTGCATGTTTATAATACCCATTTAATTTCATGGGTTATGATATGATTATTTATGATCTTGTAGAACATAGATGTATTATTTCATTATGATATGGGTGGGACCTATATCTCCCACCAATGCATTGGGTAAAGATTTATATCTCATGAGATAGACTAATATGATCTTGGGAATGAACCTTGACTATTAAGATGACCATGGAAGTGAACCATGGCTACCATGATAGTATGAGGAGTGAAATCATGCTATTAAGATGGCCATGGGAGTGAACTATGACTATCAAGATGGTATGGGGAGTGAACCCGTACTACCAATATGGTCTTGGCAGTGATGCCTTGGATACTATAGAAATAATATTATATATGCTTATATGTCTGCTAAAATTACATGTTTTATTCCAATGTTATTCTTTCATGGATTATGTTCTTTATTTCTTTATTATTACTGAATTATGAACCGTTATGATTTATACCATGATTCATGTATATGATCTTTGATATATGGGGTATGATCTTATATTTTCATGGTCATGTTCTCATACCCTTATTATATTGACTATGCTTACATATATCCCTTTTTACCCTTACTGAGCATCTTATCTCACCCATTTTTATATTTCCTCCTCCAGGTTATGAAGATATGTATTATGTTTAATGTTTCTAAGAAGGGTGATAGTCAATAAGAACATAGTGGGAGATGATATATCTTATTTATGTAAAAGTTTTTATGTTTATATGGTTCCAAAGGCACTAGAATAATTCTACCTTTAGGAATCTATTTGTAATATGTTTTATGTTTTATAAAAATGTTATGTAATTTTAATGTTTGAAAAAGAGAGGGTCACTATATACATTGGTCTATCGGTGTTGTCATAAAACACTACTATAGTTGGTTAGAGATGCTACAGTTCCCAAAAAAATTATCTAGAGCCTATCCCTTGGACCCCTAGAGTAGTGTTGTGTTTCCCCTAAAACCTCAACAAGATAACTATAGAGTTAAACCAATGAGAGTTTCAGTCTAGTTTGTAGTATGGGCCACTAGAATTAATCCCAACATCATCCAAATGGATCAGGCTACACCAATCAAATATATTTCTAAAAATCTTATTCATCCTTCCTGCAAATTGTGAGAGTTCACGTATACAATACTGGACATTACCAATAGCCGAAGAGTGTTTGGATTTATTATTTATAAGATTATATTAAGGACTTATAACTCTAGAATAAAAAACTTAGGAAGTATATGCGAATTCTAATCCATTATTTCTCATCTTCTTATCATCATCTCTTTTTTCATCTACTCATATTTCATGACATTTATAATAAAAAATTTAAGACTCAACTTAGTAAACTGATTCATATCATCAATAACTATACATTTAGATTCCCACTCATAAAAACTATATCAATGAACGTATCCTCTAGTTTATCTTCGGAAAAATCATTCTCACTAAGATATTACAAACTATTCACATTACTTATAAATAATTGAAGCATATGATCAAAATTCTATCCATATAAGAAATCAAATCACTTTTAGTCAGAACGTAACATTACACTTTTGGTTTCAAGAACTTTTGAATTTATAAAATGTGTGGCCTCCACTTTCATCCAAATTATATTGGCTATTTCACAAGAAGATATTTTACTAAATATGTTTCTCATGATCAAACATAATAAATTATTCCTCACTTTATAATTAGCCTAAAACTCAAGATTCTCATATCAAGAAAATATAGAAATTTACTTCTCTTAAGAGTTTTATAATTTTCATCCATCATAAGATAAATATCCACTCTATTATTAATGAATGAAATCATCATATGATCATACCAATACAAATAATATTTTCCATCATAGATTAAAGGATGATTAGGATTCAAAAATTCTATCAATAAAAATGTATTCCTCCCATTACACAATTTTTTTACAACACTATTTGTTTTAAAAAAAATTATATATAAAATTATAATATATCGATAAAAAATCAAAAAGATGATATGGATTAGTCTCAAATATTGACACATTATCTAAAATACTGTCCTGAATAAAATGAAGGTAATGCTATAAGAGGGGGGATTGTTGTCTAAAACATGACTTACAATTTTCATCAACCTCAAGATGTAAATTGATAATAAATGCTATCTATCGATGAAATAATAGTTTATTAGAGAGAATTGAATTGCAGTAAACATTTAGTGATCAATATAATCGATTTAATTGTAATGAAAATTTAGTTTTTCAGAACATCTGTAAAATATATCAAAATAAAATAAAAAAATGAACAATGTAAAATTAATAAAACATAGAGTATTGGATTATAATCTAAATAGTATTTATAAATATATTATTAGGTTACACCTTTATGCAAATTGGAAGGTGCATTTTAAACCTAATCCAAGGAACTTGTTTTCCTATACCTAGAAACCCTCATCTTAAACCTACCAGAAGGTAGTGCTATCTCCTAACCCCATAATCCCACAACTTAAACCCTTTGAAAGGTTTCTAGGTATTACTCACCCCATAAGACCTCAATCATGTAATATTTGAAAAAAAATTCTTTTTATTCTTTTGACCATAAGTTATTTATAAAAACAATTAGAAAAAGAAATATTATAGTAAGAGAAATTATAATAATTATGATGACAACATCATAACCGAATTCATTAAGAGAAACCCTTGAAAAGATAAACTACAATTATTGAAAGTTCATAATGAAACAATACGTTTTAAATATTTAAAATGACTTAGAATATCTTTTATTTATTCTAATTAATATTCTTATTTTGATACTTAAAGCAATGATATTTATAGATAATCCTTTAATAGTCAGAATCTACATTCTCCAGGGTCAGTTGTAACAGCATTGGAAGTAGATTTTTCGTCTTCCAAAAGACTCTATGTATCTTACTATATTCCAATGGAGTTATTACTTCACTACTATAGTGTTTTTACATCCGATGAAATTTATCTTGACATGAAATTCAATTCCTTGAATTTTCATTTTTAAACCCAAAAGAACTCCAAAAAACATTTAATGTTTTACCAAACATACTAATAAGTATATTGTGACATCCAAAAAAAGATATAAAGGATTAATTGTCTAAAAAATATCCCCAATAAACCCCTTAATAGAGTAGATAACTTGTCTGTGAAGGATCAGTTGAGATCATCTATAATGAATCTATCCTGAACCAAAGATGTAGATAGCCACGTATATGCTGCTGACCATGGATAGACCAACATGTCCTTAAATTTTTGATTTATTTTCCCTATAGAAGTTCATAAAATAGGGAGTGTGTTTGAAATTGAGCCTTGGGAAACCATGAGTTATCCCAAAACCATGTACAAGCAGCGATCCTTGGTGTGGAGTTACTATAACAACTTATAACTAATAGACTTTTGAAGTATAGTGAATTTTAGTCTGTTGATAAACTATCGATTGTATACTCCTTGGATGCATCCTTTCCTAGATGAATGAAGTAAAAATTATTATGTATTATATGCTTTAAATTCATACATTCACACTAGTGTTTTAGTGAACCTATGTGGGAAGAAATATAATGTTAAAAGGTTGAACATAGTTCATACCAATGTAGGACTAAGATCTAAAGAGAGAAATTAATAAAAAGGTTAAAAATATTTAAAACCTACTTAACCTGGATCCCCACTCTTAGGGACCTAAAATTATATTCTATTATATCAAAGGAAGATGATATTTAGATGATAATATGAGGCTCCCCAAAGGAAAATAAAAAAAGGGTGTAATGTTTTAGGAAGGAAAGTAGGGTTTTAAAAATAATTTCAACAATAGTACAAAAAATCAATCTTCAAGAGCTATTGTTAGTGCTGTGGGTCCTCTATACAAACAAAATTAAAAGTTAGGTTTAACATGTATTTTCCTTTTAATGAGCATAAATTAAGTGCTTTCAATCTTGAGAAGATATGAAGTAATTATGTGAGAAGAAGAAACAACCTCATAATTTATAAATTTGAAATTGTAAATTGTGAAAGGAAAACACCATGGGTTGATAAAAATGTTAAAGATCCAAGAAGAGAAAGTAAATCTATCCAAACCATTTAAAATAAAATTAAATAATGAAATAGGAATAAGAAAGTGAAATAAAATGTATCTAATGTTGATTAATGGCCATTTGGGAGATATAGAAAAATTGGTCATGAATCCAAGGGTTTTATTAATATCTTACCTGTATAAGAAGAGTAGATAAAAAGGTGGAATAAAGTTCAAAAAAGTGAATGCTATTTTTTATCACATGATAAAAAGGAATTCACACATAAGGAGAGAGTTAGAAATAATGGAAGACCTTAGTTTAGAGGAAATTCTAAAACTTTCTACTTCTTTTTAAAATTAAGGAATACCCTTCCTATTCCCTTTATAATTTATTATATAAAAATAATTGGGGAATTAAATGATACAAGAAAGAAGTGAGTGATAGATGATCCTATCACTATTGGAAAACAAGAGAAAGTGATCTTCATGGAGTGTTTCAACTAACATGAAGAGGGATTGAGTGTATCCTAAGGGGTAGAAAATATGAAGTGGATCTGCTAAAAGAAGTGTTAATTCATGAATATAGAATTTATGGAAATTTTTAAATTGTAAAATTGTGGTATATTAATCAAAATTAACTCATTTACTTTTATTATACCAAATATTTTTATCAAGGGTAAGTGTTGGTTTATGTGTAAGATAAGTGAAAAGAGGAGTTGTATGTATTGCACTTAAGCCTTCTAATGTGTTTCTTGAGATTTGTGCAGTCTAAAAAATATTATTGATAAATCTATTTATACATGCCCATTTATGATAAAATTTATAATGGTTTGACATGAATGAAAATTTATGGACAAAATTGATCACTTTTGTTACTTTTTTTGACATAGTATTAGCCCACATTGACATATAATTGTCTAAATAAAGGATCTTTATTAAAAAAACATGTGGTATCATCCTTCTCTAAAAAAATAATTTAGTCTGTAATTCAATACTTAAACAGGAGAGAATAAGGTTTCTTCAGAAGTTATGAAATATTAATTTTATCAAGAATAATAAAGACAAAATTAGTGAGATTCTACTCCTAAAAGAAATTTTCATTTATTTTAAACAACAGGGAGAAAAAAAGTATTAATAGGCACACATATTGAATTAACATGAATTTTACATTATCAATAAATACAAAGGGGGATATTAAAGTTCTAATGAATAAGGTTTTATTTTTTGTCCATCAATGCTTCTTCCTTGACAATGAGGATGATGTCAATATGTGTATAATATAAATTTATTGATGTGAAGTTGGAGTTCCCAATCCATGTGTGTTGAGGATTAAATTAAGGTTCAAATAAATTCTTTGAAACTCAGATGTGTTTTTAGAATATTCATATGATAATGGGAGTAATTGAAAGATTAATTATCTTAATAATTTCATTCACATGTAAAAGAAACTTTTGGTCAAGTTTCGTCCAATATTATATTATATTAAAGAGTTTACCATTGATTGGAAAAATAGGTTTTTGAAAAAATATGTTCTTCTTTCATTTTGTGTTTATTTGAGAAATGTCTATACTATGTTTTTTGAAAAAAGGATATTGGCACTTAAAAATATTATAAGATTTTAGTTAGATTTGGTGGCTTGTATTATGTATGAATTGTTGAAGCATATTCACATAAATCATTATTATGGCTACCTTGAAATTTGATAAAGGGATATAATATTCACATGATTCATTATTGAGTTTATAATACTTATAATACTTATGAAATGGTTAGCTACATGGAATTTTTTCCCACCCATCAGCCATCCTAATAAGCCAACTTTTCTATCATGAGGCAGAGGCCAGACTCAACTATAACTGAATGATATTTATGGAGTATTAGTGCAACTATCATGAGGATAATGAGGTGGTGGTTAGGTAAGATAGAAAACTGTGAGGGGAAACACATTGAATCACTGGGTAGGGAGGCCCTAAGGGATTTGATGATGTCGTAAAGATACCACAAGGTATTACATGAGACACCAAATTAAGAAATAAACTATGTAGGATATGGTTTTAGTGGCATCATTCACAAATTAAAAACACATTATATCATTCTAGAATTAAATTTATGTGCTTCTTCATCTTTTTCATGTAAAAGATTATGTTCCATGAAAAAAATTCTATTTATATGTTCTACTAGTATATAAAATTGGAACTTTAGTTACAAAATCAAAATTCACATGAGAGTTTCTAAAGATAATAAAAAGTTAATTTTTTGGAATGGCCACTAAAATGAGATAAATAAAGTGGTGTTTCATTATTGGGATATAATGAATGCATGAACTATGGCTATTCGATGTGAATACCAAATTATAGATCATGAAAATAAGAACATGAAGATCCACTTGAATATGAGGTCAATGAAACATTCATATGTGTATTGTGAACTTCAGAAAATGAGTTCTTTAGTAGGAGAAACTGAGTTCTATGAAAAATTATGTGAAATTAAAATTTATTGAAGAATAATAGTTTTTTATTAGATGATGCCTAGTGTACTATTATTCATTGATATAAACACCACGAATAATCCAGTGATTATTGATTCAAGTTAGAGTTTGAGAGTTCCTCACTGCAGAAGAACTACCACATCACAAGTATGTGGTTCCATGTCTATATGGATGATTTATAAAGTGTAAATATATGGGTTTCATTGGTATTTTTGAAGTAAGGTAATCCTAATTCCTTGGAATATTTGAATTTAAATTATTGACAAAGGATTTAGTAATATTAAATTAGGTCGAATAAATAGGAACACCTGAAGGACAAGAAATATAGATTTTCCATAACAAAAAAAATGGAAACACAATATTCATGACTACTATGTGAATATAAAGATTTTGGAATATAATAAGAGATTATTATAGAACCTTTGACACTTAATCAATGATAAATAAGAACATCCAGTCAAATAAAGAGAAATCTATTAAATTTGTAAGTACTTATGTATCAAGGAAATATGTTTCCAACTACATTGATGAAATATTGTGCATTGAAGAAGAAGAGAGGATAAGTACCAAGATACAACCATATCATGGAATAATATTGAGAATACATTGTGATTTTTTATCACCAGTAGATTGAGACAAGAAAAACTATCTAAGAAATTGGAAGAAATCTAGACATGTGGAATTGAAGAAGAGTATAGATAACTCGCACATTGTATTTTTAGACAATAGTATTTGAATTCTTTTTCAAATGAGGTTTGTGGAAGTATCCCTTTCACTGATTATGTATGTTAGTCACAATTTAGTTGCATGAGACAAAAAGTACTAGTGGGAGGATGATAACTGTGTGAGGTAGTATAAAGATCCTATAATTAGAGGTTTTAGCACATTTTGGGATGTTATGTAAGCATGGTGTAACACTATTCCATTGTTACAACTTGAAATAATAGTGGAAGAATATGTAATTGAATCAAATAATTGGATCTAGAAAGAAGTATAATTTCAATTAAAATCCTCGTAAATACTTTTATTTTATGAATTTTACTTACCACATCATTTTGGTGAGGTTGTGAGAGAAAAGAAGGGTGGATTGAGACTTTATCGAGCCACATAAATTGAATTAAAAGAGGAATTTTCAAAAAGAAAAAGGGATCACTGATTCATACCCCCTTTCAGTGATCTCACCATACCTGATATTTATAATACAAAACCTTTACAAAACCATATATATATATATATATATAAGTATGAGAAAAATGACTCATAGGTATCCTCCCCATAACCCAAGCACAACCTTTAAAAATAAACCTATTTATTTCTACTTTGAAAGACAATATAAAAGAAATAATTTTATTTTTAATTTAAAACAAGACATATGAATCTATTACTTTAACTCATTTTATTCATGATAAGACATTTTCCATTTTTCACATAATCAAGATTAAAACCCTTTTACTAAAAATATAGAAGTAAAAATAGAGAACCCATTTTAAAAACCTATTATTTGAAAATAACCAAGTTGGAAATAATAAAAAAAATCTCATATTTTAGTAAACTAATACATTGAAATATTTTTATAGAAAGTGAGTTAATTTTTTAATTAAAAAATGAAAAAAATTACATTAACTGAATGAAAATACATATGGAGTATAACCATAAACCAATATATATAAAAATATAACTATTAAACATCATGGGATCCTAGAAGCCATGGAGAAAATCTAGGAAAACACAATACAGAATCCTTCTAAGTGGTGCATGATTAAATTCATTTCTTAACACTTAGTTTTACCCTAACCTATACCTATTGAGAGGTTAAATACCCTAAATGGGATATATTCCTTACCTTGGTCTACTATCCATAGTTTCATCATAACTAGCGCAATATCTATACCTAGATTTCCCACTTAGTTATCCATGATTTACCATGACATGAAATGGAGGTGAGAAATCAACATAATATGAGGTGAATATACATATTTAATAAATAAAATAAAATCATATCCTTACCCCTGAAATCCATTCATATAATCAACCTCCTTTTTATCTAAAAATAAAATATATTAAACATGTCCTCCAATTGGGGCATTTCCATCCACTTACACAAAATAAAACTTACTTTTCTTTTTATAAAATCATAAGAAGAGGGAATACTTCATGGGTACATTTTCTATGATATTTTTTTTTATAAAGTTCCAATCAATACTTTATAATTTAAAAAAAATCAAGATATTAAAGCTCTCTTTTTATCTAAATCACATAAAAATCATAAATAATATTAAATAACTAATAACACACTAAAAAATTTAAAATAACCTAAGAACACACATAATTTATATGTGAAACCTTTAAATTCATATTTAGAAACTAAATCATATATTTTTTTGTATGAAATTAATTTGAAATATCAATTTTTACATTAATGTGAACTCCCAATGTGTATGGTTATATAAAAGTAGTTTTAAGCCTTTAAAATTGAGGAATACCACTTTTATCCAATGAAAAATAAGGAAAATATCAATTTAAATTTAAAGATATCATTAAATAAACATAACACTATCTTAGGATGTCCAAAAAATAATTTAAAAAGATAAATAAATCATGGTTTTATGTTTAAAGATTCATGAATGGAGAAAACCTAACTCAAATTGTCTCTTTCACTCACTATGGTATCAATCCACCCATAGAGGAAAAGAAAACTCTTAAAAGTATATATGGAAACCTAAATCAAGGAAACCACCCATTAAATTTGGGTAATATAAAACCCTAAATCAACATGACCATGTTAGGGTAGGAAAAGCAGATACGAAGTAATAAGGATGAGAGAGGAGGAGATTCAAATGATATTATCTTGAATAATTATCCTTTAAAATATAATAAAATCATGGGAGATCTAAAATAGAGGGATAAATAAGTTAAAGGGTGTATAAAAATGTTTGGGGCTTAATTGAAGGAAAAATATACTCTCAAGGGTCGTAATTCAAAGAAGGGGGAAAAGGTAAAATCACTATTTTAATAACATGGGTAGACTAGGTTGTGGTATGAACTCCACCTGTCGTGGAATGAATCACCTCCCCAAAAAATGACTCCACTACCAAGGTGGTGCCACAACATGACCCCATTAATTTTGGAATGACACAACTCCAAAAAAGAGACTCAATTACCTAGTTAGTGTCACGGTGAAGCCTTCCCTTATCACGATGTGGTGAACCACCATAGAAAAATGACTCCACTTCTGGGGTTAGCTGCGAAATGACCCATTATAGTCAAAACCAAAACTTACATACAAGGTTATAAAAACAAGTAAATTATGAAATTAATTTAAAAACCAATTACTAAATAAAATAATATGAAAATAATGTCTAGGGTGTGATAATTCTCCCCACCATATCACTTTCTACACCAAAAAAAACATAATAGAAAAGGATGGACAAGGAATTTATGGGGGTTTAGCTTCCTCACTAAATTCTAAAATAAAAAAAACTAGGAATGGTATTAAATATAGATATAAAATTACTAAAAAAACTATGGTTCATTCTATAAGTAAACCCAATCATTTTCACCAAATAACCTCAAATGACATAAGAAAAAACCAGATATCCCCTCAACAAAATAGAAGTTGAGTGTACAATGCGGACCTGATTTCATCATCAATTAGAAACTATAAATGAATCTTAATAATATTTCCAAAATAATAATGGAAAATTATTTTAAACCAATTTAGGGTAGGACTATGTTAGGTAACTTACTAACTCACCTAGAATCCTCACATCACTAACTCTACAAGAAAACAAAGAAAAACCCATCAGAAAATAGATCAACTATGAAGTTATCCCCACCATATTTATAATTCCTCTAATAAATTGATCTTACAAAATTGATTAATCACTACCAATAATATTACAAGGAATAAAATATTCAATAAGATAAAGGGATTCGACACAAGATCTGCTAATTGGGTTCCCACATCTCCCAAGCGATAAATTGTCAAAGACATAGTTAAATCTAATACATAATCAATAATGATTATAATTACTATATTAAGGTATTTTTAACAACAATAAGAAAAAATTTACCCAAATTTAAATGGTCAAGAATTTTATCTCTTAAAATAAATAAACAGAAATACACCCCAGATAGTGAGATTAAAATATAATAAGGAAAACCTAAAACATCCACTACATAAACTGAAGGTTCAAGTGGATTACCATGAGGATACTTTAAAGGGATAGGTTTGGATCCACTAATTTTACATATGGATCCTCAATAAAAAATTTTAATATGACCCATCATACCACAACTACAATAGGCTTTAGGAGCTTCCCAACATGAAGGATTCTTAAAACCTGAATTCCTACACTGATGGCATACCAATGTCTTAATCTTGGAAGAAGATGAAGAGAAGAAACATGATGGTCTCCTGATTACACTACCCATACAATCATACTTATCTCACTTTACTTTTACTATAATGTAATTTCATTTACCTCTCCTAGAATTAGAGTAAGTATCAATCACTTCAACCACTCCAACCATTACCCCTTAAATTCTAATATCTCACTTCACTACTTCCAAAAAAGAGGTTAATATAAACTTGGATACTCCAAAATGAAGATAAATACAAATGCCTATTCTAAATAATTGGGCTTTCAAATAATCATACATTTCTACCTTATAAATAATGAGAATATGTTTAATAAAATGAAAAGAAAACTATAATACTGATTGACCACAAGCCTATACAAATAAGAATCCACCACCTTAGCTAATTTCACAATATTAGGGAAGTAATATTGGATGAATAAAGTCTTAAAACCTTCCCATTAATGATCTCACCATGTCTTATTTTGAATAATATACTTCCAAAACTCCCAACTCAAACCCTCAACTATAAGGGTAGGAGAATTATACTTAATTGGAGCAGTGAGTTAAATATGAAAAAAATTTATTTCAACATCTCACAACCACTCTTACGCCTAATGAGAAAATATATACCCCTAAAATATAGAAGGAATCAACTACTAAAACTCTCAAAAATAATCTCTAGGATGATCAATTAAAGGGTTCACATGTGAAGAAACATCCATAACTTCTAATTGAAAATACATCAGGATTTATTGGGGGTGTACTCTAAAATAAATAAACATAGAACATGATAAAAATGTCTCATGATCCAAAAATTCATGGAACTAAATACAAGGAAATAAAAATAAAAACAATGATCCAATCTCATAACATTTATAGAAACCCACGTGGGCCACCCTTTTGAAATTATTTACTAACAAACACTCTATGAATAACTATAAATTTTTTATCAAAATTTACCAATGATTTTACAAAGAATTAGACTTCAATATTTGTTTTTATTTTCACAAATCTATCATCGATATCATTTTATAAGTCCCTAAAAAACTAAATCCATTTCAATTAATTTTTTAAGAACCCTTCCACTGATTTCAAAAAAAACTTTCATAACTAAAACCAAATTCCTTTTCAATAAAAAAAATTATATATTCCATATAATAACATAAAATCATCAAAATAACCTTATATAATTCACACCATTAAGTAGTAACCATAAATAAAAGTGACATGGAATAAAAAGTGGTTCCAAAAACAAAATTAAAAAAGTTTTTGGGTGTGTATACGGTTTAAATGAATGATTTGGTGGACCATTCACCGATCGTGAAATTTCTATTTGGAGCTCAACAAAACCATGCACATAAGCTCCACATGGTTTTCCAGACTGTATGAGATAATTGTTAACCACTATTTCTTCTCTAATCTTCACCTTAATACTTGAAAAATCTCTAACCAACTCACAAAACCTCAATGTAATCTATAACACCAATAATTAGAATAAAAATATTATAGAAAAAATATTAAATAAACTTAAAATCACGACTCTTAACCAAAAATCCCATGGTAACTTGGGGCTCCAAGTTTGAAAGAGCGGTCTAGGCTCTCCACACACCTATCTACTAAGTTATGAAATTACAATATCTAATATACCACTACTTCCTAAATAAAAAACGAGTTCTATGATATTATTTTTTCATGAACCAACCTTAGACACCACTAATTCAGGAACCCTAGTTGGTTTGTGGTAAGGCATGAAGGGTGTTCCCAATCCTAATAGGATGAAATCAAATACTAGGGAATCAATCAATACACATGTGAGAATAATTTATACCACTAAAAAATAATAAATTTGTACTTACACTCAAAATTACAACATTTCTTCTTCATGCATCAGAGAACCGTGCACTTGAATAATAAATAGTTTTATAAATAAATAGTTCAAATATAGAAATAATCATATAACATAACATAAAAAAAATAAAAAAAATTAATAGATGAATATATTCCATCCCAAATAAAATGAAACCTCACATGAGATATAACCAATATGAGAAGAAAGAACTAAAACAAGAAATCCAAAGTGGATTAATTCATCAGAAAGGGAAAAAACCAAATTAAAAACAAAGATCTACACAAATCCATCTCTATGCATCAACTAAATCATTTTCACTCACCTATACTGACGAACTTGAACTAGTTTCCGATAACCAAATGACACATAAACTTGGTACCAGTAATATGCTTGATATATATATATATATATATATGTGTGTGTGTGTGTGAGAAAAATTTCCAGTAGGTATCCTCCTCACACCCCATGCATAACCCTTAAATATAAATCAATTTCATGCTAGTAAGAAATACAATATAAAAGTAACGAATCAATTACTTTAACTAATTTTCATTCAGATAATAAATTTACCCTTTTATATATAATCAAAATCTAAATAATTTTCTTGAAAAGATAAAATTAAAAATAATACAAGCCATTTTGAAAACCCATGCTTTGAAAATTATCAAATTGGAATGATAAAATAAGAAACTAAAGGTTTGGTAAACTTTTTAGATGAAATAAATGTATAGAAATTGAGTTCCATTTTTTTACTTTTAAAAAGAAAAACATTTACAATAATAAGAACATGAATTGAAAAAATGGATAGAGGGTAACCGTAAACCAATAATTATAAAATAAAACAATCATAGATATTATTGTAACCCATGATCCCTAGAGACAATCTAGGAAAACACAATAAAGAATCCATATAAATGGAATTTGATTTAATTCATTTCCTAACACTTGGTTTTACCCTAACCTAGCATGATAAATAGGCAATCCCCCCTTTATGGAAAAAAGTCCTAACTTGGGGCCACCGACTGGAGTGTCAACATAACTATTTTAGTATAAATACCTCGATTTCCCACTTAACTACATATAGTTTCCCATGACATTGAATGGATGTGTTAAATTTTAACATAACCTGAAGATCATATACCTATTTAATAAAAAACAATTAAATCACACACTCCCCTCCAAACACCCTTCATAGAAGCAACCCATTTTTTTTTATAAAAAATAATTTATGAAAGATGTCCCCAACAGAGAAATTTCTATTCATTTACACAGAATAAACCTTAAATTAATTTTTACACAAGCATAATATTAGTATATACATGAAGGGAACATTTTCTTTGAGAGTTTTTTTTAAAAAGTGCTAATTGGGACTTTAGAAAATTATTTTAGAAATTAATTTATGAAATATATCTTTAAAAAAATCACATAAACAAAATCAAGGATCTTCAATAACAAAGAACATAATAAAACCTTTAAAAGAACCCAAGAACACCCTTAATTTGTAAGTTTAACCTTTAAAGGTAAGTTTGGAAATAAAAAAAATCTTATTTGTATATTAAATACCATTGAAATTTTCATTTAGGAATTGAAGAGAACACATAATGTTCATGGTTATAAGAATCCAGATTTTATCTTTAAAAACCAAGGAATAACTCTTTACATCTAATGAAAAATGATAAAAATACAATCTTCCTTTGAAAAATAGAATTAACTACTGTTAATATTATCTAAAAAATAATTTAAAAAGGTCAATAAGTAATGGTTTTTTGTTTAAAGATTTATTAATTGAGTATACCTACTAAAAATCATCACTTTCACTCACTATGATATTAATACACCATAATAAGGAAGAACAAACCTAAAAAAGTGAAGGTATTGGAGATTTAAGTGGGAAAATATGGGATGATGATTAAAAGTTTTTAAATATTGAATTGATTAAACTATGTCTTCTCCAATGATACAGATCTTGGTATAAAATCTAAGGATATTGAATGAAAGAGTTAATCACAAAAATAAAATTTAAAATTACCTCGATCAGTTTGAAGATACGCTCAAAAACCGCTCTTCACTGGAGAATGTTTCTTAATGAAACTAAATCTGAATATCTATAAATCACCCATATGAAATTTTAAAGTCAATGGTAACACTGATCATTGAAGTCTGAGTGGTATATCCATGATCTAAGGATTCCTTTAACATCTTGATGATCACTGCTATGTTGATCCTTTGATCCAAGAAGGAGAATTCAGATTAAGTGTTTGGATTGGGAGATTATGTCTAAGAGGTTAGAGAGAGGTGAGAGTGGCTATTAAATTTTCATGACTAAAAGTGATTCAAATAAAATCATCCGCCGACTTATATAGTGAGGCTCAGAATACCTGGAAATGGATTCTTGACCTCAAAATATTTATTTCTCACTAAATAAGCCAAAAACAACATGTTATGACCAACTGACTATGCCATAATCATTATTTATATTTTTATCAAATTATTTTAATATAATTAATATATTACATGATAAAACAAATCCATTTAACTCAAATTTTTATTCCAATAAAAATTAAATGAAATTTTAATATTTAGATAATATTTATTCCTTAAATATTTTACATTGAATTCACTTAATATCTTGTGAATAATTTTAATAAATAAATTGAATACTAATTATTATTTACTCGAATAATATTAATTTATTTATTTCATGGAGATTTTATATTCTTGGAAACCCCTGGAGCTCAATGGTGGGGAAGTACATAATCCCATACTCCTATTAATTAGAATATGCCAAACTTTTGAATACACTAAGTGTGTGATCTTCTATTCCCCTTATCTTGATACCTATGAATACTATTCATAGACCATAAGAAAATTCTAGAAACCCATAAAATACCCTAAAGAGATAAGTTATATTAATATAATTGACAACCTTTTCTACAAACACACATCATATAATATAATATATTTCTCTCATTGTATCTCATAAAGGACACATACTTTGTGTCATTATCCTTTCTTTCATTATTGTCCGTTGACCTAACCAGATGGACTTACCTTCTTCTACCATGACCAAGGATTTAGTGAAGTTACTACCATCTTGATCAACGAGTAATGAGATATCACTTCATTTCAGAAGTAAAAAATTATATCTTGATTATTCAATCAGTGCCATACCATCAAATGTGCACCCAATGTAAGCTACCTTTCCATGATATAAATGTCATGGTTTTTTCCTTACATCAAAGTAAGTGGTCAAATAATATACACTTATAATTATCTCAAGTCAGGACACCATTACACATGTTTGTAGATGAGAGCTACCTATGAAACCTAAAACTCATGGTGTTCACATTGGCAGGTCATTCCTCATGATCTCATCCACTTGAGATCACTAAGTGTGAACTTCATGATAAGAAGTCCCAATTCTTATTAGCCCCCAACACTCGATGGTCATACATTATTTTTTTCTAGTTTTTATGATGTATCTAGACTATAATACATATGTTTAAGATTAATTTAATAGTATGTCACGGTAACCATTATAGTATGATAACATCTGTATCCTTTTGATATAACAAATAATATATGAAAATTTCCACGTAAATAGTGGATGCATAAATATAAACACTATTATAGTAAGTGTATATCATAAAAAACCCACTTTATACATGATATGGTAAACTAAAAGTACTACTTAAGCTGGGTCTAGGGAACACACTATTACAAAACTCCTAGTTTCTCTAGATCCAACTTGATAACTATACATGCTATCTCTCACATAATAATAACATGTTTCTATTGTGTTATGGATTTAGTCATTATGCCTTCCACATTCTTTCCATGTGGCTACACTACTATCAAAGACTTCACCTCCTTGATTAATATTCCTCAAGGGATGTTATCCATGAATATATTACTTTTTTTCTATATAAAAACTTGAAATCTAGTCTAGTACCAGTAGTAGGATTATAATAATTTATATTCTGATAAAACTTTACTTACTATGTTTGATTATAATAAATAGAACAAATAATTGTGTATTTTACACTATTTCTATATTTTCATCATATGTTTCATTACACATGGTATTTTAATATATGACCACCATTGGATTAAATAAACTTCTCTTTCTCATTACATTATCCTAAACACGATATTTGATAATATTGATCTAATGGAAGAATAGTTTGTGTCCCCTTATAACTAGTTTCCCATCATATCTATGTATTAGAAAAAATATTTTTTAAACTCTCAAGTACCATTGGATAGTTATAACTTCCGACCATGTAGTTATTCTAGATATAATAGATAGTTTCCTACCTCAAAGTATATTTTTTCAATATCACATTTTTTATATAGCATGGAATTTGTGATTGATCCATCACAGAAGTGTATGGAATTATACTTACCACATTAATCTTCTCTCGTGTCTCTTAAATGTCTTATTGGAGGGATTTATACCATGGTAAAGTGGTAACAATTCTATCTCAAATTGTTCCAAATTGTATTTTTCAATACATTATTAGTATATATAATTTTAATTGGTCTAAAAAACCAAATATATCTAACTTATTAGATCCAATTCCCTAAAACATAGGTTTCTACTTTAAGTCAATATTTGGAGAGATACTTTCATTGTGGTCTAACTAACTATAAGACCAATGGCTATTTTATATATGTTATCAAACATATTTTCCTTGGAAAACAATGGTTATCTTACTAACCTATTGAATACATATGATATAAATTCATTCAAAATGAATATTCTATGACCTTGTTTCGTACTTCAATCCAAATCTATATTTTAGTAACTTGCACCCCTTATTGGCATTCTATGGGGTCACTAAATATTCCTGGTTTTTTTATATATACTTTCAAAAAATGGTGTCCTTGAAATTAAATTCCCAACCAAATTATTATAGATTGTTTCTATGGAAACTAAAATTCAAATGGATTTAAGCATGGAATTCTGTGAAAAGGCTTTTGTCTTAGACTATGTATATGCATTGATTCTTAAACATATTATCTATCTATCATGCCTCTTTGGTCTAAACATAATCATCCATGTATTTTTTATCTTTAATACCACCATTTTATAAATATTGGAAACAATCAAAATACTATGTACTTGTACTTTGATATATGAAATCATTTATTGTATTTTAATTGAACTTGTAAAAGTTATATTGTTTCCATTTACTACTTACTTATAGGATTAATTTTAATCAATAAGTTATGTATCACCATCCATGATAATGTAAAAACAAAACTTTGATTTCAACCTTCCTACAAAGTATGTGTCTCTAGAGAATACCTTTTCTGCAAGATTATGTGGAACTTGTTCCTATACCAACTATTTGGGAATCTTTGGCATTGAAAAAATCCAAGTAAATATATCTCCCACTATATCAAATAGATATTTTCACCCATTCATAGATATATTGTCTATAACTAGAATATATATTGTTTATCAGAGGAATTTCTAGAATATCCTCACGAAACTTTAGGATACTAATAAATATGAACTTTGTGTTTTTATAGATGCAATTTTATTTTTATCCTCAATAAATTATTCACATATAAGCACATGTTTTTATGAAATAATGGATTTATATCATACTATAAATCATATTATATCCATTTGTAATTATATTAGGATTTTGGTTATTGGAATTCACTACTATTTGTGAAGCATGTATTGAAAAATAATGTAAGTATTTATAATGAATATGAATCTTAACATTGATTATCCTTTTACTTACATTGTGACTCTAATGTGTCTAAGGAAATGTGAATTTAGGGATTACTCCATGGTACATTTTAATGATCAACGTTTTCATGTAAGACTCATCATTATACACCTTTACTAACATCATATCTTGGATATGTATGAGGTTATATTCATTTAGGAAATACTCCTGGCACTCTTATAATGATTGATGAATGTACGGTTGAGATATTCTTTGGCTCAGGGGACTGAAGCATCTCATATCTTCTAAACATACATATTTCATACTTTATTAGTTTCTCAACTAATTATTTTAATGGAATATTATGAATTATATTTACCACTTTCTTAACATTATAATACTTAAAACTCTATAGTTAAACTAATTTTTAATGCTTTTTGGCCTACCTTTATTTTGAATGGTTTCTTTTTCCAAATCTAAACAAGTAAATGTGTTGATAACACCTAAGGTCATTAACTCCAAAAAGTCACCATACTGAGTATATGTTTGACAATTACATAGTTTTAATATAAAAATAACTATATTTCCACAATTGTGTATAATTGAGTCTTATATTTTATATTCGTCACTTGTTACAAAAGATTCAAGGATTAATAAAATATTAGTTGAGTATTAAACACCACAAAAAAAATTCCTTCCTTTATGGAATAATGTCTTCTTGTTCTCAATGGACATAGAGATAAATGTTTTGGTAATACTTAACAAAATTTTAACAACAATCATTAATATCAGAAATTAGAAGTTGTGTACTTCTCACCACTGATTTAGGAATCACTCATTCCTAGTCTCTTGGATAATTCACCATACTTCTTGTAAAAATAATTTTTTTACATGGTTACTATTTTAAATAAAAATATATGATATGAATATTTTATTTAATACCCAATAAGTAAAATAGAAAAATCCAATATAATTATTGATATACTCTAAGTTGAGTCCATTACTTGTTTCAACTTAAATTCATTACATTTAATCTTAAATAGAAATACCTCATGACATGTGATGCAAATAACCTCCTATTTAACACCTTTACTCAGTTCATTGAAGGATGTTTTGCAGGTACCATTAGCTTCAAACTTTATATTGGACTTTTCACCATATCTTTCATTATTTCTACCATAATAACTAAATATTAAAGTTTCTTTAAGTTCTTATGAACTTGGAGAACCTTACCAAGAAATTGATGAAGTGTTTTCACTATAATATTTTTTTTGTAATCTTAAACTAAACTATAGTAAATAGGTAAAAAGATATCATAAATGGGTATATTTAGTGATCACGATTAATCTTTCAATTTTCATGTATTCAGTGTAATAATCACCACATTCGTATCTTGATTCACTTTTTCTATAAAGACTGTTTGGAAATGAAACAACAAGATATAACTATCCATGTACTCAAGACATATCCACAAATCGTTAGACATTGATGATAACATTATGATGTAAACATAAAATGTGATATACATTTGTCTCTTTTAAGCGTCTTTCTCACCCTCGCTTTCTTAGGGGGACAAATTGGTAGTGGGGACACCATTACATAGAATTTCCTATATTATAGTACATTATGAAAGTTCCTATACCACTCATGGAAATTCACTCCAGCGAGGACATGTTCTTTGTACTGAATTAATCATAGTGAACTTGTGGTATTGGTTTCCATTTTTTACTAAGATAATACCTATAATACTAGTACTTTTATATTGATTACTGGTTATACATAATCGATTAAATCATAAAATTTCTCCCATTATTTTATCTTACCATAGCATCCCTCACTACTATACTTAGAATACTAATTTACTTTGAGTATTCTAGAGGAAAGGTGACTATGAGGTCATTGAAGTCGTGGAAATTTAATATTTATAAACTGTTTACTCTAGTACCATGGTAAGAATGATCAAACCACATAGAAGTTTTAATGATTGCATAGAACAAAAAAAAACTAAATGCAAAAAAAAAATCTAAAACTAAAACTGAACAGTGAAAGGGTGAATATGAGGGTGAAATGGAATGGTACAGAGGATGTAGTAAGAATGATGATAGAGAGTGAGAGATAATCATAAGTCGAGTTAAGAGAACTAGACCATATTATATTGATTGAAAAGTCACTTATCTTGAATGGAATCAATCATAGAGGTACTGAGGTTGTGTTCATAGGAATGAAATGTCTAACTATCATTAGATAAATCACCCACACTAGAGATATCTATTAGGAAAGATTATATATAACAAAACCCAAGATAGAGATTCTTCCATGTGGAGACGTTCTTACCCTACCATTTTGTGGTTTAGTGATTCAGTTTTAGTCTCTAAGAAAAAAGGGTACTCTACCCTTCATCTCTCAATACTTGAGGTAGAGTGAAATAATTCTCACAAGGAAGTGAAATAGAGACCCCTGGATGGAACACAACAACCCTATATGATTAATTCGATTGCATGAATAGATGAAATGAAATTAGTTTAATCTATTCGATCCAATCCCATAAACTACTTATAAATTAATAATAGATGAAGAAAAAAAATATAATTCATTAAAAAAATATTATTACAATGAAATGGAGAATAAGAAAAGGGAGAAGAAGCCCTCCTGATCTAGTTGGCTTCTTCCTCTAACTCAAAGTCCACAATCCTCTTACTCCGTGTGTTTCCCTGCTCAGTTTTCTCCTCCCTATTCCATGATACAGTGAATGGATGGTAGCATGATGATCCTGTGATGGTTTGATAATTGGTGGATGCCCTTATTTTAGTTCTAGAATGAACTGATAAACCCCTTAACAAGAAAACTTTTCATGACTCACTTGTGCACTCATGGTCACCACTCGTAACTACTTATCTCTAACTACCATATGGAATCAATTGACTGCACATCATGATTCTTTAGTGAATTAAGCATCGATCCTTCAACAACCTGCACTCCTAATGAATATCTGAGACTACGATCATCTCCCATTCTCCATGATCTCCTCTTGCACACCTCTAACTTGATAATAAATAATAAAAAAATGTTAGACACTATAAATCTCTAATTTACCCAAATTATATCTGGGGCTTAGATTTTCAATATTAATATATATATATATTACATAATTAAATTAGCATTGAATATATATAAGTATATTTTTTTTATATACTTATTAATATTAATAATAAATATACTATTATAAAACATATAATAATTGTTATAAATATAAAACTATAAATATACTAATTGTATATATATGCATATATAATTATATATATTTATGTAATTATATATTATATTATATAGATAATTATATGTACGAATTTAAGAAGAAGGGTGGGGGGTTGGTTTCTTTGGTAGATGAAGTGGGATTTGGCCTCAAAAAACTAAGGGCAACCTTTAGGTGGCTCCAATAGAAATCTAGGAGGGAAATCAGCCTTCTAAGTCGGCATGAGGCAGGTTCGCACATGGTAGGATGAAAGTGGTTCAGATTTACATCGATTGGCTAGATATACAATAGCATGGAAGCATCATTGGTCTGGGGGACAATGAGTTTTTCTCGATGGTCATAGATTCAGGAGATCTGGTGTCTAGTTGCAGTGGCGGCCCGAGATATGGATTCTCGGTGGTGGTCGGTTTAGTGGAAGACATTATGGTTCTCCCCTTCCAATTGTGCATCTTTGATCTTCAAATCTAGTGATTCTAGGTATTTTTTGGGTTTGATTTATTCAAATATGGTGGTGCTTGATCTGGTTCATGGTGTCTCAGGTGTTTTCTCATTTACAATCTGCTTTGGGATCTGTAACAGTGGATGGATGAGGATACACCGTTATATGGAGTGGAATGGTGGATCTTGTTGCAGGGGATGGTGGTGGATGGTGATCTACCATTGAGGGTGACCAAAAATAGTGAAAATAAATAAATTATTTATTTTTGGAATTAAATTAATTAATTTTAAACAAGAATAAAAAATTTAGAAAAAATTTGAATATATAATTAATTAAAATAATGAATTAATTTAAATAATTAATTAAATTAAAATAATAAAAACTTAAAATAGTAAATAACTTACAAAAATTGTGAAAATAAATAAATTTGTAAAATAAAAATAATAATTAAACAAAAAAATATTTATTAATTGGAAAAAAATGAAATAAAGAAATAAAGTAATAATTACTAAATTAAAAAATTGAAATTATTATTTTTCAAAACATAAAAACTGAAATAATAAAAGGATTAAAATAATGGAAAATGAAAAATTATAACTTAAATAAAAACATAGGAATAAAAATGATAGTTAATACAAAATTAATTAACAAATTTTAAATTATTCAAAATGACTATAATAAACACATAAAACACAATCTTAAAAAAATAATCACATTTTTAAAAATTTATATAAAAAATGACAATAATTGTTAGTTATTCAACAAAATATACTAAATTCATAATAAAAAGACATTTAACTTTTAATATTGATGTCAGAAAATAACAGATAAGAAGGACACAATACAAGGGTCCTTGAAACCTCTCCTCATAGTCCAATACTTGGCTATGACACAACTCATAGAGTTTTGAGGTAAGTATTTAACTGGACACCTGCATTAACTCAAAGCTCCTTAAACTGTTCAGTGAAGTCTCTACCTCTAAGGATCATAATCTTGATTGACTAAACACTTTTACTCTAAATATGAAACAAGATAGCTATAGTTACTTCTTTGATATCATCTCTAGATAAGTCAACTCATCACTTTCATAAGAATTATCCACTAATAGGAAGTACCCTCAATTAGAGTTGATGAGGACTCCGTACACTCAGTTTTCTTTAAATTCAATTGTCAGAAGGTGTTACGACTTAATATTACTTTGGGGGTTTCTATTATTCCTCAAAGAATGAAATTATTTTCTATTAGATATGCACTTACTATGTGATCACACTAAAAACTTTACTATGCAATAAATATAAAAACATTCATTGTGTCTTTACATGATGTAATATATTCATTAATTGTTTATTATTTTATGTGTTCATGTAAACTTTCATATTCACAAAAATAATAAATGATTCATAAATTAAATAAACAATGAAATCGATCAAGATCATTTGATATTGATTGATCCATTTATTCTCAATGGATCAACCATGATACTAAAGGTATAATACATGAGTCATGTCTAACTCATATTGAAGCTCACACCGTAGTCTAATGTATCTGCATCTTGTTTGGAATACCACCTTATCTCAGCATGGTCCACATCTTTTCTCATCTTCAACATAATTTATAAAATAATCACACACATGAAAGGGGCTCTAGAGAATGTATAATACACATGTAATATAGCACTCATGGAAACACATAACCCTATACATATAACGAAGAAGACAGAAGATGTGAAAACTATCTGAAATAAATTAATTATTACAAAATGCATGTAATTACCATAATTAATTAAATAAATAAATTCCAGACATAAAATGGTTGGTTGATAATCAAGATTAGTTGTCAGACAAATTTAATTCTAAATAAAAATTAAATTTATGATAAATATATGTCGAGGGAAATGAAATGAATTAAAATAATTCATTTTAATTTAATTTTAATCCAAATAAATTTATGTCACTCCAACCCAAAATTTAAATTAATTTTATTCTAAAAATTTAATTTAATTTTTCAAATGTTTAAATTTTTAAAATTTTATCCCAAACCCTAACCAAATTTTAAAATATCTTCAAGGGGTTTCATGCTTATACTTGAACTTAAAGAGGCTCGGCCAGTCTACTGGATGGGGATTTTATTAATATGCGTTTTTTAAAAAGAAATTCTGAAACACGGTATAGGATAATTTTTTTCAAAAAATATGCCACAAAGGCGGCATCGGCGATGCCGCCTTTTCCCAAAAACAATAATTTTTCATTTATATTTTTTTATATTTAAAATTTTAATGTTTTATTATTATGTTCATATGGTTATATAAATATATATAAATAAAAATTAATGTTTGAATATAATTTATCTTTTATTCAAGTATGTGACTTTACTGTCATATATAATATAAACTATAAGACCGATATAAATTAACTTTTAAACATTGATTAAACATATAACTATTAGTCCAAAATGAAAATAATTTCTTAAAAAATAACTTCTAGAAATTGGGTTTTTCCCAACACTTTCCATAACAATGGATTTATCAAACCGTCGGTAAAGAAGAGTTTTACCAACGGTTTCATAAAACCATCGGTAATTCAAGTCCTAAGCAACCTTTACCAATGGTTTAAAAACCGTTGGTAAAAGGATGGATTAGGGTACCTTTTACCAATGGTTTTAAAGAACCATTGGTATAAGTGTGGCCCGAAAATGTTTACCAACAGTTTTTTAAAACCATTGGTAAAAGTTTCCCCCCAACTTAACAGCAGCCCGACCTCTCCCCCATTCGCGATACAGAACCCTAAACGGAGCAATTCCCCCTCTCTTGGTGATATAGGAGCTCCTTCAGCTTCCTCTTCCTCCATCCCATCCAAGATGCTGAATCTCCTACTAAATATCCATCCGACCCATCCTAAATTAGGTATTTTCTAAACTGGTACCTTATTTTTTTTGAAATTTATCTAATATTTCAGTTTTTAGTTTTGATTTTGATGGGTATATGTTTTTTTTGTTTTGATTTTAACCTATATGTGATGAGGTTGTATCCATCCGACCCATCCACAATTCTTCTCAGTCGCGATAATCCTTTCAACCAATATCCATCTTCAATCAAACAAAATTTTATTTCACACTTCAAATTAGTAAGTGTTACCTTAGTTTAAGCGTTATTCCTCTTTGTTTTGGTGTTTGATGTTTTGATTTAGGCTAAATTAGGGTTGCTGTATATGGAACCCATGGATTTGTTTTCTGTTTTTTGTTTTACACTTCAAAAATGGTAACAGTTTTGTTTAGTGGGGTGATATGGTACTTTTGGTGGACATTAGTTTAGTTGAAAATTGGATTTGGATTTTGACGTAGGGGTGTCCATAGGGGTGGGGGTGTCCAGAGGGGTGGGGGGTGTCCGGTGGGATAGGGGTGTCCAAGGGGGGGTCCAGGGGGTGGATGGGGCTGTCCAAGGGGGTGGGAGGGGATGTCCAGGGGGTACGAGGTTCACATGGGGGTACGGGGGTGGGCGGGTTGTCCACAAGGGTGGACGGGCTGTCCATGGGGGTGACCAGGCTATCTAGGAGGGGTGGGTGGGGCTGTCTATGGAGAGTGGGAGGGCTGGCCATGGGGGGGTAGGGGGTGTCTAGGGGGGGGTGGCCGGGCTATCCAAGGGGGGTGGGGGGGATATCCACAGGGGGAAGGGGTGTCGAGGGGGGTGGGTGGGGCTGTCTAAGGGGGTGGTCGTGCTGTCTCGGGGGTAGTGGGTGTCCACGGGGGTGGGCGGGTTGTCCACGGGGGTGGGAGGGGGCAGCCCACAGGGGTGGGTGGGCTGTCCAAGGGGTGTGGGCTGTCTAGGGGGTCAGGATGGGGTGTCTTGGTGGGGGAGGGGTGTGTGGGGTGTCCAGGGAGGGGGTGGTCTATCCAGGTGGTGGTGGTGGTGGGTGGGGGGGGGGGGGGCTGCAGGGGAGGGAGGTGTGTGGGCTGTTCGGGAGCGGGGTGGGGGGGGGGGGGGGGGGGGGGGGGGGGGGCTATCCAGGTGGGGGAGGGGGTATGGGCTGTCCAAGGAGGGGCGGGGTGTCTAGTGGGGGGTGGGGGAATCCCCATTTTATGAAATAGGTAAAAAAAATTCTAAGTGGTTTATTTGGAATTGTACAAAGCTAGATCCCATTTTTATTGTATTCTAAAATCTCATTAAACATATTTATACTTAGTGAATCCTTTATAAGTTTGGATCCATGTTTGAGCATTACCACTAATATCCCATATCTTAATACCATTTTTAGATTGTGTACATCTCATTAGATTTTTTAATGAGTTCACTTCATCCTTCATTAATGTCTTCCAAGGATGTCTTAATATTCTAATAGCCACTTGAATATTTTTCCTGGCTTAAATAATGTAATGTATTCCTAGAATAGTTAATTAATTTTTACATTCTATTAAACCATGTTGATAACCTTCATGATTATATGATCTCATAGGTGGGAGTGGTGAATATGGATATAATTTTATACATATGTATTGAATTTTGTTTTTATCTTCTAGGGTTTCAAATTCTGCAGTTGGGTTTTTTTAAAGCAATATATAACAACGTTTTAAACCCCTGCAATATATGCCTAATGGTTGTTTAGTAGTGGATTAAACCACCACTATTTAAGGTCAATATTTGTTTATCGTTTTTTTAGTAGTTTTTTTCCATGATAAAAAATGGTGAGGATATAATGGCGGTTCAAACCACTACTATATCCTTTCCATTTTTTGGCTGGTGAAACCGTCACTAAAACCAAAAAAGCCACTAAAAAACATTCTGTGACGATTCCCCGAAGGTGCTGCTAAATTTATAAAACTAACCCCCACCCATGGAAATCCCCCCACCCCCTGAACACCCCCGACCCCCTGGATAGCCCCGCCATCCCCCGTGGGACAGCCCGTCCACCCCCCTTGGACAGCCCGTGCCCCCTGGAGAGCCCCCCCACCCCTGTTGACAGCCTTCCCACCCCACCCCCCGAACACCCTCCCGCCCCCCCCCCCACCCCAGACACCCCCCATCCCCCCCAGATGACCCCACCCCCCTTGACACCCCCGACCCCACTGGACAATGCCGCCACCCCCCATGGACAGCCAGACCACCCCCCATGGACAGCCGTCCCACCCTCTGGACAGCCCGCCCACCCCCCCTGGACACTCCAGACCCCCTTGGACAGCCCCACCACACCCATGGGAAGCCCACCCACCCCCCTGGACACCCCGTACCCCCCTGGACAGCCCCACCCACCCCTGGACACCCCGATCACCTCCTTGGACAGACCGCCCCACCCCCTAGACTCCCCCTACCCCCTTGGACAGCCTGGCCACCCCCGTGGACAGCCCGCCCACCTGGACACCCCGACCCCCCTAGACAGTCCCCCACCCCCTGGACATCTCCGACTGCCCCGGATGGCCCCACCACCCCCCTAAACACCCCGCACCCCTAGACACCCCGCACCCCCCATGGATTATAACGACCCATACTTTACATACATTGTTAATACTTTCAAAATTTAAGCATAATTATTACAACATATAACAAAACCATGAAAGGACCGTATAGGTATAGTGTCTTTAGAAACTGGGAAAAATAAAAAACTGGTTCATAAAGCATCTACACTGTCTCCCATTTATTTCATCATATCTAGAGTCCCTTTTGGAATATCCTACTTAATAACCATCTTCCTGACCCGGGGAAAGAAAACATACAAAAGGGTGAGCTCAAATGCTCAGCAAGGGTAAAAAAAGAAATATCAAACATATCATATTCATAAGAACATAACATTTTGAAAATCTTTATCCTACAAAAGAGATCATAACATGGGATAAATTATAGAAGTGAAATGTAATCCCAATAATAATAACTTAAAAAATGAAACTTTGTGGCATATATACATAATCATAGAAAATCATTTCTTAGTAGTCAAGACTAATTTCCAAGACTATCTTAGCATACAAAGTCCTTTTCTGAACCGAGTTCACTCCTTGTTTTAGTCCTGTTTTACTGAACCGGTTTAACCTGCCGTTACAGCCATGTCTATCTCATGAGATATAAATATTTACCCAATGCATTGGAGGGAGATATAGGTCCAACCCATCTCATAATGATACCATTATTATGTGTGCCACAAAATCAAAAAAAAATCATACATCATTGCATAACCCATGTAATAAAAATGGGATTCTTAAACATCATGACATCATAAAACCATTCATATAAGATAAATGAATTCATAAAAATTATTCCATCACAACATAATCAAATAAATGTAATAATAGGTATAGAAACAGGACCCTATATTATCTTAGATGGAAAATAATTTTGATAAAACACTTGAACTCCATTCTTGAAGAAAATATCCTTTCGACTTCAAAAACATTTTTCCTTTCTTAACATGTCATACAATTTTAATCTAAAAGAAGTTGACTAAAAATAAACATGAATAATTTTAAAGTAAGATTCTTGGAAATAATGTTTTAAAAATCCATTCATGCCGTATAAGTTAAAAAACATTCTTCTCGTACTTTTTTCAAAAAAGTCAAAAAGTACCTCGTACGAAAAATGACAAAAGAATCCTTTCATATCTTTTACTAAAAACTCACCGCAGGGTAAAATTGGATTTAAACAATTGTAGGTGGATGGAAATAATATTAAATATTGAGGAAACATGGATGTGGATGATAAAATACACCCCAGTAAATGCCAAAGTATAAACAATCTCGGATAAAAATGAGATTGTGATATTTTCCCTTACCTTAGGTCCGATTTTCTTCGTAAGTGTCTGGACCTCCTATATAATGATTTAAATAATGTCATTTACTTATTCAAAAATCATACTCATTATTATGATATCATATATGGCCATATTCTTAGCTTCTTATTAGTAATATTTCATTGCTACTTGTTATTCGGGTGTTTATTACTTTTTGCTCTTATGTGTGTTTTGTCGACTAAATTATTATTCTTCTCTTTAGGTTATAGATAAATCATTTACAGAATTTTATTAGTGTAATATATATCATATTAATTCATTCAATTCATTTATTTAATCATTATGCAATGAAGATCATGTAGAACGAGTCGCATCACATCGTGGAGACGGTATTCCGTACGTACGCACGAGCGATGATATCGTTCCTATGATCATGAAATTGTATTGGAGTGTATGTATACTATTTCATAATAAATATCACTTTATAATAATCATATATAGTTATTATTTACACCATTATACCCATCTAAGTAAGGTGGTGGTGGAAAATAGATTACACCACGGCGTGGAGACGGTATTCCGTACGTACGCACGCGCAGTGATTTTGTTTTCCGTAGGGTGGATAGATGGTGAAATAGGGTTGTTTCATAATTATAATAACATATCAGTATATGAGTGATACTGATGTTATTACCTCATAATGAAACAAATAAAGAAGAAGAAGTGGAAGAATAAATAAAGTTCAAAGAATCTGTAACAGACATTACCTCTTCTTTGAAGCGCCTCTTTGAGACCTCCTCTTAGGGAACTAAAATTGGTCTTTGAAGAAGACCAGGACCTCTAGGATATTTCTAGGGAAGTTGAGAAGAGAAATATTTAGGGGTTGGCCGAGCTTTAAGGCTCAAAGTGGTGTGAGGAAGAGAGGGAGGAGGTGCCCTTTTATAAGGGAGGAGAGGGGCACCTTTGGAAATATAAGAAATATTAGTTTATATTAAATCCCAAACCCACTTAAAAACTTCCAAAATGACTCATATCCGAAGATTAGATGATATAGGGTTTTAATATTATCAACCAATAAAATTTAGACATGTTAGGAATTTATTTTAAACATTATAAACTTGATTTATCCTTATTTATCAATTTAATTTTATTTGTGGTAATAATATTCTAAATTTTAAATTCTTATAAATAATTAAATATGTGTTGTGAATTTTCTATACATTGACACTTTATGACATTTTCGACCATATAAATTTTAATTTATAATTTTGAAATATTTTTGTGATTTTTAAACAATTTTATAATATGTTATTTTTATAAAATAACAATAGTGTCAATTTTGACACTATTCATTTATTTGAATTTAAATAAAATATATACAGAAGATTTGTTATAAATTAAAGCTTTAATAGATTCATAAAATGTCATATGTATCTATAAAATTAGTGTAGAATATTAAATAGGTCATATAATATTTATTTTAATATTTTTAAAACCATTTATTTGATATTTTAACTAACAAAATAATTTCAACATCACTATTGTGTCATAATTAATGATAATTATTTAATACTTAAAAAATTTAAATAAATTCCTATGATGTAGATAATTTTATTATATTTCTAGAGAATATTTATGTTAGAAGTTTCATTAAGTTTATCACTAAATTAATATTATTATAGTTATAATATTTAAGAAAGTGACATGGTGTCACATTCTTTGGTTTTAATAAAAAATAAATTATTTTCATGGAAAAAAGTCCATTAGATGAATCTAATATGACCCTTAGGTGATATGGGTCTACTTTTAGTCATACAATAGGATTTTGGTAGGTGTTAGGATAATTTTATAATCTTATATTTACCCTTAATTACCCGATTTACCTTTAACTATGGTAAATAAAATTACCATAGTTACTATTCATAATGCCCAAAAATAAAAAGTAGCCTATTAACATAATTTAGAACCACTGAATACAAATATGGAATCCATTTTTTCAAAATTAAAAACACATAAGTTGCAGTAATTAATTTAAAATTAATACCGTTGTTAAGAAAATGGGTTTTAGAAGTTAAACCTATGAATTCAATTTTAAAGTAATGCTAATGAAATACATTATATTAAATGGTAAAAATATATTTTATTTATAATTTAAAACCATTCAATATTATAATTTAACCATATAAATTATCTCAATGAAAAAAGTTGTTTTTAATTAAAAATTAGCGTATTTTTACTATTCATCAAAATATGAAAGTTATCAGAAAAATATCCAAAATTTATCAAAAGTAAATTTTTATATCCTGATTCAAAAGAAGAATTTTATTTTGTCATATTGAACTTATAAACATGTCAAAAACTATATTTAATGTGGGTGCTCCATCAAAAGGCGGCAAAACTGCATTTTTTGAAAAATACTTATTTTACCCGAAATATTTATTTTTTTATCTTACCATGTTCTAGAAAATGTAGAAGATGAATAATAATGTTATAAAATTCAAAATGTAGTTAATACTATTCATAACGGCTATTCCATAATAAATTATCTTTGTTTAGTGAAATCTGGTATTCCGTACTACACACGCTATCGAGGAAGGTCGTGATTGCGTGTAATGCAAGCCAAGTCCGTATTCACGGTGTTACATTCTACCCCCATTAAAATGAATTTTGCCCTTGAAATTATTCACTCCATTAAAAACAGATGAGGATACCTCTCCCTCATCATATCCTCAAGTTCCCATGTAGCTTGTTTTAATTGGTGGTTCCTCTATAAAACTTTCACCAAGCGAGTGGTCTTGTTCAGTAGGACTTTTTTGCTTCGATCGAGAATCTCTATCGGCTGTTCTTCATAAGAAAGATCTTGTTCCAGCGGTACAACTTCTGAGCTGAGTATATGTGAAGGATCAGGTATGTACTTTCTCAAGAGAGATACATGGAACACATCGTGAACTTGAGAGAGATTCAGTGGAAGTGCCAATCGGTAAGCTACCTTCCCAACACGATCCAAAAATTCAAAAGGACCGATATATCTAGGGCTCAACATTCCCTTATTTCCAAATCTCATGACCCTCTTCCAGGGAGATATTCGTAAGAACACTTTATCACCCACTTCAAACTCTAGGTATTTTCTTCGGTTATCGGCATAAATTTTTTGTCAACTCTGAGCTGCTCTTATGTGTTGTTGAATAGATCTGACCTTTTCTACCATCTCATCAACAAGATCAGGTCCTAATAGCTTTATTTCCCCAACTTCATCCCAGAAAGTTGGAGTCCTCCATTTCTCTCCATAGAGAGCTTTATAAGGAGCCATCTGAATACTGGAGCGAAAGCTACTATTATAAGAAAATTCCACCAAAGGTAGGTGTTGATCCCAACCTCCTTTGAAATCCATAGAGCAAGCTCTCAATATATCTTCTAGAGTTTGAATTGTCCTCTCAGACTGACCATCTGTCTGAGGATGGTAAGCAGTGTTGAAACTCAACTCTGTATCTAGAGCATGCTGAAGACTTTTCCAGAACATTGAGGTAAACATCGGATCCCAATCAGATATAATAGAAAGCGGTACACCATGCAATCTTACCACTTCCTTTACATATATCCTGGAAAGATGATCTAGAGAGAAATCTTCTATAATAGCAATGAAGTGTGCCGACTTTGTAAGACGATCAACTATGACCCAGATAGCATTATTTTCTTTGGATGTTTTAGGAAGTCCAGTGACAAAGTCCATAGTGATGTTTTCACATTTCCATTCTGGTTTGGGTAATGGTTGTAACATCCCCTTAGACTTTTGTCTCTTATCTTTAACTTGCTGATAAACGAAGCATCGAGAGACATATTCAACAACATCTCTTTTCATGTCATCTCATCAGAATTACTCTTTCAGGTCCCTATACATCTTTGTACTTCCAGGATGAATTGAAAATGAAGAACTATGAGACTCATCCAGTAGCTCCTTATTTAATTTTAGGATGGGAGGAACACAAACGTGATTCCTGAACCTTATTATCCCATCACAATCAAGGTTGAATTCAGGAACATTTCTCACCTTCTTTTGTAACTCTACATCTTCTTTCTGTGCCTCTTTAATCTTCACGTGTATAGATTGTTGAACATTCATTTGAGAAAGATAAGATTTTTCCCTTTCCATTATAATTCCAAGATACATCCTTTGTAAATCCATAAATATTGGATCTTTTGTGATCCTCATCATGGATAAGCTAGCATGGTCTTGTCGACTTAATGCGTCCTCCACCTTGTTTGTTTTCCCAGGGTGGTAATGAATTGAGCAGTTGTAATCCTTAATCATCTCCAACCATATTCTTTGGCACATATTCAGCTCCTTTTGTGTGAAAATATACTTTAAACTTTTATGATCAGTATAAATATCACACCTTTCACCATAAAGGTAATGCCTCCAAATCTTTAATGCAAAGATTACCGCAGCTAACTCCAAATCATGAGTTGGGTAATTTTGCTCATGGATTTTCAACTGTCATGAGAAATAAGCTATCACCATATCATTTTGCATGAGAACACACCCCAGTCCCTTCTTGGATGCATCAATATAGATCACAAACCATTCTCCACTGCAAGATAGTGTGAGCACAGGTGCACTGGCTAACCTTCTTTTTATCTCTTTTAAATTCTCTTCGCATTCCTCCGTCCAAACAAACTTAACTCCTTCTCGAGTCAACTTGGTGAGTGGATTAGATAATCGTAAAAAATCTTTTACAAAACGTCGATAATATCCAGCCAAACCAAGAAAACTTCGGATCTTAGTTACTATTGTTGGTCTTGACCATCTTTCGATAACCTATGTTTTTATTGGATCCACAGATATCCCCTCTTTTGAGATTATGTGACCCAAAAATGCAACTTTTTGAAGCCAAAATTCACACTTGGAAAATTTGGAATAAAGCTTATCCTTTCTCAGGGTCTTCAATACAATTCTCAAGTAATCTTCATGTTCTTCCTTTCTCTTTGAATAGACAAGAATATCGTATATAAAGACTACCACAAATTGATCAAGATAGTATCTAAAGACTCTATTCATTAGATCTATGAAGACAGCATGGGCATTATTAAGACCAAATGGCATCACTATAAATTCCTAGTGTCCATACCTTGTACGGAAGGCCGTCTTTGGTATATCCACTCTTTTGACCCTTAATTGATGATACCCTGAACGAAGATCAATCTTGGAAAAGTATTGAGCTCCACATAGTTGGTCAAATAAGTCATCAATGCACGAGAGAGGATATTTGTTCTTGATAGTGATCTTGTTAAGTTCTCGCTAATCAATGCAGAGTCTCATTGATCCATCTTTCTTCTTAAAAAACAGAATAGGTGCTCCCCAAGGTGATGCACTAGGGCGTATGAACCCCTTATCAAGATTCTCCTGGAGTTTCTTCTTCAATTATTTCAACTCAATTGGGGCCATTCTATAAGGTGTCTTTGAAATTGGTAAAGCACCCGGTATGAGTTCTATTGAAAACTCAACTTCACGATTTGGTGGAAGACCTGGAAATTTCTCCAGAAAGACATCATCAAATTCCCGTACAATGGGAATATTATTAATTGTGAGTTTCTCTCCAACCATTTGAGATAAAAAACCTTCATTTAGTGGAATCAAGACCCATAAGATGGAAGAAATTTCCATTGGATGGTTATGTTCATCCTTGCATCGATAGACGATCATAGATTGATCTGGAATATGAAATTTGACTTCCCTTCTTTGGAAATTGATATGAGCTCCATATAAAGAAAGTAAAACCATGCCAAGAATCACATAAAATTCCACTATAGGAAGGATCACAAGATTTGCAGGAAGCACTTTCCCACAAACTTCAATCGGAGAAGAATTATAAACTTTTGATGCGACTGTTGTGCCATTAGGGGTTGTCACAGCTAACTCAACATCTAATTGTTGAGGTAATATGGTGATAACCTTAGAAAATTCTTTAGAAATAATAGAGTGGGTGGATCCAGAATCAAATAAAAACATTTTCTACTTTAGAGTGGATGGTAACTGTACCTCTCACCACTTCGTTGTCGTACTCCACATCGCCGATAGTAATTGCATGTGACTTTCCTTTGTCTTTGGCCTTAAGATTTTGTTGACGTTGATCATCATCATCAACCCTTGGATTTGGGCATTGATTGGCATAATGCCCCATCTCCTTTCACTTGAAACATTGAAGTGTAGTAGGTTCATTCTGTGTATCCCTTCCTTTTTTTTGCATCATTAGACATCTTCTTCCCATTATTTCGACATTCAATTGCCCGATGACCTTCTTTTCCACATTTATAACATTTGCTTGTCCTATAAAGAAAATTTACTCCATGTTTCTTTCCACTCATTGAGCATAAGGGAAAACTCATCTTCTTTTCAGTGTGGTCTTTAGATCTTCCTTTGAATTCCATTTTCCTCTTCTTATCAAACCCATGTGACTGATGGGTTACACCAATCTCCATCTCAACCTTGAGAGCACATCGAACAATTTCCTCATAGCTATTGAAGTCCCTTATGGCTAACGCCCTTTGAAGACATGGTTTTAAGCCACTAAAGAATCAATCGATCTTACTCTCAGGTGGGATAATAATTCTGAAAGCGTACCTTGAAAGTCTTGTAAAATTTGATTCATAGGTACCAATGGATTCATCATCCTTTTGCTTCAGTTCAAGAAACTCCTTCTCCATCTTTGTTTGAAGAATACAAGGGAAATACTTATTTAAAAAAAAATTCTTGAACTCGTCCCATTACATGGACTCAATTTCATCCCTTTGCCTCATATTCTTAATAAGATTCCACCATTGATCAGCATCACCTTCCAAACGATACACTGCTAAGATGAATTTATCTTGTTCAGAACATTGAAGAACTGAAAATATATTTTCAATGGTACTGGTCCATTTCTCAGCCACTAATGGATCAGAAGACCCGCTAAATGAAGGTGGACATTGCCTCATGAAGGATTCAACAGAATGTTGCTCCTTCCTTTGCTCATTTGGAAGTCCTGCATGATTCATAGCTTGATAAAGTTATGTGAGCACGGCTACAAGATTTTTCATTATAGCTCCCATAATGTTTGGTTTCTCAGGGGGACAATCATTGCATTTGCCATCAAATTCCGCATTAACACGGTTCCCTCAGGTTCCATCCACTGACTAAAACCAAGAAGAATAGTGTGAGCAACACTAATTATAATAGGAAAACCACATAATCAAGAATAAAATTTCACACTTAAAGTATTATCATAGGTAGTTCATGGAAATTTCTAAAACACTAAGATTGTGTTCTATGCTTTGACATATCCTTAGCTTTCTTACTAAGGCTTTCACATCCTAGTTTCCAAAGGTTGATTATACCTTTCCTATGATACCAACTATAACGAACCTTAATTTACATCCATTGTTAATACTTAAAAATTGAAGCATACTTATTACAACATATAACAAAACCATAAAAGGACCGTATATGCATAGTGTCTTTAGAAACTGGGAAACATAAACATCTAGTTCATAAAGCATCTACACAGTCTCCCATTTATTTCACCATATCAAGAGTCCCTTTTTCCATATCCTACTTAATAACCATCTTCCTGACCTGGGGAAAGAAAACATACAAAAGGGTGATCTCAAATTCTCAGTAAGGGTAAACAAAAGAAATATAAAACATATCATATTCATAAGAACATAACATTTTGAAAATCTTATCCTGCAAAAGAGATCATAACATGGGAAAAATCATAGAAGTGAAATGTAATCCCAATAATCATAACTTAAAACATGAAACTTTGTGGCATAAACACATAATCATAGAAAATCATTTCTTAGTAGTCAAGAATCATTGCCAAGACTATCTTAGTGGACAAATTCCTTTTCTGAACTGAGTTCACTCCTCGTTTCAGTCCTGTTTTACTGAACCGGTTTAACCTGTCGTTCCAGCCATGTCTATCGCATGAGATATAAATCTTTACCCAATGCATTAGAGGAAGATATAGATCCCACCCATCTCATAATGATACCATTCTTATGTATGGCACAAAATCAAAAAAAATCATACATCATTGCATAACCCATGTAATAAAAATGGGATTCTTAAACATCATGACATCATAAAACAATTCATATAAGATGAAGGAATTCATATAAATATTTGCATCACAACATAATCAAATCAATGTAATAATAGGGATAGAAATAGAACCCTATATTATCTTAGATGGAAAATAATTTTGATAAAACACTTGAACTCCATTCTTGAGGAAAATATCCTTTCTACTTCAAAAACATTTTTCCTTTCTTAACATGTCATACAATTTTAATCTAAAGGAAGTTGAATAAAAATAAACTTGAAATCTTGTAAAGTAAGCTTATTGGAAATAATGTTTTAAAAATCCATTCATGCTGTATAAGTTAAAAAAACATTCTTCTCATACTTTTTTTTCAGAAAAGTCAAAAACTACCTCGTATGAAAAATGACAAAAGATTCCTTTCATATCTTTTACTAAAAACTCACCGAAGGGTAAAATTGGATTTAAAAAATTTTAGGTGGATGGAAATAATATTACATATTGATGAAACATGGATGTGGATGATAAAATACACCCTAGTAAATACCAAGGTATAAACAATCTTGGATAAAAATGAGATTGTGATATTTTCCCTTACCTTAGGTCCGATTTGCTACGTAAGTGTTCGAAAATCCTGTATAATGATTTAAATAATGTCATTTAATTATTCCATAATAATACTAATTGTTATGATATCATATATGGCCATATTCTTAGCTTCTTATTAGTAATATTTCATTGCTACTTGTTATTCGGGTGTTCATTACTTTTTGTTCTTATGCGTGTTTTATTGAATAAATTCTTATTCTTCTCTTTAGGTTATAGGTACCTCATTTCCAGAATGTTAATAGTGTAATATATATCATATTCATTCATTAAATTCATTTATATAATCATTAATCAAGGAATATCATGTATAATGAGTCGCATCACATCGTGGAGACGGTATTCCTTACGTATGAACGAGCGATGATATCGTTCCTATGATCATAGAATTGTATTGGATTGTATGTATACTATTTCAGAATCAATATCACTTCACAACAATAATATATAGTTATTATATACACCATTATACCCATCCATGTAAGGTGGTGTTGGAAAATAGATTACACCATGGCGTGGAGACAGTATTCTGTACGTACGCACGCACGGTGATTTCATTTTCCGTAGGATGGATAGAGGCGGAAATAGGTTTGTATCATACTTATAATAAAATATAAGTATATGAGTGATACTGATGTTATTACTTCATAATGAAACAACTAAATAATAAGAAGTTAAAGAAGAAATAAAGTTGAAATAATCAGTAATGGACATTACCTCTTCTTTGAAGCGCCTCTTTGAGACCTCCTCTTAGGGCACTAAAATTGGTCTTTGAAGAATACCAGGACACTTTTGATATTTATAGGGAAGTGGAGAGGAGAAATTGGCAGGGGTTTACCGAGCTTGAAGGCTCAAAGTGATGTGAGGAAGAGAGGGAGGAGGTGCCCTTTTATAAGGGAGGAGAGGGGCACCTTTGGAAATATAAGAAATATTAGTTTATATTAAATCCCAACCCCACTTAAAAACTTCCAAAATTACTCATATCCAAATATTAGATGATATAGGGTTGTCATCTCATCAACCAATAAAATTTATACTTGTTATGAATTTATTTTAATTATTATCAACTTGATTTATCCTTATTTATCAATTTAATTTTATTTGTGGTAATAATATTCTAAATTTTAAATTATTATAAATAATTACATATGTGTTGTGAATTTTCAATAATTTGAAAATTTATGACATTTTAGACCATATAAATTTTAATTTATAATTTTTAAATATTTTTGTGATTTTTAAACAATTTTATAATATGTTATTTTTATAAAATAACAATAGTGTCAATTTTGACACTATTCATTTATTTGAATTTAAATAAAATATATACAGAAGATATGTTAGAAATAAAAGATTTAATAGATTCATAAAATTTCATATGTATATAGAAAATTAGTGGAGAACATTAAATAGTTCATATAATATTTATTTTAATATTTTTAAAACCATTTATTTGATATTTTAATTAATAAAATAATTTCAACATCACTATTGTGTCATAATTAATGATAATTATTTAATCCCTAAAAATTCAAAATAAATTCCTCTGATGTAGATAATTGTATTATATTTCTGGAGAATATTCATGTTAGAAGTTTCATTTAGTTTATCACTAAATTAAAATTATTATACTTATAAGATTTTAGAAAGTGACATGTTGTCACATTCTTTGGTTTTAATAAAAATTAAATTATTTTCATGGAAAAAATACCATTAAATGAATATAATATAACCCTTAGGTGATATGGGCCGACTTTTAGTCATACAATAGTATTTTTTCAGGTGTTAGGTTAATTTTATAATCTTGTATTTACCCTTAATTACCCGATTTACCTTTAACTATGGTAAATAAAATTTACCGTAGTTAATATTCATAATGCCCAAAAATAAAAAGTAGCCTATTAACATAATTTGGACCCACTGATTCCAAATATGGAATCCATTTTTTCAAAATTCAAAACACATAAGTTGTATTAATTAATTTAAAATTAATCATGTTGTTAAGAAAACGGGTTTTATAAGTTAAAACATTGCCAAAGATTGAAATGTTTTTACATATGAATTCAATGTGAAATTAATGCTAATGACATAAATTATATTAAATGGTAAAAATATATTCTATTTATACTTTAAAACCATTAAATATTATAATTTAACCATATAAATTATCTCAATGAAATAAGTTGTTCTTAATTAAAAATTTGCGTATTCTTACTATTCATCAAAATATGAAAGTTATCAGAAAAATATAAAAAATTTATCCAAAGTAAATTTTTATATCCTGATTCAATAGAAGAATTTTATTTTTTCAAATTGAACTTATAAACATGTCAAAAACTAGATTTAATGTGGGTGCGCCATCAAAAGGTGGCAAAACTGCATTTTTTGAAAAATACTTATTTTACCCAAAAAATTTATTTTGTTCTCTTACCATGTTTTAGAAAATGTGTAAGATGAATAATAATGTTATAAATTTCAAAATTTAGTTAATACTATTCATAACGGCTAGTCTATAAAAATATATCGTTGTTTAGTGAAACCCGGTATTGCGTACTACACACGCTATCGAGGAAGGTCGCAATTGCCTGTAACGCAAGACAAGTCCGTATTATGTGCTATGAAAGATTAATTTGGTGTTGTGTATAAAATAAGACATAAAAAAAATATTTCTCATAAAATCTCAAGGTGTTACACGGATAGTCCCGCCACTCCCATGATCCTCATCCAACTCCTCATCCTGATCTCCTTGAAGAAGTTAAAGTATAAAACTCATGTACTTCCAACAAGACCCTTAAGGATTATGTATTCCTTGATCCAATTCCAATATCTTACCAGGAAATCCTTGAATATAGGCATTATAAACTATGTATCTTATTTTCTTATATACACTGTATTTTGTTGTATTTCTTAATATGATTCTCATATAGAGTAATGTGTCAGTTATGCTTTTATATAAAGTAAACAATTTTCATTTACCTAAATATTTTTTTGATTAAACTTAAATATTATTGAATTTATTTGAAATTAATTATTGCAATTTTTTTACAGAATGGATATAAGTTGGATGTACGAAATTGATCGGATTTCAACCAATTTTCAAAATAATTTTAACAGATTTCTAGATTTTTCATTTGAAAAGGCTTTAGATAGTGGTCGCATACACTGCCCATGTTTTAATTGTGTTGGAAGACCTTGGCTGAGTCATGAAGCAGTTATCTATCATATAACCAAATATGGTTTCCAAACAAACTATTATGTGTGGTATCACAATGGAGAGAAAATGGAATCTCAAAATGTTGATGATCCAAATGATAGGGCTGAATTTGAGAGTTTGATATATGATCAGTTTCCATTTATTCGGCATCATGAGAAGGAAAGGATGTCCATCCAACAAGATTTCGATACAAACACACATGATGCATCCAATGAAAATGATGATGTTGATAGGGTGAAAAAATTGAATGATGTTGCGACGACTCCAGTATATCGGCAATGTGGTAAAATGAAAAAGTTGGAATTTTTAATCCAATTGGTTCATGGGAAAACTATGTATGAGATTTCAAATACTGAAATTGATTACATTCTTACCTTCTTGAAGGACTTAATTCCAAATGATGCAGATATTCCCTCAAACCACTATATGGCATGGAAGTTAGTTGATGAAGTTGGATTCTCAAAAAAAAATTCATTCTTTCCTGAATGATTACAGCTTATTTTGAGAGGAAACTACTGAAAGAAATGATTGTATCAAATGTAAAACCTCCCGATGGAATCCAAAAGATGATGGAACACCATCTCGTGTGCCACAAAAAGTAATGTGGCACTTTCCATTGATCCCAAGATTACATAACCTTTTCATGTCTGATTAAATATCCGTAAAAATGCGATGGAATGACACCGAGAGAAAAAAGAAAAATGAAGAGTTATTTCACCCTGCAGATGGATTTGCATAGAAGAGATTTGATGCTCGATATCAGGAATTTTCAGCCGACTTGCATAATGTGAGACTGGGTCTTTCATGTGACGGTTTTAATCCATTTGGGCAAATGCTTACATCACACAGCACATGACCTGCTTTCATACACCTTTATAACCTTCCTCCTTGGTTCTGTATGAAAAAGCCTTACACTTTCTTGAGTATACAGATATTTGGCCCTTCTAATCCCGAAAATGATATAGATGTATACATGCAACCTTTAATAAAAGAGTTGAAACTTCTTTGGGATGTGGGTGTGCCCACATACGATTCATGTTCGAAAGACATATTTAAGATGCGTGCTGTGCTTATGTGGAGGATCAATGATTTTCTTTCTTATGAAATGATGTCTGGATGGAGCACAAGAGGAAAATTGTCATGTCCTCTTTGTATGAAGAATACTCGATCGAGAAGACTAAAATATCATCGTAGTTTTAGTTTTATGGGACATCAACGATTCTAGCCAATGAACCGTCCATATAGAAACAATCGTTGAAGATTTGACAATACCATGGAGAATGATGATCCACCTCAGCGTATGTATGGAACTGATGTGCTTAATGAATTGAAATATTTCAGTT